>OY757935.1:72193893-72741393 GCA_963585895.1 Sepioteuthis lessoniana
TATACACACACAAACATGCATATAGTTGCTTTATATATATATATATATATATATATATATATATATATATATATATATATATTTTTTTTTTTTTTTTTTTTTCTATAATGCCAATGTATGGAGCAAAACGCTTTCAAAGAGGTGACCTTGAAATTCCGGATCCTATGGGAGCTGATATGATGTACAAGAACCCAAAATTGGCAATCAAGACAGTACATCACTGAAGACCACACTTGATGCATCTTAAAAATGTATTCTTCAAATATATATGTGTATGCGCTGCCTTATATAACAATTTTATATATATATATATATATATATATATATATTTTTGCATTATATACTTATGTATATAAAGCTCTTTATAGACATATATTAAGTTGTTTTATATTTATATAAAGCTTTTTGACATGATATATATATATATATATATATATATATATATATATATATACACACACACAATAGATAGATAAAAAGTTGCTTTATGTACATATATATTTTGTAGAACTCCCTAATTTGTAGTTGTTTTTCTTCCTAGCACATCACTCAATTCTTTGATTTATGACAGGAAGCAACTATATAGATAGAAAATATCAATACTAATAATCATAGCTAAGTTCTTGGTGATACTGAAATTCACACTTCCTTCACCTAACTGAACTCTAAAAAGCCATAGGAGAAGCTGAAATTAAATCTATAAACTTATCCTTTATTTTCTGTCTTTGTTCAAATACTTGTTGTCATTTTTTATATATATATATTTTTATATATAGCAGTATTGATAACATCTCTGTTCATAATAACATAACAGCATATCGTGTTAGGCTCTTTTATCAAATTTGTTATTTGATAAAAGGAAAGAAGAAAAATATAGAGAAAATTTTCTAAGAATTTATAAACAAAACATTTTCTATGCATTTCTCACAACCACAAAAATTTTGAAATCGTCAATGAAAAAATTCAATAAATCACAATTATTTTAAATATATACATATACGATGGTTGAATATTTTAATCACATATAAATACAAGAATTTCAAAAAATCTCATACACAGAAAGAAAATGATCTTGGCATTTGAACTTTGTGAGAGATTTATCTCTTTTGTGTAAAAACAAACTGGGTAATGTAATTACACAATGAGTCATTTGAATAAATTTGGTAATTAATGGTCATTAAGATTTTTTTTTAAAGCACAAGAAAAAAATAACTTTGATAAAGAAAGGCTTTAAAAAATTTATGTTGTAAAAATTATCATTGATAATTTTGAAAAGTTATTAACATACCAAAAATTGTTTGGACAACTGAATCTAATTTTTATATTCTTAACAAGGTTTCTCACAGTTTATACAAAGATGAAGAATGGATCAGTTAGATTTATTAACAACATTAAAAATATAAAAAGAAAGTTCAATTTGCCACATTTTGTCTGGCTGGTAAGTTGTTTTTTTTCTTCTTTTTGATAAAACAAAATAAAAATTTGCAGACAACAGTATTCACTTGACTATTAAATTTATTTTAGAGAAAATCTATATTTTATTTCAGAAAACATTTACTTTGCGAAATATTATTTGGTTGGTGCAAAAATAATAAATTTTTTATTTTAAAATTTCATGTGTATTTTGGAATAAACATTATTCATGTAATGTACAATATTAAAGAAAAAACACAGACAGTGATAAAACTGGACCATTTTTTATTATTGCCACAAATTTTAATTAATCTTCAATGGTAAAGTCTTTAGCAAAAGACTTGTCACAAATTAGGATTTCAAATCAAGGAAAATAAAATTTTCAGAAATTTTCTTGTTGATATTTTTAAGAATTTTCTTTTTAGAAAATTATGATTTTTCATTACAACTAATGGATCTTTGACAACAGTAATCAAGAAAAATAATCACTTCCTATGTGTGTCTAAGCCATTGAAGTTTCATTAAAATTTGTGGCAATAATAAAAAAAAATGATTCAATTTGTTTTTTTCTGTTTTTATCCAATATTATAAATGTTAATTTCTTTATGGGAATGAGTTGGTGCAAAATCAAATTTTCCCCAAGACCCATCAGAGGCTTGGGCTAGTCCTGAATAAATCCACAGTAATCAGACAATAAAAGTATGTTTCAAATTCAAATACCAAGTAAGAGACAAAAACCCTAAATAACAAAAGTCCTTTTCTATACTAAACACATTCATTTTGAGGAAATGAATTAAATCAGCAGTTATTAACAAATTGGATTTAAATATGAAAAAAAATTGGCATAGGTAGATTTATTTATTCAAACAGATTTGGTCCATTTAATCTACTGATATAAATCCTAAAAAATCTTTATCCTAATTGAAGAAAGTAAAACCTGATGGTTTTATTTATCAAAATATATCATTTTTAACAGGTAATAATTAAAAGATATTATTTTAATGAAACATAATAAGAAACTTTTAAATTAGCTCCTACTGATTGCATCTGCATTTATATTTTTATCCACACAATAAAAAGTTTTGTTTTTCTTTTTATAAAAAAAAAATTAATATTAAATGCTGTATTAAAAATATAGGATTTCAACTTTCATTTCTGATGTATCATTTTCAAGCAAACAGAAACTTAGTTTTAAACATACCTTACTTGTAATGGTTAGCAAGCTACATTAGCTGATTATTGTTAGTGAGTTTGATTCTCACTGGGTGACCTATACTTCAGGCCTGGTGCAAAACTAAACTAAAGCTTAGTAAACAACTATTATTTTCAACCAATCACATTTTTAACTCTTTCTGATACATTTTCTTAGTGTTTTCTATAATAATTTTATACAGAGTTGCAATTTTCCCTCAAAAGCCTGCAGTTTTAAATTAATGTGTGTAATACTTAAAGTTTTTAAATGACACATTCTTATGTTGAATGTCTGAGTTTATTTTTAAAAAAAGAGAGAAAAGATATTGAAATCTGATACAGTTTTGTAGAGAAACCCTAAAAATTTATTACTGCAACTTGCAGTTGACTCATCATAGAAAATTAGATGGTAGATGGAAAATTAGATAGTAGATTGAAAATTAGATGGTTAATAAACCTTAAAACCACCTTTATATTCACAATGCTCCAACATTTCAATAGCAAAATCATAATGTGTGGTTTTGTCCTGCTTACTTGGACTTAGCAGTTTGTAAGGGATTATTTTCAACAGTCCCTGTTTTGCAACTTCTATCCTCTTTGCAATTTGTCTAGACAACTAGCATGAACATGCTTTGATGTTTGGTCGGATACTAATTGTCTCTGAGGACTTTTACTTTTACACAAACATCCTATCATTTCAATTTCTTGTGTCAACCATAGTGGGATTGTCTCACTGGAAACAATTACCAAAAATGTTCTTTAAAATGCTGTTACACAACAGAGGATTGATTTTGCTTAACTGATATGCATAAAATGCCTTCTCAACAGATATATTTTTTGGCACCCTGACAATGGAACACCCAATGCTTGATAATATATGTGTTTACCAAATCCTTATGCATGAGGAGGTTATGACACAAGGTCAGTTTTTTAGAGGAGTTTAACTGCTTTGAATTCAGAGTTTTCCTTCTCTTAGACTGGTTGCCATACCAAAGATAAAGAGTCAGTCTATCCTACTATTTACTCATTGCTTGAGGGAGAATAGTTGGATTCATACCTTTCCCAAGGGTATTATTTCAACAAAGCTGTTTGAATTTCAATTAGTGCTAATGTCCTTGGGGAGGCATGAATCCATCTCTTCCCTTCCCAACTATGGATAAAATAGTAGCTTTGGTATGGCAACTAATTTTGGAGAAAGAAAATTGAAATCAAACCAGCTGTACACTGCTTAAAATTTGACTGTGTTACATTCTCCGTGGCAGAGGGGTTGGGTAAATATATACTTCAAATGTTTCTCTACAAAACTGTGTATTATAAGTTTCAGTATCTTGAATACAAAAATATTATACACTTTCAATAAAAAATATTGCAAACAAGAAAACTGTATCAATCTAAGATTTTTCTAAATTGATTTTAAAAAGGTGAAATTGTTAACTGTTGTGTCTCAGAAAGAGTTGAAAATGTGATTCCTTGAAAATACTGCATTAAATTGAAACTTTTGCACTCTTTATATATATATATATATATATATATATATATATATATATGTATGTATGTAAGTGTCACCCAGAAAAACAGCAAATCACAGGAAAATTTTTATTTGACCAATACACTTAAAATACTGGAACTGACAGATAATTTTGTGGAGTCAGAGTTCTAAATGAATGTCATTTTTAATCATTGAAATTCTCAATAGAATGGCAATAACTATGAAAAGCTGATTAGAATCTTTCACTCCTTCCAAAATAGAAGTATTGGTATCATCGTGGACCACTGTTACAATGAGAACCCAACAGATTCATGGGTCATCTAGTGACCTATATATGCGACTTGAATATGTCCCCTATGATGGGCCATTATAGGCTTCATATTTTCTTTTATAGTCAGTATTCAGAGAATTGATAATGAATGGGTGTTGTTTATTCTACATAAAATATAATCATATAAATATTTATTATATATATCTTAGTAAAATTTTTGGACATGTTAATTTGGGGATCAGAGAAGACAAATGTTGAAAAGAAATACCAAACACTTTATAAATATTATAGCTGTGCTATTGTTTTTATAGTGTAATTCTTATAATGACATTCAATAAAACAATATATATTTACATTTGTAGGGTACTAATGTCAATGACTGAAAAGACAATACTAACAATAGTGCTACAAAAAATAAAGAAATTTATTTCTTTGTTGGGAGCTGAAATGTAGAAGAGTATACAGCGATTTGTGTATCAAGTCATGACTGTAAATGCCAGTTCTGGGTCCAGTGCGGATAAAGATCTTTATCAAACTTGAAATTGTAACATGATACCGTTGTTTGAAGATCAAACGAACAAGGCACCACTGAGAAAATGGTTAGTACATATCACTCCGGGTTGGCGTGAGTAACTGATCTGTGTTGTCTGGAAAATTGTGTGTTTTTATAGCACCAAGGTGGATCCTGTGCACACGCGTTGACTCTCGAAAATTCTTTAGGCGCGTATTTTAGAGATCTCCTATTGGTCCTAAAAACCATTTTTAATTGTTTATTTTTTAAACATCTGTGTGGGTGTTAGTTGGAGATCTTTGCGCCAACTTTGATCCGTTTTTTCCAGAAAATTCTTTTGACAAGGAAATTGCATCATTTCCTATACATACGTAGAGAATGAAGAAATAATCGAATAATATATAAGAGAGATATATGCACAAAAATTACTTCTGTGAGAGCAAGTTAACTAGTATTTAATTAAAAGTGTGATTTTTTTGAAGATACTAAATGACTTGTGAACCCATTAAATTTGTGCTGAAATGGCAGTGCATGATAATACTATTCAGTTACAAATTGGACTGGAAATAACTTTATTCACTATTTAGAAAGGAATGAAGGATTTTAGTTGGCATTTCTAAGTTATCTCAGTTATATCAAGAATTTGGATGATTAATAACTGACTTTCAGCATGATACTAAGACTCCACAAATTATTAGTCCGTTACAAATCGGACTGCAAAATACTTTATTCTCAAAGAGTATTATAAATGCTTTGTTCTAATCAAAATCTCGATAAGTTGTGTGGTTTTTGCAGGGTTAAAATTACACACACATATATATGTGTGTGGGTGTGTGTGTAATTGTCTTACCATTTATAGTCAAGCACTTTGAAAAGTATTTAAAAACTGATGAAGTCATTTAGAAACCCGCCTTTGATGCAGCTACTTGTAACAACTGCCACTCTGATGAGTGTGAAAACATAAAAATCAAAGTTACTGAAGAGTCTTGTGGGGCTCCAATTATAATATACATTTTTAAACCAGCTCTGCCATAATTGTAAGGAATATTGGTTGCATTCTTTTCAAAACAAGTTGTTTATCATAACTTATCATTACTGGAATAATTTTTGGTATTAGTGTATGGTGTGTGCATATATATATATATATATATATATATATATATATATATATATATATATATATACTTGAAAAACTCAACAAACCATCATTTGGCTATTATGAATTAATTTCAGCTGGCAACTTTATAAAAGAAATCAGCTTCTTTATTATATATATATATATATACATACATACATACATACACACCTCCACATCAACAAGATGTGACACAAGGTCAATTTTTTAAAGAGTTTAACAGGTTTGAATTGAGAATTTTTTCTTTTCCCAGAGCCCAGTTTGCCCTACTATTTACCCATTGCAAGAGGGAAAATAGTTGGATTCATACCTTTCTCACAGGTATTACTGCTATGTGAAATGTAAACAGCCTTGTCCAGGTTTGAACTCAGGCTGTCATATCCATTTTCTATGATGGTAACCATTACACCAAAAGCCTGCCTATCTATCTATCTATCTATCTATAAAATGAGAATTTAAGGATAAAATTGTTCTTGAGTAAAATATTGAATAGGTTTTATTACGGATTATCTCCCCTTTTTGTATTAACCAAACAACTTGTTACGGATTATCTCCCCGTTTTGTATTAACCAAACAACTTGTTACGGATATCCAAATAGTTTAAAACCATTAGTTGGTAAATATCCTTTGATTTTTTTTCCTATTACATTTTTAATAAAGTAGTCAATTTGTTGACCTAGTCACTTATGATTTTTATTTGTTTTAAAAATAATATTGCCATATTAAATTTCTCAAAACTATTGATTTTTAATGGGGGATTTTTATTGATTGGAAAGGGAAAAGAGATAAAAAAAATTCAAGACAGATAAAAAACAAAACAAAACAGAAAAAAAAATTATAACTCAGATTTTTAAAATATTCAGCAGAGAATCACAAATAAAATATAAACCAATAATTTTTGACAGAAACTATGCTAGTTATAGTAATTTACTTAGAATTTCATACTTGAACTATATATATATATATATATATATATATATATATATATATATATATATATAATACACAAATATGCAGATGTTCTCAAATACATATAGATAAAAAAAACTCAAATGAAATATACTGTTAACACCACTTTGTAAAAACAATAATGAGTAATTAGTATAAATAGAATAGAGGAACAAATAGTTAAAAAAAATGTTTTAATCTCAAAGTGACAAGACAAAACTTTACGGACGTATTAACCTTTTTTAAAAATAAAACTCCTCTGTACACAAATGAAATAGATGTTTGGACTCAACACTCATTCTAAAGTTAAAGTAATATTTTTTCATAAGTTAGATGACCAGGAAGATGATAACAGGTTTGGTTGGATTTTTTGTGGGTTATTTAATGTCAAATCCTCTTTATACATATATATTTAATGTATATGATTTGGCTTGGTTGGGTTTTATGGCATATCAACCATTGTGGGTTATTTCATGCCAAATTCTCTTTATACATATATATTAAATATATAGGACTTGATTTGGTAGGGTTTTATGGCATATCAACCATTGTAGGTAATTTAATGCCAAATCCTCTTTATACATATATATTAAATATATAGGATTTGGTTTGGTTGGGTTTTATGGCATATCAACCATTGTCGGTTATTTCATGCCAAATCCTCTTCATATTAAATATATGATTTGTCAACACATTTGGTCAATAACATTCTTAAACCAGCCTGAACTCCTTTTTGCACACAGTGGAATTGTTTCCAGTATTGCTATTTAACAGTTATAATTTAAAATCAGTCATTTGTTTGCACACAGTTTGTTCTATTTGCCCTATAAATAAGAATCTATCAGGTGCTACCACTACGGGTCAGAGTGGACCTGGGAGCAATGGCAATGAAGAAGTACTCTACATTCCCCCAAATCACCATGGTGTAATGCTATATCCAGGACATGAAGATGATAATAATCATTTAATAAGATCAATGAATAGAGAATCAAACTCACTAGTCTCATTCAGTAAGAATTATTCCATTGAAAATGTCCTAAGATATGATTCTATAAATTGTCCACTCATTGTAAAATAATTTTCTGAATTTTTTTTTTTCACTATAAGATAAAATGCTATTAAAAAATTTATAAGATTGTCTGGACTGTGCATACATTTAAAAGTGGAAATACTTGTAAAAATTGAATTTTTAATATTGAGATTGTTGAGAGTTTTTTAATGAAAGAAACTTCAATAAAAAGAAAAGGAATTGAAAGATGGAAATTAATTTGTCATTTACTAAGTTTAGCATAAGGATAGAAGCATGGAACAAATAGTGAGAATCAAAATCTCTGACAAGTCAGCTAGGTTAGCTTGTTAACCATTACATTACACAATGTACCCAAAATATAGAAATGAAGTTGCTGTAAACTTTCTTCTTTCATCAAAATACATAAATTAAAAATAGAGCCCAAAATGAAAGAAACAACCAAAAGAAAAAAAAAATTAATCATTATTCTTTAAAAATATTGCATGTAATGAAATTTTGTTTATATAATGTAGAATAATCTTTTTCAAATTAAGACAGATTTCTTATTTAAATATAAGATTTCAATCAAGTAATTTTTTAAGATTTAATATTGAGATTATACAGAACCTTTAAAATAAAAATTAATTAATATGACTTCTTGAGGCTTGATGAGTTAAATGTAGAAACAGATTGGCACAAATGAGCCTCAGTGTCTGCAAAAAAGACTGTTAGAATAAACAGTAAAAAGCATCAAAATAACATTCCATTTTTTTGGTCACTATAAAAAAATTAGAAAAAATAGGAGAAAAAATACAAGATTAAAAATATATAATTAATATCAATTGCATTTTGCCATTAGATCTGTAAACAAATAGATATTTTGATCAGGTTTCTATGATGAGGAGTTATTATTCCCACGATTAACATGTCTTAGACTTAGCACAGGGATGAACACAATATGGTAGCTTTTAGGAAGGAGAGGGTAGGGTCCAAGATTCAGTAATAAAACCAACTAGACAGCACAATGAAAAAATCATATATCATTTTTTTAAAGAAGCAGATAAAATGATGTTAGGTCTCAGTATAGTCGCATGGAACAGAGTCAAAACATTAGAAAAAGATTCTTTGTTTGATTTTACCTAAAAGTTGATTCTTGAGCCAAGTTCAGTGAAAAATGACATTATAAAGGCAAAATAACTAAGGTAAATTAACTGATACAAGATTGTATTTACCTAAACTCTTCGGTACGAGTAGAAGATGACACAAAAATCAATTTTTAAGCAGAGTACAACTGATTTGAATTTAGAGTTTTCTTTCCCGAAAGAGTCTAATTTACTCTACTATTTACACATAGCTGAGGGGGGCAGTGATAAGGGGGTTCACATTTTTTCCAAGAGCATTTGTTCAATTTACTATTTACCCAAAATTGGAGGAGTTGGGCAAAACATTGAGGATATAACAATCAAGATAGGAATAATATTCAGAGACATGTAAATAGGCTTGGTTTGGTTTCATTGTTTAATGCCATATCAACCTTTATGGGTTATTTAATGCCAACACCATCTTTGTAGAAGAACTATAGTGGTACTATTTAACCCATAGTTGGAGGAATAAGGAGGTTCATGCCTTTCCAAAGAGCATTAGTCCGATCTATTCTATTATTGGCTCATAGCGGAAGGGGGTGGGAATAAAGTGGTTCATGTCTTTCCCAAGAGCATTAGTCCAAAAGTAAACATAATAACATGACTGGAGTTTGAACTCATTTCCTATAATGTTGCAGTCAAGCACTTTAGCCATTACGCCATGGAGATTCCCGATTGTGTAAATAGTGTGAATAAAAAAACATTTCTATAATAAAATGCAAGAACGGTATGAAATAAAGAAATGTAAAAAAAAATGAGACAGTCATATTCTATAAATTTTTTTTTGGTCTGGGAAACCGCTATGTAGAAAATACCTAACATTTCTGGCAACATTCTTCTATATAATAAAGATGAATATTAAAAGTCTCTATTGATCTGCCATGAAGATAGAAAGTCATACAAGATCAAGTGGGGACATACACATATATGTTGGTAGGAATGAGGGGGATACACATGTATAGATGTAGGTGGGAAATTAGGAGACACATGTATACATGTGAGGAGGAATGAAAGTTAGTTCCATCAACATTCTCTTTTGAGTCAATGCCTGATGTTTGCTTTAGTTATCAGGAATTGACCCTAACCCTAATGCCTTCACAAATTACATCACTCAGAAACTTTAGATCTTATAATAATCAATGAACCATAATTATTCATATATAACAGGCCTTTTTTGTAACACATTTTTAAGCCAAAACATTAGAGGTGTGTATTATACAGAAGAACTAAATATTAACTTTTTTTATCCAGTTATATGCATCACCCTATTCAGGATGGTATGATCGAACAAGTTATATCTATGATCAAAACTAACTAATGAGTAACAAATACATCTATTTTATGTCACAACAAATAGCCATTGGAATGTATGTTTGTTTGTAATTTTCATTGAATATAAGTTATATCCAAACTAATGTTTGTTTATAATATTGTTTCTCCTAGTGTGACCTTATTTTTGCTGCAGGTTTGATGCATTTATGTGTAAACAAGTTCAAGTGCTTGCACTAAAAACTGCATAAATGTTTTGTTTCAGAATATAAGTCAATGGTTTAAATTTCTATTTTTAGTCAAGATGAACCAGATAAAAAGTTGAACAAATGTTAAATCTAGCTGTTACAAATTCTAAAAAGTCAATGTGTTTTGTGTAAAAGATGTGTCAAAGTTTTTTCCTTTTTTTTTTTTAAGAATTTCATTGCCCATTTTTAGGGAGGCTTGTTATACACAAATAATTAAGGTATATGAAAAGAAAAAAAAAATTCTTCAATTGGCAGAAACAAACAAAGAACTCTTTAAGTTTTTAGCAATAGTGAAACACGAAATCATTATTTATTTTCTTTCAATGTTAGTAGTCAGGGAGAGAATAGAAGAGACTTTTAGAGAGTTAAGAGTTTAATTTGATGTCACCTTTTAGATATCCGTTACAGAGAAAAAAAAGGGAGTAAAAAATTTTCTTCTCGTGGAAACTATAATAAGCTAAACAGTAAAATATTAAAGTTATCAAAATATTATCAATTTGGGGTGAAATATCTTTCAAATAAAATTATACTTCCCTCTGTTCCATAATAGTAGATGTTATATAGCAGGATTCAGATCTCTCTCGATTTACGATTTCATTAAAAAAACATACACGTGGCTGGAGAAGGGTAGCATTCGACCGGATGTTAGCCTGACAGCTACTGCTGAGACAATGAATAAAATGTGTCTTTGAGCAAGAGGCTCTGCGCAGAACTTCCGGGCGAGAATGCAAGAAATTAATTCACATTAACAAAATATCCTTTTTCAGCCAATCATAAATCTTTCCTCTAAAAAATTCCCAGAACCGACTTGATCCAAAGGGTAACTACTTAAGCAGCAAAAATCTTCAAAGGCGTCAGACTGGCCTACCGAGGGTTGAAGGGAAGAACATGCTATGGCCATAAGAACTCATCTGAACTCTGATAGATTTTTGACACACCACCTGCTGCGAACAACTGCTGATTTTGTTACTACGCCACCCCGTCCACGATTGCTACTACCACCAAGATCATCTGATACCCTTACCACCCTTATACCACCATACCCACCAAGTGAGTTTCTTAACTTATAACATTCATGACCGTCCATGAACTCTAGCTTATACACATACCACGATTCACTCTTTCGCTTGATATTGTACGCTACAATTTTGTATAGTTGATTCTTCGCTTTATCGCCTTGTTTTTCCTTTTTGTTAATATAATTGTTTAAAAACTTTCAACCTGTGTTTGCCTTTTCCTTGCTACCATACGCTAAATACAACAGTAATGTTTCTTCCAAGCTAGGCAGTTACACTGCTGAAAACAAGAAAAAAAAATATTGCCTCACAGTAAAATTGTAACGTGGTGTATGAATTTTGAAAGTTTCAAATAAGGAAAAACGAAACAAAACAAAAGGTTGGATAAAGTAAGTTATATATATATATATATATATATATATATATATAATAAATAAATATATAATAGATTTATATATTTAATGCCATGGAATTTAGTCTACAACCCCTGGGTTTCATGGAGTTTTTACAAAGCAACAATCAGGCAGTTAACAAAATGAAATGAATCGGAAATCAAAAAATACGGTCAAAAACCATTGGGATTTTGTAGGAAACTTTACATGTGATAGTAGGTGTGAGTGTGGATGTGTGTGTGTGTTTGTGTGGGTTGTAGTTGCTTATTATTGTGTGTGGATGTGTGAGTGGTATATAGTGTATGTGTATATGAAGGTATATGCGCCTGATGATTGTTGTTTTGTAAAAACTCCATGAAACCCAGGGGTCGCAGACTAAATTCCATGGCATTAAATATATAAATCTATTATATACTTATTTATTATTATCATATGATAGCTCTATCCTAGATATTGAGCACTCTCCATATTATATTGCACTTGGTTCGCCACAAACCCACAAAGTGATTTAGTGACAGCCAACACTGATATAATAATAATAATAATAATAATGATATATATATTATATATATATATACATATATATATGTTATGACCAGTTATTAAGGGTAAATAAATAAATAACTCAACACGGAGATATGAGGTGCCAACACAAATGTATCCAAAATCTCTGAGGAGGTTCTCCTTGGTTCGACGTACACGAAGACAGGTAAGGTGCTTACTATGGCTGCTGCAGCTCTCCACTCTACCAGCTTAGTTCTTGGTTAATATTCTCTTTGGGTAAGTCCATTATTCTGGTCATAGGTGAGTCACCTACAACAATATATATTTTTAAAATCATTTCTTTAGAGAAGAAGCTTAAATTTCATATAGCTTAGGGCCTCAAGTGGTGAAAGTCTAGCTCAATGGTGGAGAGGTAGATAAATATCCCCATCTCTACAGGAAAAATTCCTTTCATGTAATAGGGTTACCAGTAAGATGTATTTTGAATATATCATTTGCCTCCTCTTAGTAGCAGTTGATGCCAATGGTAACAAATATTATGAGATAGAGGTAGTACCTTTTTTTTTTAAATATCAGTTTTACATTTTTTTCCATTGTAAAAAATATAAGTTACAAATACAAAAACTAAAACAACTTGGAAAGAATTGAGGTTGATGTAACAATCGGAAGCTAAAAAGAGAAAATTGCCAATATCTAAAATAAAATAAAATATACTATACCACATAATTCTTGTTATATTTGCATATAAATTCCATATACTAAATTATTATGGGACAGAGAGAGTATTTCTTAACTGATGATATAACAATAATAATATCTATGCCAACTATTTCATAATAGTCATTATATTTACATAAGAATTTCATTCAGTAAATCTAATAATTATCATTGAACATAGATAGTATATAACTTGATGAATTAGTTAAATTTGAGATGATGATTACCAATATAAGTCAATACAAGCATAAAACTCTCCTTGAACAATCTTCAAACCTTTTTTGCCAACATCGCATTCTCAAATAATCCATACACTCAACATATTAATTTAGATATTTGGGGGAGATTTACAGCAATCATCTTTTTATTTTAAATTGCTGTCGCCTGTCAGCAACTACGTGACAACCATTGCAAAAAGGAAAAGTAAAAAAATAAAAAAGAATGACTTCTGTCCCATAATAACTGTTACATTTGCTTGTATATCTAATACACAAAATGTAACAAGAATTATAGGACAGTAATAGAAAATAAATGAATGAAAATAAATAGAAAAATATTACATATCAAATATTCAGCTTTCTGATCAGAGGTTGAAGGGTTTTTTTTCAACCAGTGATTACAGGTTTTATGTTTTTTTGTTTTGTTTTTTGTAAAGTCAAAAAAATGCTATGAAAACTTATCATTTTCCAGCAGTTTGATAAAATACATATTCAATAAAACAATCTTGCATGGTTTTTGTATCATGTTCCACTGTGTTCTCAAAGAGAAGATGAAGATGGCATCCCACATGAATGAGAAAGAAAGAATAGAAAAAAAGAGAGGAGAATGAGGGTAAAAAGAGGAGAGTAAGAGAAAAAGAAGAGGAGAGAGAGAGAGAGAGAGAGAGAGAGAGAGAGAGAGAGATAGGAAAAGAAAGAGAGTGAAAAAAGATGAGAGAAGGAAAGAAGATGAGAGTGGATTGTGTATCCTACAGTCAACAGCAGCAAAATCATATGAACGATAATAGAATAGAAATTGGATTGGATCAGCAGTTTGTTTAATTGATTAAATTATCTTTTCATGTCGTATATTTTTCATTGTTACTGAAAAGATAAAAACTGATGATAATGAAAAGAAAGAAGGTACAATGAGGGTATGACATTATATAGTATATAAAAACATGGTAGGTTTTATTACTTAGAATATTCTGATAATTGACCCCATCTTTAATGTTATAATCACATCATTTCAACTGATATGTCCTTTGGTCTTCTTCAGGTGTTTCATGTCAAACTTGGGAGTTCACACAGAATCTTGTACTGAACCCTTTATTTGAACCACATATCTGCCAAAATGTTGTGATTATAACAATAAAAATCAGGTCCATAGTCCAAATATTCTAAATAATAATAATAATAAAGCTTCATCTCATAAATTTAGACAGATGATAAATTTTATAGAATTTACTAAACTTTACTAAATCTGGCTTACAGACCTCAGATTACTTAGGGTACTTGCTGTTCCTAAGTGGTCACCCATCTAAGTACTGAGCAGGCTTTTCATGCTTAACTTAAGTGATCTTGCAGGTACCAGAGTGCTTTAAATATGACTTGAGTGTTAGTCAATATGAGTAATTTTATGGCTATCAAAATTGCATTTTTTTGAGAAAAATTAAAATGAAGATTTGATTTGATTATTTAGTGGCATATCAACCTTCTTGGGTTATTTAATGCTAAATCCATCCTTCTAGAAGAACAGTAGTAGTACTATTTAACCCATAGCCGGGATGAAGATTTGAGTCATTTCTCATAGAACAAAAAAAGAAAAACTAAAAAATTTGTATATCAAATAGGTAAATAAATAAAGGAGTTATGAATAGAAAAAGGGATATTGACAAAAGTAAAGTTGGTGACTGCAGTCGAGAGCCACCTGAAGGCTCCTTTTTCAATAGCTACTACACCGAGGTGTAGGGTAGGGCGCTACTCCTTCCCCGGGATTACCAGATTTATCCTTGATACGAACCTTATATTGCTGAGTGTTAAGCAAGGGGGCATCAAGTACCATTTTTTAAGTCTTTGGTATGACGCAACCAGGGACTGAACCCTGGTCTCCCAAGCCAAACTACCATATAAATATGAAAGAAAATCTAATCAACTAAAAATTAATTTACCATTTTAATAGAAACCTTTCTGCACAAAAGAAACATACAAAATTTGAAGATCAAATATTCATGGCATATCTTAAATTTTTCTAGTACTTATAAAATGCATTTTTTTTAGTTGTGTTGTATATTGAACATTGACTGAGCCGTCAATCAGAGATGCACCTGTGTAAATAAGCCAGGGCCAGCTAGCAGACTCAGGGCTATGGCCCTCAGCGACCCCTGGTTGAACAACCTCAGCCAAGATGCTATGGTCAAGAGGAGAAGTTGGGTCAATATAGTAGTCTGTTCCTGTCTCCACTCATCTCTCACTCAACACAGAAACACAAACCCTTTCGAGAATAAAGTGTGAGAGATATATTTTTGTATAGAAGTGTGTTCGTTCATTGAAGTATGTCATTATCTTTGATATTGTTTCTGCTTATATTTGTATATGTATGTGGCTATATAACAGTTGTAGGATAGCAGATAAAACTGTATATTAATAGCATGGCATCCATAAAATGATAATTTTCTGGTACTTACAAAATGAAAACTTTTTTAGTTATATGGTAGAAGATCAAATCGTATATTAATGATATGGGTGTCTGGACTTGGCATTCATCCTAAAGTTAAAGTAATTTTTTTCACACATTAGACTACCAAAAAGATGACTATAATCATTTGCTAAAATTAACTTAATTGTGCTACAAGGCCATAAGGAACCCAGTGAGAATCTAACTCACCATCCTGGTTCAATATCATTGAAAATGCCTTGAAAATCTGCTTGTATAAAATGAGCATCTTTCTTAAAATAATTTTTAAGAAAATTTTCCTTTCTCAATGAGATGAAAAGCTAACTATTATATTGCACATAGAAATGGAGTTGATGTAATCCTTCTTCTTTAACAAAATTCAGTTTTAAAATGGGATTCAAAATGAAATAGAAAAAAACTATTAATTATTAATCTTTAAAAATATTGCATTTAAATTTTCTTCAAAGTAAATAATTTTTTTCCATACAGGATTCCAATCCATAGAATTTTAAGATTTTTTCAAGTGAAAAAGACATTGATATCTTTTACAATGAAATATGAAAGATCAATTATGGCTGATACATCAATAAAATGTAGAAAAAAAGGGAACAAAAAAAGGATAAAAAAGTTCAATAATGTTCTTTTGATTAGCTCTGTTGCTGTAGAGAAAGACAGTTTAATTTTCTGACAGAGGTTTGGGTTCAATCCCATGCGACTTCATATAAGACAGGAATTGTTCAGGGATTTCTGCAAGAACCTCTTTAGCCAAGTATGCCTGACTGACTTGCATGTTGTTACTGTACTGGCCACCAATGAACTCCCGAAATGGAACAAACTGGAAGTATGAAAGAAAATGATAAAATGAAAAATAAAAAAATTCAAGAGAAGAGTCTACATTTTCAAAAATAAACACAATGAAAGTAACAATGACTTTGTGACTTAATAACTTCTTTTAGTAGCGTTTATTCACAGATGTATCTGTGTACATTTCATTTGTAACTTGTATAAAACTGATTTGACAATATTACACATGGCAGTTTACCAATGCCTTCCTTTAGGATCTTCTTCAACGTGATTGATTTTGACATCATGTCAACCCATATAGAGTTAGTTTTATGCTTTGAGGTTAGGGAATCACATTTATTATATGTTCATATTTACTTTTTCGTGTAGTTGTTTCTTAAGAATTTTGTTGGGTTTTTTTTTTGTACATGTTACTATTGAATACAAATTTTTTAACAGATTTATTTGACTTATAGATGAGACCCTAACAGATCTGTTTGAACCATAGATGGGACCCTAACAGATTTATTTGATTCATAGATGGGGCCCTAACAGATCTATCTGACCCATAGATGAGACCCTACAAGATCTATTTGACTTATAGATAGGACACAAACAGATCTATTTGACTCATAGATGGGACCCTAACAGATCTATTTGACTCATAGACGGGGCCCTAACAGATCTATTTGACTCATAGATGGGACTGTAACAGATACTTTGACTTTGGGTCAAAGTGGACCTGATTTTATAGGCAATAAATCCACAGTCCCTAGATCTCCTTGGCCCAGTCAGCTGCACTATACACCAACTGCATCTCTGCAGTCTGTGCATATGACACTAAACAATATGATGGTGAGGATCCACTAATGCTGGAGCTTAGGGGAATGTAGAGTACCCCTTCATTGCCATAACTCCCAGGTCCACTCTGACCTGGAGTTGTACCACCTGATAGGGTCCTATCTATGGGTCAAATAGAACTAAACTGCATGCTTATGCCAAACTGAATTGTTTGAAATAGAACTATTTACATGTATAAAAATGGATTTGGCATTAAATAACCTACAATGGTTGGTATGCCATAAAATCCAATCAATCAAACCAGATCTCTAGAACTGGAGCCTCACCATCAGATACAGTTTAGGATCATATCAAAACATCCTTCTTTTTGAAAACAGGAAAGAAAATGGGGTTGCTGTAATCCTTCTTCTTTCTTTAAAATATCTATTTTAAAAATGGGACTCAAAATGAAATGAAAAAAAATACGAAAATCTATTAATTATTATTCTTTAAAATTTCATTTAATGAAAATTTCGTTTGGATAAAAGTAAATTAAAAAAGATTAAAACAGATTTAAAATGCAGTTAATGTATTCTAAACCTTATGATAGGCTTGTCTCCTTCAACAGGCCTTTCCAAAGAGCTGTAAGTCATGAGGGATAAGGATCCTTACTCTGTCATGCTGGCCCATGACATATTGGTCGGTAGTTTGAATTCAGATTTGTCCTTCTCCTAAATTAGTTGCCCACCAAGACTAGCGAATCCACCATAGCCTACTGTTTTACCCATATGTTGTGTCCATACATACATACATACATACATACATACATACATATATATATGCAGAAACATGAGTTTATTTGACACTAACTCTTCTTTTATACATATTTTATAAAAAAATGTAACTTTATTTTTAATGCTGTGGTTGATATACAATAGGGTTACCCTAAAGAAATTGAACTCAAAGGATGAGAGACTAAAATTTTCATGCACAGAAATTTTAAGCTATTTTACCTTGTTGACTAGGAATTCAAGGCAGAGAGAGAGAGAGAGAGAGAGAGAGAGAAGCCCAATGATAAGGGTCACAGAGAGAGAGAGAGAGAGAGAGAGAGAGAGAGAGAGAGAGAGGCTATAAGAACAATGGAGAAAAGCCCAATGATAACGGTCACAGAGAGAGAGAGAGAGAGAGAGAGAGGCTATAAGAACAATGGAGAAAAGCCCAATGATAAGGGTCACAGAGAGAGAGAGAGAGAGAGAGAGAGAGAGAGAGAGGCTATAAGAACAATGGAGAAAGGAATAGGAATGTAACAAAATATAATCTCAAAATCCAAGCCATCAAAGCAGCAGGCAGAGCCCCCAAGTTAAAAATAGAATGCACCAGTAGCAATTGGCTAAAACAAACTCAAAAGAGAAGTTGTTAAAGTGGGCACAGAATAAAAAAAAAAGAAGTTAGTTCCAGTATGATGTGAGGAGGTACTGAAAAGTCAGTAACCATTTTGGGTGAGTTCTGTGAAGAAGCCAGGTGGTTGTGAAGAAGCCTAAGTGTTGAAAGAATGAATGAACCTCAGGCATTCCCTCTGAAAATGCAAGGAAGGAAAAACAATGAACATGAGTACCCTAAAGAATACAACAGAAAACAACCGGGGCAGGAAACATGATAACAAGGTCTGTGTCTGTCTCTCTTGTCTCGCAACAGTTTATTCTCTGTGTTAATATAAAGCAGTTGATGCATTTCCCGTGTGACGTCACAACCCAAGCCAGCTGACATACCCTCAATTTGTTTATTTCTCAATATCTGGCCTGCCCGCAGATTTCAAAAACAACCTGTCAACTTAATAATCTACAGATATGTGCGACAAGTGCACTATATGACTTTTGCATGTGACCCACACATACATTCAAAGTTTTTAGCTAACTGACAATTAATATAAATAAAATAATTACCTAATATTAATAGTTATCTTTAATTATATTACAGAATTATACAAAGCTTAAAGAGTGAATCAGCTTATTACTTACTTGGACAATATCTCTCTGGGCTACTTGCTGCCCAGAACGAAGTAATCCATCATCTGAATCAAGGATATTCATGGCTATTAAAACAAATGATAGAAAGAAAATAATATCAAAACATGACGTATCAATATCTTTTTTTTTGTTAGTTTAATAGATTTTTTTATTCTATAAACTGCAATATCATTTTTACAAAAAAAATATTAAAATATTATCTCATAAAAAGGTTTGGTTTGGTTTGGTTTCTTAGTTTAATGGCATATCAACCTTTGTAGGTTATTTAATGCCAAAGCCATTCTCCAAGAAGAACAGTAGTGGTACTATTTAACCCATAGCTGGGAGGATAAGGGGGTTCATACCTTTCCCAAGGGTATTTGCCCAAAAGTAAATGTAATAGCACGACTGGAGTACGAACTCGCTTACTACGATTCCGCAGTCCATTGCTTTAACCATTACACCACGAGGACACCCACCTCATAAAATGTAATCATCATATACTTAAAGTATTGCATTCATTAGAAACTTTTAAAGTTTTGTATTCCTGAGAAACTAATTTGATAAAGATTTTTAGGGATCTCTTCAGATACCTAGTAAAATGTATTGATAGGTGAACAGGTAATTGTTGGCTGTTGTCACCTGTTCTTGAGTAGGAATATGAAGTCAAGAACTGTTTATGAACATGTCATGATAGAAGATAGTATACAAACAACTTTTGAAAATTATAATTATATTATTTAGTCTTCAGGCTAGCTCTTATTCAGAGATTGAACCCACAACCACCAGGTTATGAGATTTATTTTAACCAATGTTTATATTTCCTAAGCCATTGTTCCATAGGACTAATGCAAGACATCCTCAGAGTAAGGTTATTTGTCGCTGTCTCCTATCAGACAGGACTTGACCCGAAGGTCAATTATAGTGGGGATTTAGGGAAGGGGAAGGTTGGGCATGAGCCGAGGCTTGAACCCTGCTGCTCATCGACCCACTTAGTGCAATGTGGGCCTAATGAGCCAAGCTGGTCTTGAACCCAAATCTGGGTCCAGGCACATATGCCTGATTAGATATCCTCAAAGTAAGGACAGCAGATCAAAGTATGCACACCCATGGATTGAATAAGGGGTTCATTTTGATGTTCCCAGGTTACAAACTATGACAAAAACCTGAAAAAGATGGAAAGGTACAATAACCAAAGGATTTTGACTTTAACAACAACCAAGATAAAGATATCAATCAAAATGAATCATAATAATATTCCTTCATTTCAGATTGTTTTTTTAAAAATCTTTTAAATGTTGTTTTTAAAAAGACTTACCCTCAAAATCTGCGCTACCAACCCCGACAATAATGATTGACATTGGTAAATATGATGCCTGTGAAAACAAAAAAAAAGAAATAGTCAATTTATCTCACTCAGGTTGATGATTCAGATGGCAGAAATAATTCAATTAAAAGAAGAAACACACACACACACACACACACACACACATATATATATAAATCTGAGATTGTGAGACTTGGGACGAAGACTCCAGAATATTGTCCAGAGAATGACTCTTACAAACTTAAGTAATATAAACTGCATGTGATTGTTTGGTTTGGTTCATTTTCTTTGTTTTTATGGCATATCAACCCTTTATGGGTGAAAACCATCCTTGCAGAAGAACAGTAGTGGAACTATTTAACCCATTGCTCTCTTGACTAGTTAATTCAGATTGACCAATGTGGTGTACCAGTCTACATGTCCACTTGAAGAATGCTTCTCCACCAAAGTAAGTACCTACATTGGGCTGACTACTACAACTCTGTTGAGACATTTAACACTTCAACTATCCAACACTAGTTCCATCTCCCAACGCCAAAAAAAAATAAAAGAACACATACATGCCCTTCCTCCAAATACAGAAAAATTCTTATTGGAAACACCTTCATATTACAAAAACAGACCCCCCCAAAAAAACAAACAAACAAACAAATAAAAAAACAAACAAAGTAAAATTCTTGAAGTTCTCTATATAAAGATAAACAAACCTTTCTTAAACAAGATCAACTTCCGAAATAGCTACATTCTGAAATGCTTCTACCACTTTTTCCTCTGTCCTATTTGATTAAACGATATATATATATATATATATACACACACACACACACACACATACACACACACACACATTAACAAAATATTACATAATATTATCTGTATAAGAAACTGAGAAATTTCCACAAGTTCACCAAGTAAATAGTAATATTAACCATAGTAATGTAGCAGTGGTAGCCATGTGATACTAAAAGTTATAACAATCACATGAATGACTGATTATCACTACACTACAAATTTTGAAATAACTTCTGAAAAACTTTTCCAGTTGTCTCCCTTAGAGAGAAATCTTATATATATATATATATATATATATATATATATATATATTAGAGGCTCGTCCAAAATGTTCTAAGCCTCTCTAAGAAAGAAGAGCCATAGCTGAATATTTTAATTGTCGCAACATACTACAACTTGTTAGAAGCTTGAATTAATTTTTATAGTTTTATGTCTTAATTTCTGTGCAAGTGAGAGGCCAGTATAAATATGAGAAGTCTACGATAAATCTAAAATCTGAGCGAGGCTTAGAACTTTTTCAACAACCTTTGTCATCATAATTTTGAAAGGGTTAAACTGACAAAAGCAACACAAATGAAAATAAAATTTTTAAAATTTTGATAAGAAATTTCAGCATTAGCAAAAAAAAAATTATTATTGAAGTGAATTTGCCCCCTTCTATTTTCTGTTCTGCCAGCATATCCTAAAAATATTTAGAATTAGTTTTCTGACAAGACAAATTATTTTTCAGATTCTGTTTTTGTAAAAGAAATTTTTTTTTTTGAAAATATTTCTGGAGTTTCTTTAGAGAGAAATCTGTAATTCTTCTTACCTGAACAATGGAACGGATTGTCTGATTCATATCCGTTATGACACCATCCGTTATAATCAATAATACAAAGTAGTGGGATCCATCTTGAACAGTGGAAGCGAATCTGAAGAGAGAAAAATTTAAAGTAAAAAAATGTTTAAGGTTCATCCAGTTTGCGATAAAAGAACAATACTAAATGCTTACAAGTTCTAAATTTGGATGAAAAAAAGGCATGAAATAATTTAAAAATCAAAACATGAAGGAAATATAATTTTAAAAGAATAATACCGAAGGCTTATAGGTTCTACCATTAAAACTTGGAAAATGGGCTCAACAATTGCACAAAGCTTAGGATATTTTACTGCAGTTTTTTTCGTTCATCCAGTAATTCTTTAAAATGTTTGCATAGATTTTGCTTCCAGATCAAAAGCCATTTTAATAAATTCTTCTTTAAGAAAGGTGTCTGGATTTTCCCTTTCCACTTCAACATTGTTTATTCATTTAAATGACTAGTATGTTTTAAACGTGTTGTATGTAAAGCACACATCATTAGTGACCCTCACATCCAATCAAGGCATTCGGCTAAGTATACAATATCTGATTGCATGATCCAGCAACTTTTATTCTCTTATTATAAAGGGATTTATAAATGCAAACTAGTAAATTCACCCCCTCTCCTGAGGATTCCAATGCTTTTATTCACCCTACTAAAATTTTATTCACCCCCCCCCCGAATCCATATGTAGAATCTAAATTTGAGAAAGTTTCATGCATGTGTACAATTTCCAGAATCACTTGATCTACTCTATACTTTCTATGTCTGTCTGAGGATCCAAGATTCCAACAGACTGCAATGGGACTGACCACCAAGGTCTCTTGATGTCATCAACAGCTGATGACTACAATGAGACTACTACTCCAAGATCACTAAAGTGATATTAGATGACTTCTATGAGATTGATCTAGAAAGTCACTGGATGTCATTAGATGATGTTATTGTGTGGACCTCCAAGGTTACTGGATGAGATTGTCTTCCAAGAATAATGTCGTCAGATGATGATTACAATGGGATTGACCAGCAAGGTCACTGGATGTCATCAGATGATAACAACTATGGAATTGACCACCAAGGTCACTGGATGTCATCAGTTGATGACTATTATGGTGTTGACCACCAAGGTCACCTGATGTCATCAGATGACAAAATATGCCATTTCTGGCAGAGTGTAATAAAGCCATGAAGTAAAAAAATTTAATGATCGAAGAGACAAGTTCAGACTCATGTTTTTCATAAGACCAGCTATCATACCGAGCAAAAAAATAAAAAATAAAAAAATGAATAAATAAAGTAAATAAAAACAGACAATGAAATAACTGAACCAGTTTTTATTACTGCTACAAATTTTAATTAAACTTCAATGGCTTAGACACACATAGGAAGTGATTATTTTTCTTAAGTATGGTTGCCAAAGTTCCCTTTAGTTGTAGCAGAATGTCATAATTTTCAATTGAAAAAAAAATTCTCAGAAATACCAAAAATAAGAAATTTCTTAAAATTTTATTTTTCTTGATTTGATATTTTAATTTATGATTAGTCTTTTACTTATGGTTAGTAAAAAGTTGTCTGAGTTTGGAGAAAGGTCAAATTGTCACATACAATGATTGTGGCCTGTCACTTTGTGATATTGCAAAGAAATTGAATTGCCATCATTTACCAATTGATAAAAAATAATTCTGTGTTGGATTCCAAGCCACATTGGAGTGAGAGGAAACGAAAGAGCAGACTCGGCAGCCAAATCAGCTTTAGATCTAAGTTATCTCCATTCCATCTACTGATTTGAAACCGACAAACAGTAAAGTCCTTCCCAAAAAATGGCAATGATGGGAGATGAACATCCATAATAAACTCTTCCAAATTTCGCCCACCTTGGGAGAAGGGAGACCAGCTTTTAGATCATCGAGAAGAGAACAAGTCGTCATATCCCGACTGCGCATTGGTCATACAAGGCTTACTCACGCTTTCATACTGAAACAGGAACCACAACCACAGTGTTTGACCTGTCAGACAACTTGCACGGTTAAACACATTCTTATTGAATGTAAAGCTTTTGTGGTCATCAGAAAGCGATTTTTCAAAGTGAATAGTTTAACCGATTTGTTTGAAAACATCAAAATAGATGACGTTCTGTCCTTCTTGTGAGAGACAGAGTTGTATGAAAAAATATGACGAATTAAAACTGGTTAATAATGTGCAAACAAATGAAATCCTGCTCATAGAAAATTTTACCTAAGTATTCGTTCAGAAATCTTTGGTTGAATGTATATACATATAGACAGAATTTGACGTTAAATAACCTACAAAGGTTGATATGCAATAAAACTCAACCAACCAATTAATGTTTTCATCAAAAATTATAAGAAAACCGCAAGGAAAAAAAAGGAAAAACCACTACATTTGACACTAATGGAAGCCTTACCAAATATCAAGTGGTCATAAATTGTTCTAAACTTTTTATAAACTATATCAATTCTCATAATAAAATTTTCTATGTCAACTGTTTTTTATCCAATACTGTATATGTCATATTCATGAAATAACTCATGAAAAAGTCTCTACAAATAGCAAAACATTGTAGAAGGAAAATATAGAATCAAAGAGGCTCTTAGAATCTAATCAGAATGTTTCCTTAAGTTTAAAACTCTTTTGGTTATATACGTGGGGTATTCAATAAGTTTCCAGACTTTTTCGTATGGGCATTTAAAATTGCCGTAGACTCTTGAAAATTCACTGTGTTATTGCTATACATCTTATGAGATTACTGACCAATTTGTATGATTTCAGCTTCAAATGAACAGCTACAGCAGCAATCGGAATACACCCTACTAAAGCCTGATTGTCACAGCAAAAATGCAATCTGACACTTTAGAAGAACGATATGCAATAAAATTCCGTTTTAAACTTGGAAAAAATGCCAAGATATGTATGGAATGCTTCAGACTGCTTTTGGAGCATCTTGCATGAATCAAGCATTAGTTTTTGAGTGGCATAAGAGATTCAAGGAATGCAGGGAGTCTGTGAGGGATGATGAGAGGTGTGGGAGGAGTAAGGAAGTCAATACACCAGAGTTGATTAGCCAAAGGGTTTAGGGTTAGGGTAACTATGTTGAGGTTTTAAGGCAGTTCATGAAGAGATTCCGTCAGAAGAGGCCAGCACTCTTCAAATCGGGTCAGTGACATTTCCACCAGGACAATGCACCAGTCCACAACTCCATCCTTGTCACAGACTATTTGAGCAAGATGGGCATCAAGACAGTTCCTTAGCCTCCCTATAGTCCAGACCTTGCTCCCTGTGACTTTTGGTTATTCCCTAAGTGCAGAAGCTGTCGTAATGAGACAATTGAGGAGATGAAAGAGGCTGTGACATAGGTTATTGTCACACTCACACAAGAGGAGTTCCATGGGGCCTTCCAGAAGTTGTTGGAAAGGTACAACAAGTGCATAGCAGCCGGAGGAGCTTACTTCAAAGGGGACTAGAGTTTCATGTGTATTATCAATAAAAGTGCTCATACGAAAAAAGTCTGGAAACTTATTCAATGATCCTCGTATTTACATCATCCCTATCTTTCTATCTATAGAATTCCATTGACTATTGATAAAGTAGATTTCAGAATAATTTCATCAAAATATTTCTGTTTTTCCTTGAGCAACACCAAATACCCCCTTAATATCTAATGGATAATAATTCATAAGAGAGTGTAAGTTTACTTAGCCACGTGGTTGATGACAGGGGAGAAGTTTGTGGGTCCGTACAGTTGCACCCGTTGAAGTGAGTCATAGTAGGCCTGCAGAATACCTTGGATGCCATTACAGTAGGGATTTGTGGCATTACAATTCTGTGGAATGAATGAATAAAGAAAAATTCAAATTAAAAAATTGGCCATTATTTAAATGTCTTTATTAATCAATACTAATAAAATCAATATCTATGAAGCATGATCAAAAAGTCATCATCATCATCAATTAGCACTGACAGCGCAGAGTTGCCTGACTCTTTCTCACCATCCATCCATCCATCCCTATCTTCCAAAGCTTCCGGTAGGTCTTCTAGATGGCATCGAGTGTTAGCATTGAACTAATGCATATTGGTCAGCCAACACAGGTGCATCCATGCATATAAATTTACTAACTCCTCGGCACAAGTAGGATATGACACAAGGTTAATTTTTTAGCAATGTTTAACAGGGTTCAATTCAGTATTTTCCTTCTCCTAGACTTGTTGCCATACAAAGGTTAATACCTTTCTCATTGGTATTAGCCCTACGTGAAATGCAAACAGTCTTGTCCAGGATTTGAACTCATGTCACTGTGTCTATTTCTCATGATAGTAACCATTATGCCATGAACACATGCGTAGGAGACCAGAGGAAAATGTCACTTATGGGTTTATTTTTACAGCATCAAGACTGTATCATTTTAAAATTTTACATTTTTTTTTTTAATTAAAAATTTTTTATAAATTAAAAATTTTAAAAATCTTTAATCAAACTTAATATGAAATGTTTAAAAAATTGAAAAATTTTGAATTTAATAAAAACGTTTATATAACTGAGCAACTTTCACAATGAAGTGATGACATCTAGACTGGATGAAGCCTAAATGAGTCAGTGCCAATTCTCAAGAGTTTTTGAGGAAAGACAAATATTACTCAGAACAAAAATCAAACATTCAAAGAATCAAATATATTGGAATTTCTACAAGATGATTTTTTTTTCTTTTTTTAGAAAAGAAGCTGAGTAACATATTTACATCTATTTAGTGTTGGTTGAGTAATAACTTATGTTACCATAGCAGAAATTCTCATTAGTTTGTAGTGAGACCACCAGGTTGTGTGACATGATTTAACAATTTTGTAAGGATTTTTTGAATAACCCAACTGATTGAATGAAATGTCATTCAAATCTGTTTACTTTTCTTAAATGTAAATTGACATTTTATGATTATAAATCTGATAGCTTAATTAGTTTTGAAATGTATTCCAGTTGAAATAAATATCTCTTGATGATGTCCCAAGTCCAAAACTGATTAGGATTAATAACAAATTGGGTGGATCAAATGTTTTACAATATTTTGGTATCAAGAGGCACAATTCAGCAGCTCTGGATGCTTTTACCAAGTTTGCCAGTGAAATTGGAGCACAGCCTTAGAATTCACAGTTTTTGGTCAAATTGACCCTACCGATTCTAGCAACACAAATGGTTTTGGTTGTTTTTACAGTTCAAACTCATAAAGTATAAGTTTCCAAATCTGTGTGACTTTCAAATCCCATATAGAGTGAAGCAATGCACAATGTGTCAGTGCACCACCTAGCGCAATACTACCAACCACAGCTGGTGCTTTTCATGGCTTGAAGTGCTTCAGTCATGTGATACATATATATGTTACAAACAACACATACCAAAATATTGTAGAACTTTAAATTCTCCCAAGTAAAACTTTTATGGGCTGACTTTTTTCGTCCCCATCAAATAAAGAATTTTTAAAAAGAAAGTCTAAAGACGCACCAATGCAAATTCATGAGAAACACTGCCATCTGGTAATCGTGCTCCAAATCCAAGAGTTGGGAACATTTTATCACTACAAGGGAAAAGAAAAATATGTATATACATGAAGATACAAAACGTTTTCTGCTTTTATTTTGAAAACATTGGAGATAGTTATCATTAGGAGAAACCAACAGCTAAAAACTTATTTTGGATTTAAAAAAATAGATAAAGTGGAGAAAAGTATAAAAAAGAATTTGAATATTTTGATTTGGGAATTAAAGCTGAAGGCAATGAAAGAACTTCTTATCAAGATTTTAATGCGTAACTGGCTGAGAAGGTTAAGTCTAATCTGCTTAATGCAAACTGAGAAGACAGATCTAATGAAAAAGTTAAATCCTTTTTTATGCATAGTAAGAACAAGTTCCAATATCTCTGAATTTTTAGCCCTTTTCTGAGCCCCCCCAAAAAAGAAGTACAAAACACATTGCTCCATCATGCTTTCTTTTTTCTTTTTTTTCTTTTTAAACCTATTCCATTAAAAGAAAGGCTGTGAATGGATGCTATTTTAAGACATTCTGTTAATCTTAAATCTTGCCAATTGTGAAATATTGGGCTTACACATCATAGTAAAATAATGCACACCCCAAAATATTGGGCTTATAGGTTCAAAAGGTTACAATTTGTCAAACTAATCTTGAATTATTAAGTAAAACTAATACAACAACAATTTTAATATACTACTTTCATTGAACTACAATTTATAAATTGCAACTGTTAATATAAATTGGTTCTTGAGTTCTAGGAAACTAAAAGTACCAATTCTGCCATTGTTAAGTATCAATAAAAAGGTAATAGGACTCTCTCATGAAAGCTAACAATTTGACAAAAGTCTTGTGTCAAATTTATTACAGTTACCTCCCTTAGTAATTGTGACCATTAAGAAGATCAAAAAGTTCATTTCCTTCTTGGTACTTTATAGTAATATATCTACAATGGATAAATTAGAAACCTCTCTTGTCTAACCTGTTAGAAGGTCTAACCTCCTCTTCATAAGATCAGGAAAATATCTATATATTACTAAAATTCTCATTATGTTTGTATATACCTATGTAACCATAAGCCAGCAAAAATAGCACATTGTAGCAAAATCATTTATTAGATCAATACTCTTAAAAATGTTCTGACTTAGAGAATAAAGTAATTTCCAGCTTAATTGGTAACAGAATGATAATTCTCTGGTGTCTGCATATGTATTGAATATAATTCAAATTCTCAATACAACAGATAATAATGAATTAGTCTCTTAATGATATATATATATATATATATATATATATATATATATATATATATGAATATATATATGTGATGGGCATGCATGGAAGCACCCGAGAACCATGTGTGTGTACTTCAGCCGGGCACACATTCGAAGACAACACTATAGAATGATAACAAAAAGGCATTCACCGGATTGGCCAAATCATCCAACTCGCGTCCAGCTGGCAGACAAAAATAACCTTGGCTGTAAGATATACGGACCCTCAGATATGCACCACACAAGCTGTATTTTTATATAAGTTATAGCCAATCACGGTGCATATAATGAACTCTACCAACATTCATAATGGTATGTGCTAAGCATTACTTATACAATGCTCCAATATTCAGTGGGCACTTTTTTGCTAACTCAGCAACTACCGAGGTTGCCACTAGATTGTGTTGGTGTTTGAATCAGGTTTGTTTAGTTAGAGGACTTGCAGGCAGGTGTCGCCTTGCCTGACCGTTTTGGTTCCAGTTCCATAGATAAGATATATACATATATTTATAATAAATAATATTCTCTCCCTAAATTCATTTATTCCTTTACTTTTTACTTATTTCCTTCTTTTGGGTTTAAAAGTTTGTTTGCTATTAGATAAAAAAGCGGTGAAAAGGAAAGAGAAGTAAAAAAATTGATACATCTTGATACAGGAATTGAATGTCATTAATCAACCAAACAGGAAAAACAAATGATCAGGTCTTTACATATTAAAACAATAAAGAAAAAAATTGAAATTTAGGTCAGGAAGATAGGGTGACCGGAATTTTAAGGGTTTTTCAAAATCTTCATTTGTAATTTCTCAGTATTTCTTTGTCTGAATGCAGATCTAACTTTTAAAAAATATAGGATTCTGCTGAAATAAATATTATTACAAAAAAAATATGAGTAATTTTTAAAAGGCTTTTCTTTCATATATATATATATATATATATATATATATATATATACGTATGTGTGTTTATGTATTTACCCAATCCCTCCACACCAGCAGGATGTGACATAAGGTCAATTTTTAAGTGGAGTAACAACTTTATATTCAGTTTATCTTCTCTTAAACTTGTTGGTTAAAGAACCCAGTCTGCCCTATTATTTACCCATAGCTGGAGGGAGAATAGAAGGATTCATACCTTTTCTGAGGGTATTAGCACAATAAGAAATGATGTATCCATTTCTTATGATGATAACCATTACACTACAAGCGCCTCCTTTATATATATATGTATACACAGACATTCATCTTATATATATATATATATATATATATATATATATATACACACACATTCATCTAATATATATATATATATATATATATATATACACACACATACACTCGCACACACACACACACACACACACACACACACACACACATTCATCTAATATATATATAAACACACACACATATATATATATATATATATATATATATATATATAACAAATAATCTTTAAAGACAAAATCTAACATAAACAGGAACATCAATATTATCATAGAACCCCAATAAGTTCACAGGTGGAATTTGACCCCTCAACTGGCAGGCTGGAAGTGACCTTGGGATGCTCCTCACACCTATTGACTCAATATTTGGGCTTGGAGCCTTGAGCCATGCCAGACAACCTTGGCTGACATACAACAGATGACCCTGGTCTCTGAATTTTCTCAGTAGGCATGTCAAGTCTACATAGATATCTTTTGCAAAGTTAATAGTCTTTAAATATGAGGATTTTTGTTTTTTTGTTTTGTTTTAGAATTTGTTAATGTTTCATTTAAAACAGAAGGACAAGCACTAAAACCAACCATCTTACAATTAAAATCCTAATGAACTGAAAAAAATTAAGAGAAAAATGAAAACCTCTGACCTATCATAATCTTGAATGATTTCTCCAACTGCTTGGATGGCAGCAGCGTACTGATTCAGTTGGTAAGGATTGTAGTAATGAAGAGATGTTGGGTTGGTTGGGTTGCCATTTGATGCAGTGAAATCAATAGCAACAGTAAAGTTTAATTGTGTTCGGCTGAAAAGGAAAACAATTAATCAAGCACAAAAGTCAAGGTTGTTAAAATACATACAATAATTCTTTAAGAAATAATTATTCATGGCCATTTTTAATAACGCTTTGGTCACTGAGCTAGAATGTAGTAGTCCTTTGTTTTAAATTCTATTTTAGTCCCACAAGTTTCAAGTTGATAGTCATTAATTTCTTTAGTTGTAAAAAAAATAAATAAACATATGCAATAAATATAATGGATATGAACATTTTTTGAACAGGTTTTGTAGAAAGAGGAAATGAGAAAAGCTAGAGTACCATTGTGCAGTTGACACTTATCCAGATGACAGATTGAGTTCTGTGTGGCTTCTCCCAATCTAATGGCAAAGTGAGATGTGTGGCTTCACCCAGCCTTATGGCAAAGTGAGCTGTGTGGCTTCACTAACTCTATTCACAGAGAAAGCAGCAAGCTTTGAACTTGTAATATTTAACACATTCAATGCAATACAACCCATAAGTGGATTGTGCTATATTTTTGGTACATGACTCATTAATGGTTTGATTTGCCAAAACAAAAGATATAGGATGATCCACATATAGATTATATTATATATGTTAATGTATTACTTTATGTAGTAAATGATTATCTCTGACTCAATAATTATAGTAAGTAATGATTACGTTTGTTTTTCCCATTATCAATTGTTAATCTATACTTACGTCATGTTGGAGTTTTCATGGGACTGATTATCATACACGACTATAATTAGAGGAGGAGTTATAGAAGGTTGGTGACCAATTTGGTCAGTAAGTCAGGATGTAGTAGTCCTTTCTTTCTATTTAATTCCCATGTGAGTATGAAGTTTGTTGAGGTAACTTTGATTGTTAGCGTACAGGGGTTCAGAGAGACGTCACTTACAAAGCCTAACTTAGTTTGGCACAAGAATAGTAGTATGGGACATCAAGTGAGAATCCAACACTGTTAAAGAAAAATGTTTTGCATCTTATCTGTTATTAGCTTATTTACTGCTAAATAAAAAAAATACACTGAATATCCTCTAAGTATACTAATTCCATCCTTTTTGCTAGGGATAGTGTGTATAAATAGTGGGGAAATCATGATGGAAGGTGACAATACACTGCTACACATGAACATGCTAGTGTTGGTTGACCAGTAAGAACTTACCTACAACAGCATTGCACAGATGCAGGATGCACTGCAGAAGACCTGACGATAGGGATGGATTGAGAGAGAGAGTCAAGGAAATCCATGCTATAAGTGCGACTTGATGTTGATCAGAGTATAGTTATTCCTTGTATTCTAAATAAAGGCTTAAATCACAATCAGGCTAATTGCAACATTCAAGTAATAATGGAATTGTTTGCCAATGGCCCAGGAGACAAGGGTTCAATCCCAAGTTGAGTCATACCAAAGACTCAAAAAATGATACTTGATGCAGCCTTGCTTAACACTCAGCAATTATAAGTTATGGATCAAGGGTAAAGAGGAGCAATCCAGAAAAGAAGAAGCACCCTCCCCTATATCTTGGTGTAGTAGCTAGAGAAAAAGGAGCCTTTGGGTTGCCCAGCTTTACTTACTCATAGATTTTGAGAATTAATTGATAATGGTTAGACTGTTTGCCAATGGCCCGGGAGACCTAGATTCAATCCCAGGTCGAGTCATACCAAAGACTCAAAAAATGGTACTTGATGCTACTTAGCTTAACGCTCAGTATTATAAGGTAAGGATCAAGGGTAAAGTGGAGCAATCCAGGGAAAGGAGTAGTGCCCTCCCCTATACCTTGATGTAGTAGCAATCGAAAAGGGAGCCTTCGGGTCATCCTTGACTATGGTCACCAACTTTACTTACTTACTATAAATGAATAAAATAATAAACTTACCCAGATTTTATGTAGTCCAAGAAAGAATGAATAGTTTCAGTCTTAACAGACATAAGTATAATCTGAAGATGAAAAGAAAATCCATCAATGGCACTTTAATAGATATTAAGTTTATTAATCAATATTAGATTTATTAATAATGATCAATACTATAAAAGCAACGATCAAATTTTGATAATTATTTTTTTTATTTGTGGTCAGGAAAAAAGATAATAAAAACTAAGGGGATATTTTCATTGGTTACTTACTTACGTACATCTACAAAGGTGTGTTTATTATAACCCTTCTCATTGTAGAAAATGGGATTGGTGACTTGAGTTCAAATCCTGCATGAGGTATTTCATTTTGTGAGAATCCACCTATTCTCCCACCAGTTTTAATAAACCAGACAAAGTTATTTAGCTTTGGTAATGTTATATACTCCCATAATAAATATGCTTATATACACATATACCTGTTCATGCAGGATAGAAACTGACGCAATAAATTAATAAGATGCAAGAAGACTTCTTTAACAAAATATTTACCTCTCACTTCATTGCAAGGGTTCGAAAAGGTTGTGTGAGGTTTTACTGAGAGAGGGAGCTGGAGACCGAACATAAACTGCAATATTTTGACCCCCACTGTTATGACCGTCACATTGTGTCTTTCTTGTTCTCTTGATGCTCAACCAGAGCCCTGGGGTCCACTCTGCTGGGTGCTGGCTTTCTTTACTGCATCTTCTCTGGACCCCAATTCATCAGGGCCAAAAGGCCCCTTCGGCCTGATGTGGCTTTCCCTACCACACCTTGTCTATCTCCGTCTCCAACTCTACTAGAACTCCGACTGCCAACTGCCTCTGCCCGCAACTCAACTGGCCGCACCTCTCGGACTCAAACTCAACTGAGTTATATAATGGTTCAACGCTCACTCAATCTTTGAAATCGAATGTTTAATCATCATCAAGTGGAAATAACTGTCATGCAGTTCAGAGGTCACTCTCTTCCGGTGCATCAGTCTATGAGTGTACCATGGGAATTTTTTAGCTCGTTCCATTTCATCAGCCAATTTCTGCCCACGCGATTTCCTCTCCTAACTGCCATTGGAATGTGTCACTTCCTTCCGGTGTATCACCTTGAATGGCATTTTGGGTCGGGCCAAAAGGTCAAAATATAACAGTAAGGCAACCAGTAAATCTAATGAATTGTAACAGTTGTATCACACAATCATGGAACAGTAAATCTAATGAATTCCAATACGATAATGATATGAGGAAAAAAAAAGAATTGTTTGCTTTTTGTATTTTGTCAGCTTCATGTCCCTTCACCTTGATGTAGTAGCTATTGATAAAAGAACCATTGGGACACCTTTGACTATCGTCAGTCAAATTATATATGCCTTTGGTCAATCAGAACTGACGAGTCCATCTGGAAAGGGTTAAGCTAATTTACGGTAATTATAAAGAATTTTTATATAAAGTTAACATAGTGGGATGTATAATGGGCACAACAACCAGGGATCAAATCCTTGTTGGTTGGTTGTTTTGTTTTATGATGTATCAACCCTTTCCAGGTAATTTAACACCAAATTAAGTCATGTTGATAAAAGTAGTACAGACGTTCAATGTCAACAACAGTTCTATTTCAAACAATTCAGTTTAGCATACAAAAACAATTCTATTTCAAGCAATTCAGTTTAGGATAAGTACACAGTTTAAATGTCAAAACAATCCAATTTCAAAGAACCTAGTTTATCATAAGTACGCAGTTTAGTTCTATTTGGCCCATAGATAGGACTCAAGTGCTACCACTCAGCCCCAGGGTGGACCTGGGAACGATGGCAATGAAGGGGTACTCTGCATTCTCCAAAGATCCAGCATTACTGGAACTTCACCATCAGATTGTTTAGTGTCATATACAGGACACTCGTTGAGGTGGGGGTCTTACCCTTCTGCAGAGATGCAGTTGGTATATTCAACAGCCCCAGCCGACTGGGCTCAAATCTTGGATGAGGCACTTTGTGTTTCACTTTACAAAGGCATAAATCCATCTATTCTTTCTGCCAGTTATGTATAAGTAGTAGGGCAGATTGAGATCTTTAGTCTTGGTATGGCAACTGTTCTAAAAAAAGGAAAACTCTGAATTTAAACCTGCTTAGATTTGCTTAAAAATGACCTTGTCATATACGGTCAGTGGTGGTGGGGTTGGGTAAATATAAACAGAACCTGAATATCAATTAGTGATATCAATGAACAACAAGCAGAGCAACTTTTAACACTAAATGCAAGTAGAACTTACCTCACCAGAATTTCTATAATTCTTCTTTTTGGCTTTCTTCTTCGGATTGATTGCCTACAGTGAGAAATTGAAACTTAAATAAATGCTAGAAAGTGATGAATGATGTTAAAACTTTTTTGAGCAGCAAAAGAAAAAGTCATATAAGGTATAATCAGAAAGTATGGAAACTTAATATTGTTGCATTGTCGGTAGATTGGAATGTGACAAATGGATTTTTTTTTGTTAAAAGGATAGATGCCTTAGTGGCTAATAGCTTAATGGATAAAGATGATACAAGCTTGTGGAATTAGGAAATGAGAGATGTGTTTATAAAAGCAGTCATGTTTAGATATCAGGCAGAATCTCGGCTAATAGTCAAAGTGAGGAGATCACCCTACAATTCCTCATATGCACTTATAAACTCTTCAACTCTCTCTCTTTCAGACTCCACATTTGTAGCAAGCCAGAGAAATAAAGAAAATGAGTTATGTTTTTTTTATATACTAGTGTTTGCCCTTTTTTTTTGTGTTATCAAGTTCAGCTGCAGTGTGTAACCCAATAGGAAGAATTCGAGGAACGGTATACAACAATATCAAGACTTGTGAATATACTCAACAGATTAGCTAAATTAAAGAGTTTTTTGTTTGTTAATCATAGAAGTACCGGTGATTTGAAGGAAATGGAATCCTGGATGCTGCTGTCTGCATTTCATATAGTACTAATGTCCTTGCAAAAGGCATGAAACCATCCGTTCATCTTCCACTACTTATGGGTAAAATAGTGGGGCAAAGTGGGTTCTTTAGCTTTGGTATGATAGCCAGTATAGAACAAGGAAAACTTGGAATTCAAACCAGCTGTACTTCACTTAAAAATTGACCTTGTGTCACATCTTGGTGGAGCAGCTTGCGTAAATATATCCAAAAAAAGTCTCCAAACTTTTTAGAACATTGAATTCTTCATGGAATTTTTGATCCTTTATCAACTCAATTGATAGATGTGACTTACAGGTCAAGACATGCTGAATTCACCAATTCCTGTCACTGAAGTTAATGTATAAATACTGGTTCAGGATTCAAGAGTGTATAGCTTGTGAGGACAAAAGCATTTGGACAATATAATCTTCAAAACAAAGTGACGACAATAAAAAAATGAAATAGCGAAAATTATTCTTTCTTATAATGGCATTTAAAAGCAGATTTATTTTTAAAAAGATCCTTTTTCATATTCTTCATAGTTGGTTTTTCTTAAGTCAGAAAACAATGAAACATAAGCCAAAAAAAAAAAAAAAAAAGATCTTTTTTAAGAATGAATCCACTATTAAATGTCATTTTGAAGTTTTGTACCCACAATGAAAAGTTTCTTATAATAATAGTAAATTTTGAATAGGACCTATGTTGCCTTTTCTTTATTTTTTTTATTTATGTTCCAAACCTGAGAGACTATTCTTTTGTACCCTATAATTATAATAAATGAATATTTACTTAGCAAACATTAATATTTTCCAAAAGCATTTTAAATTCTGAACATAGAAGTGTACAATTATCTGTATGAAAAATAGAATCGATAAAACTTTTTTTGAGATGAAACACCCCCAAAAAAAAGAAGATTAATGTGGAAATTTTTTAAGGAACTAGTGATCCTGTTTCACCGAATACCAGCAGCCCCTTAGGGTCATGTGGTGTCCACTATAAAAGAGGGCTATCTGAAGAATCTTCCTTTTTTTTCCACTCCTACTGCTGTTAGCAATAGGTCCAAATTGTAACAACCCATCGATGGCGAACATATTTGGTATCCTCACCATCACCTGGGAGCCAAGAGCAATGAACGCACATGCTGAGTTAAAAGGAACCAGGATCACAGCTAAGTTCCTGCAGGCATTTTATCTGCAAAACCTTACCTAACCTTACCTTTTCTTAAACCTCCCTTAACTTTACTTTCAACTTTACCTTTACAAAACCTTACCTTACCCTTTTTACATGTGCATTTTACTCTTAGACACCTACCACCTATCAGAACATTGAAATCTTTTTGAACTCTTACAAATTCGTTGTTTGTTCCATTTGGTGTTTGAAACCCTGTTTATTGTTTGTTGCATATAAATTTTGTTACACAAAAAGTCGATCGTCTCCTTTCTTCAAAAGTTGCCACCCACCTCCCTACTGTGGTCAAAGTACAGTTTATTCTTTTACAAAACGTAGGAATTAAACCGGGCTTTTCGGGGCTTATAAAAATCCCCATATTAAAGCTAGTGTTCTTATTCTTCAAAACACCTATTCGCATCTATGAACAAATCACACCAAATCTACTTTGTAGATTTCTAAACCAAAACTCTCTAACCTGGACTCTCACAAGTAGACAGGTCCTAAGCACTGATTGACTGGTTCTTTGGCCAATCAGCAGAAGCCTGTTGTGAGAAAAGCCAGACCTAGAACAACCATGTCTTCTTTTTCACACAACATGCTGTCACTGTTACTTTCGGTTTCAGGCATGTTCATTTGGTCTTTCATGACAAAAAGTATACCCTATCCTATTCAGTCTATGAGGTAACTCTTCATAAAAGTCTAACAGATGAAAAAGACAAGAGAAATACTTCAACTCACTTCGTATCTATTTTCTGTTCCAGGTCCTTTGAGGATTGTCCGAACATTCGTAGTAAACTCACCAATAAAGTCATGCCTGAAAGACACAAATACATCTTGATATTTTCTTGCTCAGTTGAAGTCACACAGCCATGCTGAACAGTTTAATTATTACTTAGCACTTTGAGCTCTTAACCCTCAGATATACAATCTGTTGGTAGGGTTTAAAATATACACACTGTATCTTCTGCAGGAGTGTAAAACCTAGTCAAAAAAGGTGCCCTAAGTGTGATACTAAATTACATCGAGTAATGAGCTCTAGTTGCCATTACTACTAGGTTCACTCTGAAAGAGTGGTAGTACCTGTTTGGGTCCTATTTGTGAGTCAAATAGATTTGTTTGAGATAATATCTAAAATGATTTTGAACTAGATCAATACATTAACTTTTCAAAAATTGATAGGGCAATAAGCATGAAGTGTTTAGCTGTTTAAAGTGATTGTAAAAATACATATTTTACTGTATATAATTGAAGAGTCATATCTTTGGCATAAAATAATTCAACAAAGGTTGACATACTGCAAAATCAATCAGTCTTTGGATACTTTGTACTAGAGCTCATAAAATTTCCCCACCCCACCCTAACCAAAAAAAAAATCAAGTGCAAAACACACTCAAACTTTCCTCCAGAGCATAAACATGTTTGCTTAAATTTCATTAAATGAAAAGGTTATGAATAGTTGCTATATTAAGCCTTTTATTTGTATTATTAGAATTTGACATAAGCCAAAAATATCTGACTTACAGTGCAAAATAACACCCAGCCCCAAATACTGAGTTCACAATGTATAGTAAAATATCACTCAGCCATAAATATTGGGCTGATGGGTTCAAAAAGTTTACACAGACAAGCATCTACTCTCTTATAAATCAATAATTCTGCAATATATAAAAAATATAAAATGAAAATCTTGAAGAACAATGATTGAATCAGATATTGAAATGAAAAAAAAAAAAGATATCGATAAAAAGCAACACAATTTACCCTCCATCGCGATCCCAATCATAGCATTCAATTTTGATGGACCTAAAAGTAGATAAAAAAACAAGAAGTTTGTACAGTTTTAAGAGAATAATAAAAATAAAAAAAACAGTAAAATTCAATAATACTAAGTGATTACAAAAGAAATTTCAAAAGTTCATAAGACCAAAATTATTCAAAATATTAATATCCACAATGCACTGTTTTATAGAGAAACTTATGAAGTTTATTATAGTTGTGACAATTTGCACTTACCTAAAGCAAAAAAGGTTGCACTGCTTTATGTATCAGTTGTTTAAGTGACCATTTGCAATGGGATCTCCATGCATGCACATGTTTGAGTGCATAATATTGCCATTACTTATGCATATTCCTAAGTTATTATATATATAAGCAAAACATGGCAGTCTAAAGAGAAGCAATTATTGGAAGTGAACAAGAAAGAGAGTGACAATCAGTTGAAGTGCATAGAATAGACCTTTGTGAGAGAGAGTAATGAAATGAACTTTGTTGTCATCAAAAGAACCCGAGTTTTGTCTGCCTTTGTCAAAAGACATGAGAAACAAGTCTCACAGTAGTGTTACACTATTATTTGGCTTGGTAACTAAAATAAGACTTTTGCTAAATGTTCAACTATTTGATGTAGTGTAAAGTATTAAACCACTTCTCTTCACCATTCACTAGTGTTCATTATGGCAGTATTTTACAATTAGTCACACAACCTGAGAATTAATTTTTATTTTATTTATTTTTGTAATTGTCTTTAATTGGAATCGTCTCAAAATTAAAGACAATTACAAAAATTTGGTATGGACCCGACTATGGAAGACCAGATAAAGAAAACAAATAATTGGATTTATAAGACCAAAAAATCCATCCTTGATCGCCCTTCGGGGCCCATGGTGCAGCGAATAGAGGCGTTGAGTCTCTACGGTTCCAGGTGAGCATTGTCAGAAGATAGCAGTTTCAAATCCTACCCAAGCCGGCCAGAGGTTTACTTGGTCAAAAACGTGATGCGATAGACAACAACTATGGAAGGCAGTAATTACTGGGGATATGGTTACAAGAGTCAGCATTCCTATCCGAGGTCGCGGTAAATCACCTGAAGAAGGCCAGAGGTGAAATGTGGCCGAAACGTAGTGAAAGAAGAAACAAACAAAAAAACTACCAAGATGAGGACAAAAAGTCTGCAATAAATAAAAATTAATTCTCAGATTAAGAAGCCTCATCTCAAAATGGTTCCAATTAAAAACAATTAGTCTCACAACATATATCAAGACAGTAGTCAAATTCTTGCCAGACATTTGTTAACATATCTTCTTCAAGACTAGCAACAACTGTTGTGAAAGGCTGTTTTTGATCATCTAAATTAACAGGAAGAAGAGGAATTGATATGTTCTCTTTGACATACTCTTACAAGAAGAAGATCAAAAGCTCTTAGAATTGGACTTTATGATCACCAGTTTATCAGTGACATTGATATGTGGGCAGCTGTTACAAAGTTGTGGAAGATGTGCATCAAAATTATTGTAAACTTGTTCCTGTCAATAAGATAGCGCTATCTTGTCGCAAAATGGAATTATCACTATGTGCAGTTGAGGTACCAACTAGTTCAAGAGCAATTAAAGATCAGAAGTTCCAATCACAGTGTCTTTGGTTTGGTTGGGTTTTATGGCATATCAACCCTTTGTGGATTATTTAATGCACAATTCTCTTTATACATATATATTAGATATATATGGTTTGGTTTTATGGCATATCAACCAATATCAGTTATTTAATGCCAAATCCACTTTATACATATATACTAAATATACGTGGTGCCTTCAATAAGTTTCCAGACCCTTTTTTGTACAGGCATTTAAAATTGTAGTATGCTCTTGAAAATTCAGTATGTTAGTAAGTAAGTCAATACACCAGAGTTGATTGGCCAAAGGGTTAGGGTTAGAGTTAGGGTTACTATGTTGAGGTTTTAAGGCAGTTCAGGAAGACATTCTGTCGGAAGATGCCAGCACTCTTCAAATTGGGTCAGTGGCATTTCCACAAGGAGAATACACCAGTCCACAACTCCATCCTTGTCAGAGACTATTTGACCAAGATGGGTATCAAGACAGTTCCTCACCCTCCCAATAGTCCAGACCTTGCTCCCTGTGACTTTTGCTTATTCCCTAAGCTCAGAGGCTGTCGTTATGAGACAAATGAGGAGATGAAAGAGGCTGTGATGAAGGTCATTGACACACTCACACAAGAGGACTTTCATGGGGCCTTCCAGAAGTTGTTGGAATGGTAAAACAAGTGCATTGCAGCTGGAGGAGATTACTTCAAAGGGGACTAGAGTTTCATGTGTGTACTATCAATAAAAGTGCCCATACGAAAAAAGTCTGGAAACTTATTTAATGATCATCGTATATGATTTGTAAAGTCATTTTGTAGATAAATTTTTAAATGAGCCTGAGCTCATTCTTTTGCGCACAGTTAAATGGTTTTTAAGTATTTCTGTGTAACATGAATATTTCTATTATCTATTAATCATTTGTTTGCACACAGTTAAATGGTTTCAAGTACTGCTATGTAACAGTAACAATATAATACCAGGCATTTGTTTGCACATAGTTTAATGGATATACATATATGATTTATTAGTAATTTGTTCCCACAAAAACTAAAAAGGCATGTCCCATACTTGCACGTACATGGGGGGCTCAACAAATATAAGGTGGGCAACAAATCAGTGATAAGAAAGAACTCTAAATTCTAAACAAGGTGTTGGAGTCTGTAAGGCAGTTTGATATTATCTCCAAACTCTGATGCCAACCTTTATCTGCCTTTGCCCTTCCCCTGGACAATATTGGTAGCACGGAGAAAGGAGACTTGCTGCATGAGCAACTACAGGTTTTCCATACAACCTTACTGTTGTAAGACTGAAACTTACCTGCATCATGGACTCTTCCAGCACTATATTACTAGCGTTGCAATATCCTAATACCGAGCATGCGGCAGCAGTAGCAGCAGTAGTACAAGAGTACTAGAAGTACGACTACCAATATTGGACACTATCCTTTGTAACTTTGTTAATATATCTTTCTTACCTCTAAACCATGTTCTGTGTTTTCCTCCTGTGTACCGACTTTGGGTCCATATCACTTACTGAGGTCTGAATCAAGATTCACAGTCTTGGGAAAATAACAGATGCCACCATCAGTCAATATTCCATTCACTTTGCCAACTGTTCCTTTAAATTCTTTTCTACCCCCCCCCGACCCCCCAAAAAAAGAACCAAAAGAGAATCGATACAAAATGTTGCACAAAAGTAGATATTAACAAAATTGCCTCATATGATAATTGTTAGTGAGAGCATTTTGAAAATCAATTTGTTGCAATAAAAAAAATTCTTTTTAAATTGTTGGAAAAGGTTGGAGGGAATATGGACAATGGAATCCTGTCTACAAGAATTGCTGCAAAGAATTAATAAATGTAAAAAGAGAAGCAGAACCCCACCCACCCGCAGTCTCCACCAAAAAAATACAAGATAAAAAGTCAGAGGAAAACCAAAAAAAGAAATGTACCTATCATAGTCACCATTGCAGAGAACTCTTGCCAGAACCTTAAATGGTTTCCAGGTGGGATTCAACGTGTTTTTAATGACTTCTGTTTTGTGCACAGCAGTAAAACTATAAGTAAAATAAGATAAATTATAAAAATTATAAAAACAGCGATAAGCTAAACAAATCTTTGATACAACAAGAACATTTGAAAAACTATAGAAAAAGTGCATTACGCAATATACAGTATTGTTCATTAATAAGTATGCCATAAATGAGTTTTTTTTATAAGAAGTTAATTTTCTTTGAAATCAAAGATAGCAGGATTTTTTTTTTTTTATTATTCAACCAAAACAGATATCATTAGGTATTGTCACCAAATTTTATAACATTGAAATTGTAAACAAAACTAAAATTGCATAACTATATATATATATATACATATATTATATTATGAGAGAGTTGGTCGTATCGTCAGTAAATCCCTATGTGGTTAAGTGTCGAACCAAGTGCAATATATATATATATATATATATATATATATATATATATATAAATAAATAAAAGGGGTGTACTTATTTTTGGATAGATACATATTCATATTTTTGATTGTTGGTTAAAGTTTTACTTATTAATAAGAAACATTATATTTCTTAAAATCTAAAAATTTATCAAAAAGCATAGAGTATTTGAACTTATTTGTAGTCATTGAAAGAGTTGATTGCAGACAGCCCAATCTGTGAAGAAAACTTTTGAAGAGATTTTCTGGTGCATTTTTAATAAATTATATCTAAGCATATATATATATATATATATATATATATATATATAGTTTGTTATATTTATAAATAAAGTGCTCAATATCAGTAATTGAGTATACATATCTAAGTTAGGCTAGCATAGACACAGAGTCAATGGTACTTACAGACTGTCAGTAGTTTTTGCTTATGCAGTCATCACTTGGTTTAGGTGAGAAACTGACACTTACCAAGCACTGTTGACTATGCTTAAGTACTTACATAATTATGTATGTCAATTCCATATAATTCGTTGGTTGGTTGGTTTAGTTTTATGGCATATCAACCTTTGTAGGCTATTTAATGCCAAATCCATTTTTATACAAATAATCATTTCTATTTCAAACAATTCAGTTTAGCATGAATACACAGTTTAATTGTCAAAAACATTTCTATTTCAAACAATTCAGTTTATTCAAACAGTTCTAATTCAGCCAATTCAGTTTAGTATAAGTATAGATTTTCTTTACACACAGTTAAATGTCAAAACATATGTTAAACAATTCAGGTTAGTGTAAGTACAGTTTCAATGTCAAAAACAGTTCCATTTCAAACAATTCAGTTTAGCATAAGTACGCAGTTTAGTTCTATTTAACCCATAGACAGGGCTCTATCATTTTAGGCCAGAGTGAACCTGGGAGCAATGGTAATGAAGGGTTGCTCCACATTCCCCAAAGCCCCAGCATCACTGGAACCTCACCATTAGATTGTTTAGTGTCATATCCAGGACACTTGTTGGTGGTGGTGAGGGATCTTACCCCTCTGCAGAGGTGCATTCTACAGCCTCAGCCAACTGGACAAAATTCCATATAAGTACTTACATACTCATGTATGTCCGTTCCATATAAATACCTATATACTCATGTAGGTCAATTCCATATAATTACCTACATACGCACTATGTCAATTACATATAATTACCAACATACTCACAGAGGTCAATTCTATATAATTACCAACATACACATATATGCCAATTTCATATAAATACCTACATACTTATGTAGGTCAAGTCTATATAAGTACCTACAGACTATGTCAATTCCATATATAGGTCAACTCTTGTTCTATTCACTTTGCCAACTGTTCCTTTAAATTCTTTTCTCCCTCCACCAAAAAAAAAAGAAACCAAAAGAGAATCGAGACAAAATGTTGCACAAAAGTAGATATTAACAAAATTGCCTCATATGATAATTGTTAGTGAGAGCATTTTGAAAATCAATTTGTCACAATAAAAAAAATCAATTCTTTAAATTGATTATTTCATGATCATAATGGTCATGAAATAATAGATTTAAAGAATTAATTTTTGAAATCAAGAAGTCCTTTTTATTATGTTTGAATTTCAACCTAACAAGATCATTACTTTATCATGTACAGACGGACACCAATTTCTTTCGTCTAAAAATTACGCTTTTAAAATTTGACCTATACATGAGAATACAGGGTAGATTATTTTTTTAAAAGGAAATTCCTAAAACTCAATAGTTTTGTTCTTTTTCATCTTTTTTTAATGGAAAACAAAAATTAGAAAACTTTTTATTTTAATGAATACCGGCTCATTGGCCTAGTAGGTAGAGTGTTTGCCAAGGGCCCGGGAGACCTGAGTTCAATCCCAGGTCACGTCATACCAAAGACTTTAAAAATGGCACTTGATACCTCCTTGCTTAACACTCAGCAATATAAGGTACGTATCAAGAGTAAGGTGGAGCAATCCTGGGAAAGGAGTAGCGCCCTCCCCTACACCTCGGTGTTGTAGCTATGGAAAAGGGAGCCTTCTGGTCGTCCTCGATAACAGTCGCCAACTTTACTTACTTTTATTTTGATAAAAATGGTTGTAAAAATGCAAACCTGTTATCTTCATTTGCTCTGTAGAATATCAAAAATGGATCGGACTTTCCAAAGAAATCCTTCTTATCCAAATTGATTCCCTGAAAATGCAATGTCAAGTTTTCCTGTAAAAAAAAATAAAAGTAATGTTAGCATTTTCTTGGTACCAAAAGTCACCGAAACAAAATTAGTTACTTTTAATTATTAATGGTGACCATCTTCAAGGGCAGACATTTTTAAGAACAGAATTCAAGACAGTAATGATGACGATAATAATAATAATAATAAAAATCTTATCTGAATAGGAAGACATTAAAGAAATAAAAATCTTGTAATTCCTAAATATATTTTTATATAGCTGAGGCAGAAATTGTTAGATTGTATTCCATAGCACATCAACCCGACTGAGTAATTAAATGCCAAATCCTGTTTATACACATTTATCATACATATATGATTTATAAGCTAATAGTTTGTATGTAACATTATTTTTCAATGAGCCAGAGTTCATTCGTTTGCACACATTTAAATGGTTTCAAGTACTGTTATCTAACACAAATAATTTAATTTGCATACAATGAAATGTTCTCAAGTATTGCTGTCTAACACTAATAGTTTTATTTGTACACAGTTAAATGGTCTCAAGTATTGTTATTTGATATTATTCAAGTTTGGTTGTGTTTTATGGTATATCAACCCTTATGGGTTATTAAATGCCAAATCTTGTTATATATATATATATATATATATATATATATATATATATATATAACACTAATAGTTCTATTTGCACTGTTCATTGGTTTCAAGTATTGCCAATTATTCTTTGTACACAGTGAAATGGTTACAAGTACTGTGAAAATGATATATATATATATATATATACTGAAAATGATGTCAACATATACATAAGTAAAGCATGGATTGCTATTGAAGGTTAACAACTATATAGAAATGTGATATTTCAGATGAAATAAAATGAGAAATTTTCTGAGCTGTAACCATGTTAGTATTACTGTATGGCTACACTATTTGAACTGTGAGAAAACATTTAAAGAAAAAGCTAGATGGGAACTAGACAATGATGCTAAGTGTTGTTTTCAACAAATCCTAGAAGCAGAAACCTACAAAACAGCAATTGTATGGCCACTTACCTCCAATCACAGAAACCATCCAAGTAAGACAAACAAGATATGTTGGGCTCTAAATAATAATTATTAAGTGAAAAAAATTGTAAGGATTAACTCATGGACACAACAGTGTTGGCTGATCAGGAAAACTTACATTCACCAGCTTTGTGCAGACATTGCCATAAAGAGGACCTACCAAGAACAATGGCCAATAGGGACAGATGGCAAGAGAAAGCCAAGGGATCCATATTGTCGGCATGCCTTAATGATGATGATGATGATGCGTCGGAGATCCAGTTCAAAATGCTTTTTTGAATGGTATCTGTCCACCTCACTTTGAAAAAGGCATTTATCTCACAGCACTTTCATAGTCTATGAATTATCATTACAAAAGATAATTAGCTCTTTTGCTCTTTATAAGCACTTAGGAACTCTCAGTTGTGGCTTCATCTTAACAAAAGCTGAGGAACCCTTTTTATCTTTTAAATTTAAGTAAACACTATCCGTCGAGTCCAAAAAAATAATAAAATAAAATTTTTACTTGAAACTTTTACAAAATTGATAAATGTTTCAAGTGAAGATTTAATTTTATTATTTTCTAAAAAAGAAGATTTATAAATTTCTAAGGATTTTCAAGGTTATTTTATGTTTTTTGTTTAAAGGCATATCAACCTTCATGGGTTATTTAATGTCAAAGCCATCCTTGTAGAATGTGATACTGGTGAGAGGATAAAAGGGTTCATATCTTTCTCAAGGGTATTAATCTGAAAGTGAATGCAAGAAAGTGACTAGAGTCTGAACTAGGATGCTGCAGTCCAGCACATTGGAGAATAGTTCAGTATGATGGAGACACCCCTAAGTTATTTGAGATCTCCAAATTAACTCAAAGCCATTTTCCATATGTTATGCTCAGTATAAACAAAGCACTAATTCATAATTAATAAACAATAAAAGCAAATTAAGCATCATTTAAATATAGATAATTATCTTAAACTTTAATAAAAGTTCTTCTGTGTCCTTTATTTTTTGATAACGACCATCTCAGAACCTGTATGTAATATTCTAGTTATATATATATCTTTATTTTTTTAATAACGACCATCTCAGAACCTGTACGTAATATGCTAGTTATATATATATATATATATATATATATATATATATATATATATTTATTCATTTTTAATAATGACCATCTCAGAACCTGTATTTAATATTCTACTTATATAGGGTCAGGCAAAATGATCTGACACATTTGTAGGTTTAATAAAAGACAAATAAAGTAAAGAAATAATGTTTTTATTTTTGAAAAGTACATATAATGCCATTCTGTTTCATTGGGTTTTGAAAATTAAATCAGTCAAATGGGATCCGTTATTGTCTACACACTGTCGAAGGCGTTCACGAAAGTTGTCTATAACTCGGTGGGTCATTTCATGTGGAATGGCAGTCATTTCTTGAAGAATTGCATCTTTAAGTTGTTCAATAGATTGAGGGTGATTACAGTATACCTTTGATTTTAGGTATCCCCAGAGAAAAAAATCGCACGGATTTAAATCAGGTGTGTCAGATCAATTTGCCTGACCCTGTATATATCTTTATTTTTTAATAATGACCATCTTAGAACCTGTATGTAATATGCTAGTTATATGTATATATCTTTATTTTTAATAATGGCCATCTCAGAACCTGTGTGTAATAATCTTATTACATATATATCTTTATTTTTAATAATGATCATCTCAGAACTTGTATGTAATATGCTAGTTATATATATATCCTTATTTTTAATAATGACCATCTCAGAACCTGTATTTAATATTCTACTTATATATACTTTTATTTTTAATAATGGCTATCTTTGAACCTGTATGTCATATGCTAGTTATATATATATCTAAAAAGAAAAATGGTGTACTATCAAGGATTCCTAGTTTTGATTTTTTTAAATATATCAACAAGATGTATATGATAAAAAACTCAAAACTTAAAAATTTAAATATATACAGTTTTGCCAACAAATAAGTATATTCTGATGATTTCTTATAAAAGATGTAATTTTCTTCTTAACCAAAGATACCAGAATTTTAGTATTTCTAGAGGAATAATACATAATAAAAACAAATGTTATTAGGTATTATTTATTACCAAACTCTTCAGCATTGAAACTCTGTAAGCAAAAATTGCTTTCATATATATATATATATATATATATATATATATATATATATATGGGATCCATAAGAGATGTACTCTTATGGATCCCATATATATATATATATATATGGGATCCATAAGAGTACATCTCTTATGAGTTCATCTCTGCTTCTCCAGCAGTGTCCTGCATGTCTGGTTCGTCTAACTTGAATAGTTTTCGTGATAGGGGGCAGGTGGCCGTACAGTTGGTGTCTTGTGGGGTGCTGCTGCCAGGACTTGTTCAGGATTGCACGCAGCATTCTTGTGTAATTGCCATCCAGTTTCTTCTCCAGCAGTTTTGTTAGCGTCCATGTAGTGCATCCATATAGCAGTATCAATGTGACCGCTGCCTGGAAGAAGCTGCGTTTCATTTTATCGGTTAGGTCTGATTTCCATATAATCGATAGCCTATTGATAGCTGTCCATGCTTTCGTTAGCCTCGTTTCGATGTCCTTTTCGGTTGATTCGACGCTGCTTCCTAGGTACGTGAATTTGTCTACTAGTTTAAGTGGGGTTCCTTCTAGAGTGGAGATGTCCCCCGTTTGGTTATAGCACATATATTCCGTTTTGTGCGCATTAACATAGAGGCCTATGCTTGCTGCTGCTCGTTCCAAACTATGCAGAAGAGTTTCGGCTTGGTCAGGTGTATTTGCCAGTATCGCTATGTCATCGGCGTAGTCGGCGTCGGTAATGGCCGCGCAAAAGCAGGACGACCAGCTCGAACGTACATTCAGCAGCTATGTGAGGATACAGGCTGTTGTCCTGAAGACCTACCTAGGGCGATGAACGATAGGGAGGAGTGGCGAGAGAGGGTCAGGGATATCCGTGCTACCAGCGCGATATGATGATGATGATGATATATATATATTTAAGGAGCATACTTATTTCTTGATTGCTCCATATTCCAATGCTTTAGAGTCTACTAACAAATAATATCTAATAATATTCCTCTTTAGGCTTTGAAATATGATCATCATGTGTAAGGTATAAATGATATAAGTATTTTTCTAGGGTCCCATGAATCCTTAATCTAAATTAAACTTAGTAATTAACTAAAGATTACTCACATGTTCTAATGTAGTCCATAAGTTAGTGAGTTCGATTCTCACTGGGTGCCCTATACCAAACTAAGTTAACAACTCACTACTTCTGGTGTTAACTTTAGAGTGAGAGATAAATGACCAAAATCTTCACTTAAAGTGGTTAAGAATTTTAAAAAAAATAGCCAGAAAAGAAAGCGACTGGTAGCCAAAAGGTATGTCAAAGCAAATGAAACAGAATGTGTTTCAACCCTTTCCAAATTAAATGTATTTATAAATTTCACCAGTTTTAAAATAATTCAATTTTTAAGGATTTATCATTTACTAAGTTTAGCTTAGTTTGGCACAAGGTCATAAGTACAAGACACCAAGTAGGAAACAAACTCACAATATTTGTTTGTTTAGGTTTTGTGGCATATCAACCTTTGTAGGTTATTTAATACCAAATACATTTTTATATAAATAAATAGTTTTATTTCAAACAATTAAGTTTAGTATAAGTACACAATTTGATTGTCGAAAACATTTCTATTTCAAACTATTCAGTTTAGTCAAACAGTTTTATTTCAAACAATTCAGTTTAATAAAAGTATAATTTTTTGTTTATACATAGTTAAATGTCAAAACTGTTCTATTTCAAACAATTCAGTTTAGCATACAAAAACAGTTCCTTTTTAAACAATTCATTTAACATAAGTATGCAGTTTAAATGTAGAAACAGTTCTATTTCAAGCGATTCAGATTAGCATAAGTATGCAGTTTAGTTCTATTTGACCCATACGTAGGATCCTATTTGGTGCTGCCACTCTGGCCCAGAGTGGATCTGGGAGCGATGGCAACAAAGGGTTACTATGCATTCCCCAAAACTCCAGCATTACTGGAACCTCACCATCAGATTGTTTAGTGTCATATCTAGGATACTCGTTTGCGGGTGGGGGGGGTCTTACCCCTCAGCAGAGATGCAGTCAGTGTATTCTACAGCCCCAGTCAACTGGGCAATTACTAACAATAGTTCAACAACTTGCTAACCATAACATGCAAAATTCTTCAAGGATTATGCATATGCATAGTAGGGGCATTTTATTTATTGATATCTGATTATGATGGAAACAATTGAAATTGCCAAAAAATGCATATGTATACACATATAAATATGCATACATGTGTGCGTGTGTGTGTGTGTGTGTATATATATATATTCTCGTTTTTTTATCTAAAAGATCTGAAGAAGTCCTGTTAATTTTTTTTCGTGTTTTCGGAAATTTCAAAAATGCGTAACAGGATGGAAATAAATTTATAATCCTATGTGACCGGTTTTGTTGTTTTTCTTAAAGTATATATATATATATATATATATATATATATATATATATATATATATATATATATTAATACAAATTTCGTTGAACATAATAGACATTTTCTGTCTACATATTTTCTTGTTGATCCTTTCATATTGCCGTATTGATTTTATGATATTCGGCAGGAATTGATTGATGTATCTTCCATAATTATTTATTTCCCAAGTACTTTCTGCCCGACTTTGGGCCATCATCAGGGGAGGATCTATTACAAAAGTGATGTAACTTTTGTATGTACATTACTACTTTGTAAGAAGAAAAGCGTCTGGGCCGTTGCAGTGTGTAGCTACTGACACTATTTATAGAACAATTTTAAAAGTAAATGCTACACACAGCAATTAATTTCTTTATATTGCAAATTTTATTTTATCCTTAAATTGTTTTACTCTATCATATTTGCTTCATTTCACAAAAGAGATAAACACGGAATAATTGAAACCTGTTCTATATCTCATTTTAATACAATTCTACAAAGACAAGGATTTTATAAAATATCATCTTCTTTAGCAAAAATGATGCTAAAAGATTTCAACATCCATTTATAAAACAAGCCTCTTTCTAGAAATTTAAAATTGTATACCATTAAAAATTTGTTCACAAACTGTAAAACGTCATTGCTCTTTAAAAAAAAAAAAAAAAAAAAAAAAAAAAGATTCCATCTCCTGACGTAATCAATTTCAAATATATTTTTCCTGTGTCACTCGTTTTCATAAAACCGAAACATTCAGCTCTGATGATGACCTTCAGCTTGCATGATGAATTTTTCTATGGTTATTTTATTTTCATACTTAAAATAATTTTTAATGGAATATTTTCGTATGTGGGCAAATTTGAAGTTGAAACACGTGTTAGCAAAAATCATAAATAAATATTAGATGAATCATTAACGATACTAAATATACATCTGTTAATTAAAAAAAAATTTTTTCTAAATATATTTAGTCTGATTCATTTCATTTCCTCTCTCATATATATATATATATATATATACACGAGGTGGCATCAATAAGTTTCCAGACTTTTTTTGTACAGGCATTTAAAATTGCCGTAGACTCTTGAAAATTCAGTATGTTATTGCTATACAACTAATGAGATGACTGACCAATTTCCTAATTTCAGGTTCAAATGAACAGCTACAGCAGCAATTGGAATACACCCTACTAAAGCCTGATTGTCACAGCTGGTGAATTAAAAAAATGCAATCTGGATGTGAGGACACATTAGAAGAACGATATGCAATAAAATTCCGTTTTAAACTTGGACAAAATGCCACAGAAATGTATGGAATGCTTCAGACTGCTTTTCAACCATCTTGCCTGAATCGAGCATCAGTTTTTGAGTGGCATAAGAGATTCAAGGAAGGCAGGGAGACTGTGAGGTATGATGAGAAGTGTGGGAGGGGCAAGGAAGTCAGAACACCAGAGTTGATTGGCCAAATAAAGAATTTCATGGATAAGGACTGTCGTGTGTCTATAGAGACAATAAGTGCACAGTTTGATGTCAAGGTGGGAACTGTACACACAATTATTCGTGAGGAACTGAAGATGTGGAAGATTTGCGCAAAGTTTGTCCTAAGGGTGCTCAGAGAAGATCAGAAAGGAAGATGTTGTCATGACAGCAGGGAGATGGTCGAGCTGATCAACTCAGATCCAACAGTTCTTGATGCTCTGGTGACCTGTGATGAAAGCTGGAACTACTGCTATGACCCAGCAACCAACAGACAGAGTTCCCAGTGGAAGCATGCTGGCTCTCCCAGACCCAAGAAGGCCAGACAGAATAAATCCCCCTCAAACTTTTGATGATCCTTTTTTTTGACAGCACTGGCATGATCTACATGCACTGGGTTCCAACTGAACAGACAGTCAACAAGGAATACTATGTTGAGGTTTTAAGGGAGTTCAAGAAGAGATTCTGTCAGAAGAGGCCAGCACTCTTCAAATCGGGTCAGTGGCATTTCCTCCAGGACAATGCACCAGTCCACAATTCCATCCTTGTCACAGACTATTTGAGCAAGATGGGCATCAAGACAGTTCCTCACCCTACCTATAGTCTAGACCTTGCTCCCTGTGACTTTTGCTTATTCCCTAAGCTCAAGGAAAAACTGAGAGGCTGTCATTATGAGACAATTGAGGAGATGAAAGAGGCTGTGAAGAAGGTCATTGACACGCTCACACAAGAGGACTTCCATGTTGTTGGAACGGTACAACAGGTGCATTGCAGGCAGAGGAGATTACTTCGAAGGGGACTAGAGTTTCATGTGTGTACTATCAATAAAAGTGCCCATATGAAAAAAGTCTGGAAAATTATTTAATGAGCCTTGTACATATATATATATATATATATATATATATATATATATATACAGACACACACACATATATATGCATACATAAACATATATATATATATATATATATATATATATATACACACACACAAATATATGTATCCTCCCCAAATACATGTGTATATATATGTATGTATACATATATATATATATATACACACACATGTATATATGCACATATATATATATACACACACACACATATATATATAGTACTGTAAATAGAATTGTTTTAAGCATAAGGTTGTAACAAATTGTAACAAGTCTAAGTTATTCTCATGTGAATTCTTGTGAATATATTGTTTAGTTAGTTTTTAACGGTTACTTGTAATTTATTAACTAAACTGGGCTGATATTTGGACTAAGAATGCAAGTATGAGGCACCTAGTGAGGAATAAACTCACTACTCAGTGATAATCAGTCTTGTTAACCATTACACAACTTTATAAGGATCACTTGGTTACAGAAGAAATTATTATCAACAGTACATGAATGTGACTGGCTCTTGTACTATAAAAGGATATCATCAGAATTAAAAGCATCTATAATACGTTATATTATATTGTAAATATAACCGTTTTTTGTTTGTTTGTTGGGTTTGTTTTTTTTGGTAGAGATTAACATATGAGCAAAAATTCTTGTATTATACTTTATTTTGGTTGTAACTCTTTCCAAACAAAATTTATCTTGTAAATTTTGCAAGTTTTAACGTAACTCAAATTCATTTTATGAGCAATCTACATAAGTTAATCTCTTCTGGTAGGATTATACTCATGCTATATAATAGATGTCCAGTGCATTTTAAAAAAAATTGATATCATTTGAGATGTAAATATCTGAGTAGAAACATAGTTTAGCCAAATAAAAGTAAACAGGCTTAAGAGAAAAAATATCAATTTTTCAAGAACACCTTGTATTTTTCTTCATGAATCTTGATTTTGGATAATTTCTATGAAAATTGAATGCAAAATAATTGCTAAAAAAGCAAAGTTATGAAAATAACAATCAATGAATGAAATAATAATAAATTATAACAAGTTGGTCATCATTAAGGTATGGAAAGGTTAACTTGTGTGAATCTATCAACACAAATGAATCTTGAGAGGCCATAAGATATTCTGGTAGGATTATCCTCTAAGGATATAAAAATTAAAAAGTTGGTCATCATTAAGGTATAGAGAGGTTAAATTGTGTGAAGCTATCAACACTGTCATGTGGGCTACCACTGAGAGAAGAGAAATAAGAAACTTCCCCTATCCCTCCATGTTTGAATTAGCAGGCTGCCAAAGGCTGACCGCTAAAAAGAGGAATAGTAATGTAGGTCAATTCCTCGCTGCTGAAGTAACAAATCCAGGTCAGAATGGAAGCCAACAGATGTTTGCATTCTGTGACCGGATGGATAAAGAATCGGGTATATGGACATATAGTAGTCCTAACGAATCGCCTGACAGGGGGAGAAGAAGAAAGAAGCTAAATGATTGGCTAGAATCTTAAAGCGGAAGTAGCCCCCTCTTTCGTCGGTGGAAATAGGAAGAAGAATATTAGTTTTGAAGAGAGATGTTGTCGTGAACAGATGGGGCAAACCTTGTGCCAAACTCTGAGCGAAGAACCAGAACTGGGATTTGCAGGACAGTAGTTGAAGTGATAAGATATATTGAAACTACCGCCGAAATCACCGGGGGGAAAACGGAAAGAATCTTGGACAAGAAGTACCTATGCCTTCAAGCCAGAGCTATATATATATATATATATATATATATAAAATTCCGCCAGCCCATAAAAGAGAAAATACTCTCCAAAGGAACCCATCAAAAAGCTAAGTACTGCAATTACATATTCTCTCTCTCCCTCAATTTAAAGAAAGAAAAGGAAAAGGAAGAAAGACATTTATATTTATGTATTATCCGTTGATAATATAGCCGACACGGTGAATATATGTGTCCACGTATATATAAAAAAACCTTGTCATATTCTAATGTCCCCCACGTGTTGAAATTTATTCCTTGTGTTATCTGCCAGTCAAGTTGTCAATTGCATGCTCCTTTTTCAGCTTCGTTCGCCTCATGTTATTCTTGCCTAAATTGCCCGATTCTTTCCTTTAAAAATATTATACGGGAAACCGGAACTGTTGACTTCTATAGTTAATATTATCATATCAAAACCAAGAGGCTCATATCTTCCATTACTCTAGGGCTAGGAAGAGCTACTGGCCTGGTGGGTGTGTGTGTTAACGTAAAGTTTGGAAATCCCTTGCCAGTGGCGGTCAGTCAAGCCCCAAATTAACCCCAAAATAATCTGCCGGTTCCTATATGCCCGAGAAAGGACTCTGAAGTAGGACTTATTCTACGAGGGATTAAGTGCCAGGCCGCCCCGTCTTCACACGTGCGAAAAATAAATTCCCGTCTTGGGATTTTAATAATTTTGCCGTCACAACACAAATGAATCTTGAGAGGTCATAATGTATTCTGGTAGGATTATCCTCTAAGGATATAAAAATTAAAAAGTTGGTCTTCATTAAGGTATAGAGAGGTTAAATTGTGTGAAGCTATCAACACAAGTAAATCTTGAGAGGCCATAATGTATTCTGGTAGGATTATCCTCTGATAATACAAAAATTATTGGAAAAGAATTATGCAATTGATTTATTTAAATCAATGGAATAATTTTTTCAATCTAGTTTAAGGAATATTTTATGAAGCCAAAATGTTGAGCAATAAAAAAACATTTTTTTTGCATCCTAATAGTCTATTTACTGCAAAATAAAAACCCATTTGAACCTACTTTTAGTGAGCTAATTCTATAATTTTTGCCAAAAGTGAATGTGTGTGGAGCCATTAACACAAACTTGTTCATGCCATAATGTATTCTGATAAGATTACAGTCATGCTATATAAAAGAACCATTTTTTTCATGAATATCTAATTTGGGGGACATTTCTATAGAGGGGCAAGACACAGAGGTGTAGGGCTGAAAGATACGCTAGTGGATTCACTTTCAGACTAATAACCTTTAAAAAGTTATGAACTCTCACTTTTCCCCCAACAATGGGTTAAGCAATATCCCCACTATTCTTCTCGAAGGATGGCTTTAGCATTAGATAACCCATGAAGGTTGGTATGCCATTAAACAAAGAAACCAAATCAAGCCAATCCACTGTTCTTCTAGAAGCATGGCATCTGCATTAAATAACCCATAAAGGTTGATATGCCATTAAACAAAAAAACTTATCAAGCCAATCCACTGTTCTTCTAGAAGGATGGCTGTGGCATTAAATAACTCATGAAGGTTGATATGTCATTAAACAAAGAAACAAAATCAAGCCAATCTTCTGGTCTTCTAGAAGGATGGCTTCTGTATTAAATAACCCATGAAGGTTGATATGCCATTAAACAAAGGAATCAAATCATACCAATCCACTGTTCTTCTAGAAGGATGGCTTCCGCTTTCAATAACCCATGAAGATTGATATGCCATAAAAAGAAACCAAACAATTTATATGGAAACAAAATGCAGTAACATTGGTAAAAATGCAAAGCTGTAAAAAAATCATTGTATTAAAGATGAAACTATTGAATTAAAACAAATCATTATGAAAATTATTTTATTCCCCCCTTCCCCTAATTCAAACTGATCTTTAGAGTGGAAAATAGTTTGTTAATCCTCCAGACCATTCAGAAGTTTATGCCTAGTTGTCGTGGTATCACCCCTCCCCCAAAAAATAAATCACTCATTTTGAAACACAGCATCACTAGACAGAAACCATCACATTGCTCAAGTTGACTTAATTATGTATAACCCTCGACAGCCTATTGATATTATTTGGCTCAGTTGTAAATAAATAGGTTGTAAATAAACATGTTTTTAGCCAGCCAAATTAGCTGGTCTGTTTCAAAAGGATTAAATCAAATATTTAAAAAAACAAAAACAATGTGTTCTGGTAACAATGCTCAGATTAATATAAACAACTATTAGACAGTCATGCGTTCAATTGAATAAACAAAATAAATAACAGCATCTCAATCCTACTTAACTATAATCCTTGTTATTTCATACTGATATTCTAGATAAAGATATAGTGGTTGGCGACTGTAGTCGAGGGTGACCAGAAGGCTCTCTTTTCAATAGCTACTACACCAAGGTGTAGGGAAAGGTGCTACTCCTTTCCTGGAATTGCTCCACTTTACCTTTAATACATACCTTATATTGTTGAGTATTAAGGAAGGAGGTATCAAGTACTATTTTTAAAGTCTTTGGTATGACGCGACCTGGGATTGAACCCAAGTCTCCCAGACCATTGGCAAACACTCTATTCACTAGAACAATGTTTATAAAGATATAAACTAGTGAAAAATATCACATTTTGAGTGATTCTTGGCAATGTGTTTTTTATCACTGACAAGATACATGAGGATATCAAAAGGAAATGAAGGAATATATTTTAAGAATGGGTAAGCTAATATTCCAAGCTGAGTGCTATTTTATTAGACATAGCCAGCCCAATATTTCATTATATACCATAAGTTTAATATTTCATGCTGAGAACTATTTTATTATACACTATAAGTCCAATATTTCAGGTTTAGAACTATTGTAATATAGTTAGGGATTTTAATTAAACATTTTAGTTAGCAGTTAGAGTGTTCGCCAATGGCCCGGGAGACCTGGGTTCAATCCCAGGTCGAGTCAAACCAAAGACTCAAAAAATGGTACTTGATGCCTCCTTGCTTAACACTCAGCATTATAAGGTACGGATCAAGGGTAAAGTGGAGCAATCCAGGGAAAGGAGTAGCGCCCTCCCCTACACCTTGGTGTAGTAAGCATTGAAAAGGGAGCCTTCGGGTCACCCTCGACTATGGTCGCCAACTTTACTTTTTTATTCTATTTTAGAGATATATTGTGAGCTAGTTAAAAACTTTTTTGTTGTTGCAAGTTTTTTTATTTTTAAAAGGTCAGGACTTGTGTAGACCTTATTTTCCATTTGTGTGTCAACTTTTGTCAAAATAAAACTGTGACAGGTTTGTTTTGCAAATGAAATATTAAAGATAAACATTTGGGTGGATGTCATCTGATATTTTAGCTTTGATGTGTCACCGGAAAGTTTTAGTGATTACATGTCATTAAAAGATAAATAGAAAGAATAATTAAAAGAAAATCTATAAGAAAATTTCCAAGACACAGAGACAGTTGGAGTTGCAGTGGAACTTAGGGTCAGAAGTTGAAGAAGCAAGAATCGCAGTTGTCTCAGGCAACCCTGTTGAAGTAGTGCTTGGTCAGTGAAGAAGAAGTGCCGAAGTCTTTGGCTGTTCATTTTGTCTGCCATGGGTTAAAGTTTCTGTCTATCTAATGGGCTCAAGTAATTCTGAGTTTCTATCTCTCTCGTTTTGCAGCAATTACTGTAAAAACAGGAGGGGTAATAAATTTTTGTATCATGAAACAACAGAGTTGTTTTGTATTTGTGTTGTGTTATAACTTTCGACATGACTGGTAATGCTACACTATTTCATTATACACCATAAGCCCAATATTTCAGGCAGAGAGCTATTTTACTATACACCATAAGCCCAATATTTCAGGCTGAGTACTATTTTACTATGAACCATTAGCCCAATATTTCAGGTTGAGAACTATTTTACTATGAACCATTAGCCCAATATTTCAAGCTGAGTACTATTTTACTATGAACCATTAGCCCAATATTTCAGGTTGAGAACTATTTTACTATGAACCATTAGCCCAATATTTCAAGCTGAGTACTATTTTACTATGAACCATTAGCCCAATATTTCAGGTTGAGAACTATTTTACTATACACCATAAGCCCAATATTTCAAGCTGAGTACTATTTTACTATACACCATAAGCCCAATATTTCAGGTTGAGAACTATTTTACAATACACCATAATCCCAATATTTTAGGCTCTGGAAGATTATGCAAAAGGCTTAAAATGTAGCAACAATCCAGTCTCACTTTTAATGGAATCAGGGGATAGCACCTGGGGAAAAGTTTGAATGTGATTTGTGCCTGCTTTTTTGTGTGAATTTTCTGAGCTCCTATATAGGGAATATCTCAAGATCAAAGGCTAAAAATGTTCAAAAGGCTTAAAAAAAGAAGAAAAATTAAGTACTCTACATTCCCCAAAGCTCCAGCCTCACCATCAGAGCTGAACTCTGAAGACTCTGAATGGCCGCTATATGAAGCTTTTATATTATTAGGATCTGATGAGATCTTCCAAAGCCTGGATAACATGATACAGAGTAAAAATGCACTTAGCTTGAAATATTGAACTCACAAGTTGAAAGGATTAAATAATTATGTCATTAGAATAAAAAAAAAAAACCCAAAAAAACCCCGAAAAGAGAGCGACAGATTGAAGAACTTACCTTACAAGCAAAAACTTCTTCAGCTCTTACTGTAACAGAAATAAGAAGCAAAAAATCAATTATGTGACTGGTCTGCAGCAGAAAGGTTCATAAAACTATTCAGTCGGGTAGAAGTTTTAGCAAAGGAAAAAAAAAATGGCAGTCAGCAGTAACATAAAACTGAAACAATGACATGCTGTTTTGTTTTATTACTTAATCAGAATAGTCTATTTTGCTGTTCTTATTAAGAGAGAGTAAATTAAATATAGCCCCATTGTAGTGTAATTGAACGGCTCATAGAAAAATGAAATTGAATAAATAAATGAATAAAGCAGACAGTCTTTGAATGGCCAGGCCAAAGCACTTGATTTATTAAAAATAACAAGAAAAAACCCAGAGGTTTGAAACCTTCTGTGCAGGTGTAGAACCACTGGAAAACAGATATGTTTCTGCTCCCGACATGACAGGCGGAAGTGAGGGAACAAACTGTTTTTTTTTTGAGAGACAGAATTGAAGGAACCATCATGGAAGAAAGTGGGACCTAAGTTTTATCCCAAGAGGTGCGGCAACCTTTTAATATAAAATATCAACCAGTCTTTCTCTCTTTTATTGGACAATTCACAGTAATGAGCCAGTTATAAACCCTAAAAGAAAATACTAAAATGTCTGTGTCATTTTTCAATATCAACCTTCACATTCTCCAACATAAGCTTGAGTGACCACATGAATAAATGTCCCTGCTAGCTACCTATACCAAAGCCTACAATACACTGTTCTTTGGTCATGTGATCCAAGAAAGACTACCACTTACTTTAATAGAATGTTTCAACTTCTTTCTGGGACAGCCTCGAAAACAAGGAGATATAAAGTGGTATTTTTGATTTGATGAATGTAAGATCCTATTGTCCCATAAATTGTTGCACACCCACTGTGAGAGGGGAGGGCAGTTTAGCTAGCTCTGAAATTTAAGCTCCTTACTTGTTCTCTATCAGTTACTTTAAAAATCTCCCAACTCTTGTGTAACTGTTTCTTACACCTACTGCAAGAGTTTTCATCGTTGACCCTTTGTTGTTGGTCACCAGGTTCATCAAGGATAAGTAAGCTGCCACAATAAAAACAATATCATTACCATTTTCAAATCAGAAATACTCTCTTGAGAACTATCATTCAAAGTTTTCAAAGACAAGAGTCCATGTTTGATTTGCTCTGGTCAAGGTGACCATAAACAGCCCAAAAAGAAGGGACAGTTGTACAAGTACTGGACAAAAGAAAACTGAAAAAAACCAAAAAAACGGAACCATTTTTTTATTGTCACAAATTTTAATCAAACTTCAATGGCTTAAACACATATAGGAAGTGATTATTTTCCTTCATTGTATGCCGCAAATTAACCTTTTTCAAACTCAGACAACTACTTACTAAGGACTAATCATAAATTAGGATATCAAATCAAGGAAAAAGAAAATTCTGAGAAATTTCCTATTTTTTTGGTATTTCTGAGAATTTTCTATTTTGAAAATTATGACTTTTCACTACAACTAAGACAAATTTGACAACAATAATCAAGGAAAATAATCACTTCCTTTATGTGTCTAAGCCATTGAAGTTTCATTAAAATTTGTAGTAATAATAAAACATGGTTCAGTTTTTTCACAGTTTGGTGGGGTTTTTTTTGCTTTTTGTTCAATACTGTGTATGAGAATATCAAGAAAAAAAGGAAGAACACTTTGCAAAACAGATTTTTGACATTGCTAAATTGGAAATGAAAAGCATTTTTGTGAGATGTTATGTTCAGCAATTAATTCAAAATAATTTCAATGGTTCCAAATAAATAAATCTAAAGGAAAAAAATTTTTATCTTTTTTCAATAAAAAGATTTTAAAATTTTTCTTTAAAAAAAAAGAAAAAAGAAAAAAAGTTGACTTTTAAAAATGAAAGTAACTTTTGCAACATTATTCCGGTAAAGAAAATTACGAAAGAGAATATTTAGAATAAAAATGTGTAAAATTGAACTGATAAACACTTACATATAATTTTTCCATTATCCATGGCACTGCCTCTGTCAAACATGAAAAAAAAAGACTTGCTATCAGACAACAACAAACAATGTGACAATACTATTTCGAATATCTAATCTGAAAAATAGAAATGAATTTTTCAGCTCTTATATTAAGGTATTCTAAGAGTATCTCTGCTTTGTGGATATCAATATTATAATGATTCAATTTTTAGGTTTGATTTGGTTTGGTCTTATGACATGTCAACCATTGTAGGTTATTTAATGCCAAATCCATTTTTACACATACACACAGTTCTATTTCAAACAATTCAGTTTAGTATAAGTACACGGTTTAGTTCTATTTAACCAATAGATAGGACCTGATTAGGGGATACCACTCTGGGACAGAGTGTACCTGGGAGCAATGGCAATAAAGGTGTACTCTGCGTTTCCCAAAGCTCCAGCATAGCTGGAGCCTCAACCATCAGATTGTTTAATGTCATAATCTGGGCACTCATCGGGGAAGTTTTATAGCTCTGCAGAGACGTAGACAGTGTACTCTACAGCCCTAGCCAACTGGGCCCGATTCAATTCTTAAATGTATATTAACATAACATAAGCCAAAACTTTTTTAAAAATCATTACTAAACTTCTGTGAATTAAATTTCCTATTTAATTTTTAAAACTCTATAAATAAAATATCTTATTTAATTTGTAACTAAATAATGGTTTGGTTTGGTTTCTTTGTTTAATGGCATATCAACGTTCATGAGTTATGTAATGCCAAAGCCATCCTTGTAGAAGCACAACAGTAATACTATTTAACCTATAGTTGATGGGGGGTGGGTACTAATACTCTTGGGTTCATACCTTTCCCCAAGAGTATTAGTATGAAAGTGAATGTAATAGTGCAACTGGAGTTTAAACACATTTCAAAGCTATAGGTCAGCACTTTTGTTGTGGTGCCACAGAGACTCCCTCTTCATTGCGCCACAAGGTCCCCCTCTCCATTATGCTATGGGGACTCTCCCAAATTAAATAATATTATGTTAACAGAACACTATAATTTCTCAAGGGAGATAATTGTTCAGTGCTAATTAAAAAATATTTTCTTTTATCTATACTGATTGTAATATCTTCAGTGTCCAATCTTGGTTAACATGCTAATTTCACAGATCCATTGCATCTGAATAGAGAGTTTGACCCTCACTGGATGTTGTGGCCTTGTGGTAAATGTAAGCTATGTTAAGTTTTAGGGGGCACCTCACTATTAGATTAGTAGACCATTGATGATGAGTTTGATTCTCACTGGGTGTTTCATACTTCTGGCCTTGTGCCACAACTAAGCTAAGCTTTTTGTAAATTGTTATAATTTCTATAAACAGTAAGTGAATCAACATTGAAATTAATGACAGCTGAAGTTGATTTTTAAGTGATATTTTTTAGCAATCATAAATTAGATTTATGGTATATGAGCTCCTTGACAAATTTTAATGATCTGATTTTTCTGAGTTATCATAATATTGCAAAAATTGAACATTATAATGAGATCTTTGCTTTTTTTATGTGAATTTTTAATTGTAACGAATCAATAATGTTATATAATTATTCTAAATTTTCTACTTTAAGAACAACTAATAAATCTAATTAGTAAAGTTTAATTGGTACAACTGAAACAAATGAGTCCCATCTAAAAAAATAAAAAATAAAAAAAGATATTTTGCAGCTAATTTTTCTTGCTGAGCTTTCAGAAGACCTTCCTTATTCAGAAAATATTTGTTTTCTTTGGTTTTAGATAGAAAGGAGGTCCTTTTTTACAATATAAATACAATCACAAAACAATATCTGACTTTCCAACATGCAAGTACATAGATTAGTTCAATAAAAATATTTCTAAAAAGGAGAAAAAAGAAAATTCCAAGGAGTAGGAGAAAAATATTAGTACTCAAGTTTCAACAATGTGAGTACCATTTCAAAGTTGGTATTTCAAAAAAAAAAAAAAAAATAGTGTATATTAGTGGCAAAAAAAAAAAAAATAAATAAAAATAAAAAATAAAATAAAAAAAAATAAAAAAAAAATAAAAAAATAAATTAAAAAAAAAAAAAATAAAATAAAAAAATAAAAAATAGAGTATATAGGTAACTCCCATATCTATTCCTTTTTTTTATTTTTATTTTATTTTATTTATTATTATTATAATTATTATTCACTCATTAGAGCTTTTCACATCAGTGTTAGCTGATGGTTTTTCACTGGAGTCTGAGTGACAGCAAGTCTCCTCAAGTCTCCAGGACCCTTCCCAGTATTCTGGCCGTCTTCAATAATGCTGTTGTTTGGATGGTCTCCACTCGTCCGCCAACTTCAAAATCCTCCTGGCCCTTTAATAATCCTTCAGTCACTGTGCCTAAAGCACCAATCACAATTCATACTATTTACACTTTCATGTTCCGTAGTTTCTTCAATTCTCTAGCAAGGTCGCGGTACTTATCCTTCTTTTCACATTCTTTCAGTTTTCTTCTGTGGTCAGCCGAGACAGCAAAGTAGACAATTTTGCAAATTCTCTTTTTTTTGTTGATTATTATTAAGTCTGGTCTTCTGGATGTGATTAGGTGATCCGTGTGTATGTCAAAGTCCCAGAGGAGTTTATGTGTGTCATTTTCTAGAAAATGTGCTGGGTTTTGCAAATACCATTTATTGGTATGGTCAGATTTAAATTTCTTGCACATTTCCCTGTGAATAACCTTGCCTACCTAGTCGTGTCTAGTCTTGTACTCTTTTTGTGCTAATTTGCTGCATTCGCTTATTATGTGATTGATGGTTTCATCTCTGTCACAGCATAGCCTACATTTGCTATTTTGTTTCGTCTTATCTATCCTCGCCTTGATATGATTGGTTCTTATGGCCTTGTTTTGTGCTGCCATTAGGAGAGATTCTGTTTCTCTCTTAAAGTTTCCTTTTCTTAGCCAGGTCCAGGTTTTGTCGTGTGAGATGTTGTTTATTAGTTAATTAAAACGCCCATAGAGTTGTTTTTCTTCCCATTTTTGTTTTCTGGTTATTGTCATTTTGTTATCTATCGTGTTGTCAGTATTGTTTCTGATGGCTGTAATCAGTCCTTGTTCGTGTTTTTCTATGTAGTCTTCGAGTCATTGTATTGATGTGTCAATGCTGTCTTTGATGCTGGCAAGTACTTTTCCCCCCTCTTTTCTTGATACATATAGTCTGTCAACGTCGTCTCCAGGATGTAATGCCTTGTGCAAGGTCATTAGTTTTCTAGTTCTTTGGTCCATTTGTTTAAGTTCATCTCTGGTCTTCTTCAGAAAGGGTCCCGAGTATCTAATGAGGGGCACAGCCCAAGTATTTATTCCTTTTATAAGGTTTCTGCTCGAGAGTTTTGTCTCGAGTAGCCTTTTCGTTCTCCTGAGATATTCTTTATGAATTTTATCTTTCATTTGCACATATTTGATGGTGTCAGCCTCCATGATTCCCAAGTATTTGTAGGTTTCATTTTCTCTGAGCGTTCTAATCTTGTCTTGATTTGGTAGTTCTATTCTGTCAGTCCTATGTCATTTGCCACTTTTCATTACAAGCATGGCCCATTTTTCTAAGCCAAATTCCATTCCTATGTCTTGACTGTATATTCTAACTGTGTGTATTAGGGTTTCCAGTTCTTTTTCATTTTTTGCAAATAGTTTTATGTCATCCATGTACATTAGGTGATTGATCTTTTCTTGCGATCTACTAAGTTTGTATTATTATTATTAACAACAACAACAATGATAATAATAATTTGATGGCACACAGTTATTCCTATTTTTTAAAAAAATTTCCAATCAGATCTATTTGACCTATAAATTGGACCCTAACAAGTGCTATCACTCTGGGGCAGAGTGGACCTGGGAGTAATGACAACAAAGGGGTACTATACACACCTATGGAACTAGAGCCTCATCAGCAGATGCAATTTAATGTCATATCAGGATACTTTTTTTTTAGAGGAGTCTTACTTCTCTACAACAGATATAGTCAGAATATTCTGAGCCCAGCTTATATGCCAAATTTAAATTTTGGACAAATCTGTTTGCATTTTATCTTCAGAAAGACAAGTATCCATCTCTTCTGCCACAGGTTATGAAAGAAATGGTAGAGCAACCAGCCTAGGAGAAGGAGTTCTGAAAGTAGTTTGACCTTATTTTGGCAACTCCTGCAGCAACACTAAAACCAAGATGTATAGTACTTTAACCTTCTCTTGAACAACACTGGTGTTGTGAAGATGGGAGAACTGTAGCCCGGGCAACTACCAGTCTTCCATAGACACTTTCCCAGGCCTGTGCTGAGATTCAGACACAGATCCATAGTCTTGTAAGACTGATGGAAATTATAAACATGTTGTTTAAGTGAATGTTTGTAGCTTGCTTTACTGACATGGTTTGGTTTAGTTTTATGGCATATCAACCATTGTAGGTTATTTAATGCCAAATTCATTTTTATTCATATAAAACAGTTTCATTTTAAACAATTCAGTTGAGCATAAGTACAGTTTTTTGTTTATACACAGTTAAAAAATGTAAAAATAGTTATATTTCAAACAATTCAGTTTAGGATAAGTACACAATTGAGTTCTATTTAACCCATAGATAGGATCTGATCAGGTGCTACCACTCTGGGCCAGAGTGGACCTGAGAGCAATGGCAATAAAGGGGTACTCAGCATTCCCCAAAGCTCCACCATCACTGGAGCCTCTATCAGATTATTTAGTGTCATATCCAGGACACTTGTTGGGGAAATCTTACTGTTCTGCAGGGATGCAGTCGGTGTATTCTGATGCCTCAACCCACTGGGCCACATGGTTTGGTTTTATGGCATATCAACCATTGTTGGTTATTTAATACCAAATGCTGTTATATATATATATATATATATATATATATATATATATATATATATATATATATTAAATATATGATTTGTAAACACATGGTTAAATGATTAAACAGTTCTATTCCAAACAATCAATTGAACATAAGTCATTTGTTTGCACTCAGTTTAAATGAAATGTGAAACAGTTCTATTTGACCAATAGATAGGACCCTATCAGGTGCTACCACTCCAGTTCAGAGTGAACCTGGGAGCAATGGCAATGAACGGGTACTCTGCATTCCCCAAAGCTCCAGAACTTGAGCTTCATCATCATTGTTTAATGTCATATCCAGGAAATTCATGGGAGAGTCTCACTCCTCTGTAGAGATACAGTCGGTTTATTCTACAGTCCCAGCCAACTGGTCTCATAAAAAGAGTCTGCATTGCATTGGGGTTAATGTGTTGAACTGTGACATCATAGTAAATTTGAACTCCAGTCATGCTATTATGTTCATTTTTGGACTAATGCCCCTCGGGAAAGTTATGAATCCCTTTATCCCTCCAGCTATGTGTTAAATACAACCACCATGGTTCTTCTACCATGATGGCTTTGATATTAAATAACCCACAAAAGTTGACATGCCATTAAACAAAGAAACAAAACTAAACACACACACAGAGAAATAGTATAATTAACAAAAAATATGAATGTCACCATTCAGGTTTAATTAAATAGAAAAATTGTTTAATTTTATTAGCACCACAAAATAAAGCTATAGTATTTATCACATGTACTAAAATATAGAAACAAATACTTACTCCAACTTTTTTTCTAGTTTACTTCCACAACCCACAATCTCTCCCAAAGTACATTCCGTCTTTCCAAGGAAATCCTGAAACAGAAAGGAAATTGTTGCTTCTGTGTATATGTGTGTGTGAGTAAAGTTTAAAATGAAATCTAACAGAAAATCAAATTGACGTTTCCATTAGTGCTAGCCCTCTATTAAAACATGTTAGTATGATCTTCCAAAAAAGTTCTTTTCTTTTTCATATATGTGAATTCCTGACACCTTCAACTCACCAAGGAATACTGACCAAAATATTAGCAGCCAGTATCATTCCCAAGATAAAAAAAAAAAGTACAAACCAATTAAGATAAGTTAGTCAACAATCTACAGTTGAACACCAAAAGAGTTAGTAGAAATACAAAACCATCCCATTGCACATAGAGACTAATCCTTCAACATTTCTCTTTAATGGGAATGATATCACATCCTTCAGGCACAGTACCCATCATTAATCACATGTACTCAAAGACCATTCTTGGCAATACTTTCATGATAATCTGATCTGATGAGCAGTGTAAAACCAAAATGTAACCATTCAGAACTCAACTATAACAAGAATGAAAATGAATGTGGATGTGCTTTGCACAATCAAGAAACTTTGTTTTTTTTGCCAAATCAATTGCCCTGTGGTCATTATCAAATTAGAACTGGAGACAATTTCTGTTGGAAACCAACTTCAGTAAGTAAACAACGAAACTACATGCATTCAATAGCCACTGCAGTCTGAGCTATATACTCTGCTTCAGTAGATGACTTTGCCACTGTTAGCTGTTTCTTGCTTTGCCATCTGACGCAACACAATCCCAACAAAAAACATAAACAGATATGGACTTGTGAGCATTTAAATTATCAGCATAAACACCCAATGATTTCACTGTAAAACCCATTAAAAGTTAGACTATAATAAAGGTTCTCCTTTAAATATTATAAAATCTGTTTGACACCTTGCTCATGCTCAACACCATGGTTTGACATTGATGGGAGACTAAACGGATTGGTCTCCTTTGCCACAATGAGGAACTCTCCCATGTCACGAGTCATTTTTGGTCATGTGACAAGGTGAACTGAGGAATCCGCCTCTTTCACTAACAGGACTTGAGAAGAGCAGATATGGTGGTTTGCTCTTCTGTGGGGAGCACATGGGGCCTCCCTCCTTTATATTCCAGATCTGAGAAAATCTTGAATGCTTGTGACTCTTGTATAGCCTAGGGACGGAACTGAGTTCCCAATTCGTATTGTATACAATTAAATGTCATATTATATTAAATGTCTTGTTCTGTTTCCTACTGAATATTTTGGGTTAGGTTACTTTGGGATAACCTAATACATTATAAGAAACAAGGTGTTATCCACAAATTAACACTTTATTAAATCTTATAACATGAACCAACACAGAGTACTAACAGCAGATGCCAAATCTGGTCATGTTGCACTCATAGCATATATAAGGCATTCATCAACTGCTTGGTAAATTTCCCCATTGAAATCATCTCCATCAGCATTCAAATGGTGGAATCTGTGGCTCACATCACGAGGCGTAATAACAGGATTGCAGTCCTTCATCGCAAAACAAGACAAAATACTTGCCAAATTTTTTGATTGACCAATCCAAAGATAGTGTTTCTACCAGTATGCTTAAGGTTGGTTGGTTGTGTTTTATGGCATACCAACCTTTGTAGGTTATTTAATGCCAAATCCATTTTTATACAAATAATCAGTTCTATTTCAAACAATTTAGTTTAGCATAAGTACACAGTTTAATTGTCAAAAACATTTCTATTTCAGTCAATTCAAATAGTTCTAATTCAGCTAATTCAGTTTAGTATAAGTACAGATTTTGTTTAAACACAGTTAAAAACAGTTCTATATTAAACAATTCAGTTTAGTGCAAGTACACAGTTTAAATGTAAGTACAGTTCAATTGTCAAAAACATTTCTATTTCAAGCTTTTCAGTTTAGTCAAACAGTTCTAATTCAAACAATTCAGTTTAGCATAAGTATGCAGTTTAGTTCTATTTAACCTAGAGATAGGGCCCTATCAGGTGCTACCACTCCAGGCCAAAGTGGACCTGGGAGCAATGGCAATGAAGGGGTACTCCGCATTTACCAAAGCTCCAGCATCACTGGAGGCTCACCATCAGATTGTTTAGTGTCATATCCAGGACACTCGTTGGGAAGGTCTTACCACTCTGCAGAAGTGCAGTCGGTGTATACTACAGCCCCAGCTGACTGGGCAAGATATGCTTAAGGGTCAATCCTGGAAATGTAGTGTGTTTCACTTTGATCCACCATACAAAATGTTGAACTCAGCAATTTCTTTGTTTTACAAATCGAGTCAACATTGTTTGAAAGGAAGATCACACCATCCACATAGAGCACAATAATAACAAATCTATTGTGATTATCCAAGCAAATATAAACACAAGTATCAGCATATATCTGCTCAAATACCAGTTGCTTTAAAAATGAATCAAAAGTAATATTCTATAAATGTGCTGCTTACTTCAAACCACAACTATTTTTGCACAACCTGCACACACAGTTTAAATGATAAAAATCAATGTATCCGTCTCGTTGCGAAATGTAAATGTCTTTGTCAAGATCATTATCCAAAATGGCAGTAATAACATTCATTTGGTGATATTCAAGATCGAGAACAGCTGCTAGTGAAAGTAAAAGTTTAATTATATTACATCACACAACTGGAGAGAATATTTTAAAATCAATCACTTCTTCTGGTTGGAATCTCTGGGCCACAAGAAATGCCTTGAAATAGACAACAGAGTTATTAAGAATTTGACTTTATATCAAAACTCTATTTACTGCCCCAAATATTTATGTTTGAAGGAGGTTCAACTAAGTCCCATATCTTCATGTTTTTGAGTGACCAATATTTGCATTTTGTGGCTTTTTACCATATATTTGCATCTCTGCTGAGCCACACCTCTGCAGTTTTTGTTGGCGCATCTATGTCTGTAAACTGGCTAACTGCACACAGGCAGTATCGGCAAAAATATTTCTTCATATATTGCTAGTATGAGTAAATTGACCGAGTCAACATCAGCAGTAATAACAAGAGAAACCTCAACAATACAATCAGTATTCACAGCAACTTCATACATGTATATGTATATATATATATCTATATGTAAATATAATTGTGTGTATATATATATATATATATATATACATATCATCATGTTGTGCTGCTAGCACGGATATCCCTGACCCTCTCTCACCACTTCTCCCTTTCGTTCATCACTTCTGGCAGGTCTTCGAGCTACATCCCGTATCCTCACATAGCTGCTGTATGTATGTTCGAGCTGGTTGTCCTGCTTTTGCTCGGCCATATGTGGGGGTCCATAGGAGTACATCACTTATGAGCTCATCCCTGCTTCTACAGCAGTGTCTTGCATGTCTGGTTCATCTAACTTGGATGGTTTTTGTGATGGGAGGCAGGTGGCTGTATAGTTGGTGCCTTGTGGGGTGTTGCCGCCAGGACTTGTTCAATATTGCTCGCAACATTCTTGTGTAATTGCCATCTAGCTTCTTCTCCAGCCGTTTTGTTAGCGTCCAAGTAGTGCATCCATATAGCAGTATCGATACGACCGCTGCTTGGAAGAAACTGCGTTTCATTTTATTGGTCAGGTCTGATTTCTATATGATTGATAGCTTATCAATAGCTGTCCATGCATTCATTAGCCGTGTGTCGATGTCTTTTTTGGTTGATGAGACACTGCTTCCTAGGAGGGTGAATTTGTCTACCAGTTTCAGAGAAGTTCCCTCTAGTGTGGAAATGTCACCTGTTTGATTAAAGCACATATATTCAGTTTTGTGTGCATTGTCATGGAGGCCAATGCCTGCGGCAGCTCGTTCCAAACTATGCAGTTGTGTTTCGGCTTGGTTACTCTTAGTCAAAATGGTCCAGTTAGCTGGGCTGTAGAATACATTGACTGCATCTCGGCAGAGCAGTATGATTCCTGGAACGAGTCTCCTGAATATGATGCTAAACAATTTGATGGTCAGGCTCCAATAATGCTGGAGCTTTTGGGAATATGAAGTACCCCTTCATAGCCATTGCTCCCAGGTTCACTCAAGCCTGGGGTGATAGCAACTGATAGGGTCCTATCTATGAGTCCAATAGAACTAAACTGTATAATTATGCTAAATTGATTTGTCTGAAATTAACTGGTTTTACATTTAACTATGTGTAAACAAAAATTGTACTGACACTAAACTGAATTGTTTGGAATAAAAATGTTTATTTATATAAAAATGAATTTGGCATTAAACAACCTCCAATGGTTGATGTGCCATCAAACCAAACAAAATCCTAGTCAAGAGTATTTGACCACCCTCAAAAGTTTTTATTTCTCACCGAAAAAGTGTTATTTATAATGTAACAAGTTAATCACCACTTTGGTTTTATTCATTATACTAAATAAAAGTCTTCCTGAGCTACATTAAATGCAAATTAAACCAAAAAAAACAAAAAAAAAAAATTTGGATTCATCAAAATAACCCCCTTTGGCCATTATCACTACTTCACAGATTCTCTGCATTCTTTCCACCAAAGACTGGAGGTAGACTGAAGATAGTTCTGCCCAGCTTTCCTGCAAGAGTTCCCAGAGGTGAGCCTCACTTGGGGGTTGTTTAGCTCTGACTTTTTACACCAGTTCATTCTTTCACTGGAGGTAGACTGAAGATAGTTCTGCCCAGCTTTCCTGCAAGAGTTCCCAGAGGTGAGCCTCACTTGTGGGTTGTTTAGCTCTGACTTTTTACACCAGTTCATTCTTTCACTGGAGGTAGACTGAAGATAGTTCTGCCCAGCTTTCCTGCAAGAGTTGCCCGAGGTGAGCCTCACTTGGGTGTTATTTAGCTCTGACTTTTTGCTCAAGTTCATTCCACACCAGTTCATTCTTTCACTGGAGGTAGACTGAAGATAGTTCTGCCCAGCTTTCCCATAAGAATTGCCAGAGGTGAGCCTCACTTGAGGGTTGTTTAGCTCTGACTTTTCGCTCAAGTTCATCCTACACCAGTTCAATGGGATTTAAATCCACTGATTGTACTGACCAAGACATCAATTGAATGACGTGCTGTTCCTCTTTGCTTTTAATGTACCGCTGGTGGAGTTTACTAGTATGCTTTCGGTCATTATCTTGCATAAGTACAAATCCTTGACCCACAAGCCATGTTCCAGGTGGGATCACATGATGTGGCAGTATGCTATGATAGATGGTCTGATTTAATTTGCCCTTTACCTGGCACAAATCCTAACTTTTCAATTGCCAAAAGCCCCCACACCATAACAGAGCTTTCTCCATGCTTTATGGTTGGTATGATGCAGGGGGTTGCAGGTCTTTCACCAACTCTTTGCCACATATAGACCCTCCAATGTGAGCTAAAGATTTCAAACTTTGATTTGTCAGTCCAAAGGACTTTATTACACTGCTCTATTGTCCAGTCATTGTGCACCTTGGCAAACTGGAGCCTTTTGAAATTATTTTGCTTCCTCAACAGTGGCTTCTTGACAGCAATTCTGCTATATATATATATATATATATATGGAAGAAAATCATCATCATCATCATCATCATATCGTGCCACTAGCATGGATATCCCTGACCCTCTCTCGCCACCCTTCCCTATCATTCATCACCTTTGGCAGGTCTTCAGGGCTACATCCTGTATCCTCACATAGCTGCTGTATGTATGTTCGAGCTGGTCGTCCTGCTTTTGCTTGGCCATATGCGGGGGTCCATAGGAGTACATCACTGATGAGTTCGTCCTTGCTTCTCCAGCAGTGTCCTGCGTGTCTGGCTCGTCTAACTTGCATAGTTTTCGTGATGGGAGGCAAGTGGCCGCACAACTGGTGTCTTGTGGGGTGTTGCCACCAGGACTTGTTCAATATTGCTCGCAACATTCTTGTGTGATTGCCATCTAGCTTCTTCTTCAGCCATTTAGTTAGCGTCCAAGTAGTGCATCCATACAGCAGTATCAATATGACCGCTGCCTGGAAGAAACTTCGCTTCATTTTATTGGTCAGGTCTGATTTCCATATGATCAAGAGCCTATCGATAGCTGTCCATGCTTTCGTTAGTCGCGTGTCGATTTCTTTTTTGATTGATGAGACGCTGCTTCCTAGGTAGGTGAATTTGTCTACTAGTTTCAGAGAGATTCCGTCTAGTGTGGAAATGTCGCCTGTTTGGTTGTAGCACATATATTCAGTTTTGTGTGCATTGACATGGAGGCCAATGCCTGCGGCGGCCCGTTCCAAACTATGCAGTAGTGTTTCAGCTTGGTTAGGTGTATTCGCCAGTGACGCTATGTCATTGGTGTAGTCGGCGTTGGTAATTGTTTTTGCAGGGTACCTTCTGCTTCTTTTCTTTGTCAGCTTGAAGCCATTTTCTTTGATTTTGTCGATCGACGTTCTAAGCACGTAGTCTAGACAGATGATAAAGAGGTACGCGGCTAGCGTGTCTCCTAGTAGTACTCCTGCAACAATGTCGAAGTATTCTGTCTCCATCTGGTGAACGCACTTTCACTTTGATGTTTCTGTAGAGAATCATTATTGCTGCTACGGTTTCTTTTGGTAGGCCGTATGCTAGTAGAATTTGTTCCATCTTCCCTCTGTGTATGAAATCGAAAGCCTTGGTAAAGTCGACAAATAGTAATGTCACCTGTAGGTTTTTTGCCCGTACGCCTTCAAGGATTCTACGGATGGTCAATATTTGTGAGGTTGTGGATCTATTTCTTTGGAAGCCATTTTGGTTTTTCCTAAGGATGTTGTCTATTTTGGGTTCTATGCGGTTTCCTAGTAGGGCATTGTAGATTTTGGCTGCTGTGGATGTAAGTGTTATACCTCAGTAGTTCTTGGCTAATCCGAGGTCGCCCTTTTTAGGGAAAGGAAGGATGCATCCCTTCATCCATCTTTCTATTCTATTTTGATTATAGACTGCGTTGCATTGTCAGAGCAGTATATCGTCGAATAGTCTAGTCTCCCACACTTCTGGGGGGATCTTGTCAAGCCCTGCAGTTTTCCTATTTTTAATTTTTCTTAGGACCAAGTTGTGTTCTTCTTTGGTGAACGCACCTAGTTTAATGTCTAATTGCTTACTGATAATTCTGAATGGATTGTAATCCAACAGTTTGTAAGGAAAAATTGATGACAAGGTCATCCAAGTAGAAGGAGAGATTTATTGAGAAACAAAGTCGACACTATGGCGTTTCGGTTCTGCTGAACCATCATCAGGATTATGAAGGGTTATATTAGTGATGTTAAGTTAACAATGGATGTGTAAAAATATATAAAAACTTTGGAAATTTTGTATAACAAGAAAAAGTTGGCTGTTTATGACTTATAGGATTTGAACTTCGTCAAAAACAAGGAATGATTTGAAATCTCTCGATGAATGAATGGAACGTGGATTCTGCACAATGTTTCTAATAGGTCAGGTGATGTAGTTTAAAGCAACAAACACTGATTCATTGATCAAACAGCCAATTTTTCTTGTCATAAACAGCCAACTTTTTACACATCCATTGTTAACTTAACATCACTAATATAACTCCTCATAGTCCTGATGATGGTTCAGCAGAACCGAAATGCCATAGTGTCCACTTTGTTTCTCAATAAATCTCTCCTTCTACTTGGATTACCTTGTTTTTATATATATATATATATATAGAGAGAGAGAGATAAACAGAAAACTGTGTTGTGAGGTTAATATAAACCCAAGACTTGTTTTGAATGATATCAACAAAATTTTGGATATGAGGGGCATCAGTGTAAGTACTTGCATAATACAATGTTGTTTAGATGGAAATGGGTTATATGGAAACTCACCCTAAATTCCTCTTCACAAACCATGTCACATTATTGCTCAGTTAAATTTCAAATATTGTTGGACAAAGAATTTGCTTTTGGGAACAAGTACTCTGGAATGATGCAAAAAAAAAAAACAGGGCATTTTGGACATAATGATGCACAAAAGAATTGGCACAAGAAAAATGAGGCAGTGCCAACATTAAAACATGGAGGCAGCTTGATGATCTTTCGGGGTTGTTTTAGCTCAAGAGGGACTGAAAGATTAATTACAATAACAGGAATAATGAAATTTGAAGACTATATCAAAATTCTGGATGAAAATCTACAACTTTCAGCACAAAATCTTGATCTATGTCTGATTTATTTTCCAGCAAGATAAAGATACTATTATAACTTTACATCTAAATCAATGACTGCATGGCTGCAGAAAAACAAGATTACAGTTCTGCCATGGCCTTCAATGAGTCCTGACATGAATCCTATTGAAAATCTATATCAAGAATTGAAAGTTTGAATAAATCATTGGTCATCAAAAAACTTTCAGGAATTAGAACGTTTGAAGAATGGAAGAATATCCCAGGAAAGACTTGTTCAAATCTCATCAAAAACTTTAGAAAACAATTGCAGCAAGTTATAAAGAGGCTATTGACTATTGATATCGGGAAAATTGTTCAATTTTTCAAACTATAAGAATGATTTTAACTGTCCCTCTTTTTGTTTATTTTTCTTCTGCCATTTTAATAAATTTAACCAATCCTTATCAAAATTGAGTTTTATATTTGTTTTAAAAACATAAAAAAAATTCAGGCATCACACGAGTATCAAATTCTAAGAAAATGGTAAAAATATTTAATACCTATGGGTGTAAAAATAATTCTGTTGAAAAAAAATATATATATAATAATGATAATTACTTAGTGAGTCAGGAACTAACCTACAGTAGTCAAGATTAGGTATCCTGATGAGCCGCTTAGGCAGAACTATAGTCAGGTAGTTCCTGACTCACTAAGTAATTATCAATACTATTTTGCTCTACTTAGTATTGAGCACTTTTTACATTGTAGCTTAGCAGCCTGAATGGTGTTTTTTTCTTTTGACCAACCAATTGCGTGTCTTTTGATTTTTTTCAATTGATATGACAAGGTTGGCCTTTTCTTTCTTTTCCAATATATATTTTTCCCCTTGTCTGTGAGTCGTTGAATATTTTCATTTTCAAATCACTTCACTTGCCTTTTTTTTTTACCATAAGGGCTATTATATATATATATATATATATATATTACAACAGTGTAGGGTTATCACTATCTCACTTGGTGGGTTTGTGGCAGACCAAATGCGGTATAATTTGGAGAGTGCTTAATATCTGTGATAGAGCTATTATATAATAATGAATAAATATATAACAATTTTTATATATATCTGATAGCATGGATGCTCATCTGCGACCACTGGTTTCATGTCATGTTTATACAACAATTATCAAGCAGAGAAAGAAAGATTTTGGAGAAATTTTAAAAATTGAAGAAGGAGGGAAATAGATATAGGTTTGAGTGATGGTGGTAGGGGTTAATTTGGTTCTTGACTGTGACCTTTGGGATAGGTAGCACCGAAGTGTAATGGGTTTCACCATCACTCAAACCTATATCAATTTCCCTCCATGTGCTTCCTTTATCTATCTCAGATCTTTAGACCCTTTCCTTCCCTTTATACTTTTTTACATTCTCCATTATTTCATCTATTTCCTCAATGGCTAAAATGTCAAAAAAAAAAACAAACAAATAATGTTTAGTCTAAAGAACTTTTTCAGGTAATAAAGAGTAAAGTATTACCACTAAACCTATTGAACGTGGTGCCTTCAATAAGTTTCCAGACTTTTTTGTATAGGCATTTAAAATTTTCATAGACTCTTGAAAATTCAGTATGTTATTGCTATACATTTTATGAGATGACTGACCAATTTTTACGATTTCAGGTTCAAATGAACAGCTACAGTAGGAATTGGAATACACCCTACTAAAGCCTGATTGTCACAGCTGGTGAATTTCAAAAATGCAATCTGGACATGAGGATACTTTAGAAGAACAATATGCAATAAAATTCTGTTTTAAAATTGAAAAAAATGCCACAGAAACCTATGGAATACTTCAGACTGCTTTTCGAGCATTTTGCATGAATCAAGCATCAGTTTTTGAGTGGCATAAGAGATTCAAGGAAGGCACAGAGTCTGTGAGGGACGATGAGAGGGTTGGGAGGAGTAAGGAAGTCAGAACACCAGAGTTGATTGGCCAAACGGTTAGGGTTAGGATAACTATGTTGAGGTTTTAAGGGAGTTCAGGAAGAGATTCCTAGGGAAAAGGCCAGCACTCTTCAAATCGGGTCAGTGGCCTTTCCAGCAGGACAATGCACCAGTCCACAACTCCATCCTTGTCACAGACTATTTGACCAAGATGGGCATCAAAACAGTTGCTCACCCTCTCTATAGTTCAGACCTTGCTCCCTGTGACTTTTGCTTATTCCCTAAGCTCACAGGCTGTCGTTATGAGTCAATTGAGGAGATGAAAGAGGTTATGACGAAGGTCATTGACAGGCTCACACAAGAGGACTTTCATGGGGGCCTTCTAGAAGTTGTTGGAATGGTACAACAAGTGCATTGAAGCCGGAGGAGATTACTTCAAAGGGGACTAGAGTTTCATGTGTGTACTATCAATAAAAGTGCCCATACGAAAAAAGTCTGGAAACTTATTTAATGATCCTCATAAGTGTTTGATTTATCCATTTTTCCACTTATTTTTATCATCTTGTCAGATTCACCAAAATCTACCATTTCTTCATATATATATATATAATATAAACACACATATATTACTTGCTATGGACTTTAGCAGCTGGCTATATCCCTGGCTGTGTTTAGAGTGTGTTTTCACAAGTGCACTTTCACATTCGAACAGTTATGTTGCATATTAACAAAACACAGGTATGAAAAGCCTCTTTTCAAACCATACTGAATGTCGCCTATTGGTTGTCAATGCAGCAACGCTTGACAGTTTGTCATGGCAAATAGTAAAAAGGAGAAATAATTAACTGTAAGGTCCCATTGTTTGACACTACCAATCTGAAGACATATTGTTTGGGCTTTTTGGACAGTTGCAGGAATTCATTCTAGTTTTAATTCTCTCAGAGAATAAAATTTCATTGTGTTCAGAAGTATTTCCAGCAGCGATCAGTTTAACTAGATTCACCACTGTCAGACTGTGTTGTCATCTCGCAAGGCAATACTTTATATATATATATATATATATAGTACACATACACTAGTATCTGTGTTTGTGAAGTTGTTTGTTTATCAATTTGTATTCTTGTCTGTAAGTGTTATTCGTCTGTGTTTATGTTTGGAATTAAAATTGTGTATGAGTGTTTGATTATGTCTGCATGTATATAGAGGTGCCTGTGGTGTAATGGTTAGTGTCATAGGAAATGGACACGGCGACTCAAGTTCAAATCCTGAACGAGACTGATTGCATTTCACATAGCACTAATACCCTTGGGAAAGGTATGAATCCAATTATTCTCCCTCCAGCTATGGGTAAATAGTAGGGCAGACTAGGTTCTTCAGCCTTGGGGAGGCAACTAGTCTAGGAGAAGGAAAACTCTGAATTCAAACCTGTTAAACTCCGCTTAAAAACTGACCTTGTGTCATATCCTGCCCGAGCGGAGGGGGTGGTAAATATGGTATATAAAGGTGTTTATGAATGCGTGCTTTTGTGCATATATATATATATAAAGTGTACGTCATTGTCTAGGTACAAATGTGCAAATTTGCATATGTACTTTCTTATCTATTTTTGTGTATGTGTGTTTGTGTGTATATATATATATACACGGTGTCCCAAAAAATGTATCCAAGATAATTTAAAAATAAATGTGTATACATATATTCTTTTGGACACCCTATATATATATATATATAAGAGGAGGCACTGAAAGTAATGTTTTCTATTCCTTTCTACAGAAATCATAACAGATTCAGGAAACACAATATTATCAGTGCATAGAGCATGTTTTCAACCACAAAATACTATTTTCTTACATGATTATTACGTTTTTGTCAATAATGAACAAATGCCTGCATAACCATATAAGTGTGTTTGTATGAATCTTTCTCTTACTCTTCTGGGGTTCAATCCCAGGTCGGGTCATACCAAAGACTCAAAAAATGGTACTTGATACCTTCTGCTTAATACTCAGCATTATAAGGCACAGATCAAGGGTAAAGTGGAGCAATTCAGTGAAAGGAGTAGTGCCCCCCCCTACACCACGTTGTTGTAGCTATTGAAAAGGGAGCCTTCAGCTCCTCCTCAACTACAGTCACCAACTTCACGACTACTACTATGTATCATCATCATCATCATGGCATGCTGCAAGCACTGATTTCCCTGACCCTCTCCCACCACTAGTCTTTATTGTCCATCACTCTCAGTAGGTCTTCTATGCTACATCCTGTATCAGTACAGAGCTGTTGTAGATAGGTTTTAACTGGTCACCCTACCCTTGCTTATCCATGTGAGGGGGTCCACAAGATACATTGTTTATGAGCTCACCCTTACTTCTCCAGCAGTGTCATGCACATCTTGCTCATCTAATTAGGATGGTTTTCGAGATGGGTGGTGGTGTCCGTACAGCTGCTGCTTTGTGGGATGCTGTCTCCTGGACTTACTCCATACGGCTCGGAGCATTCTTGTGCAATTGCTGTCAAGCTTTCTCTCCATACACTTAGTCAATGTCTATGTGGTGCATCCATACAGCAGTATTGACATGACCACTGCTTGGAAAAAACTGCATTTTATTTTATCTGATAAGCCTGACTTCCACATGAACAATAGTCTATCAATAGCAGCCCGAGCCTTTATTAGTTGTGTGTTGATATCATTTTCGGTAGATGAGACGCTGCTTCCAAGATAGGTGAACTTGTCCACAAGTTTCAAAGATCTACCATTTAGTGTGGAGATGTTGTCTCTTTGATTAAAGCACATGAACCCTTTTTTGTCTGCATTGACATGGAGGCCTATGCCACCTGCTGCCCGTTCCAGACTATGCAGTAGGGATTGGGCCTGGATGGGTGTATTTGCCAGAAGTGCTATGTCATCAGTATAGTCCGCGTCCATAATGGTTCATGCAGGGCATCTTCTGTTTCTTGCCTTTGCGAGCATAAAGCCATTTTCATTCATTAAATCTAATGACATTCAAAGCACATAGTCTCTCTCTCTATATATATGTATGTATATATATCCCTTGACTAGTTACCTCAGTACAACCAATTTAGAGTACCAGTTTAAATGTCCACAAGGAAAAGCTTCTCTAGTAAAATACATACCTACATGACTCAGTAGAGATGTTTAAAACTTAACAAATATTAGTTCCATCTCTTAACACCTAAAAACACATTTGTGCCCTTCCTCCAAATACAAAAAAATTTCAACTGAAAATACCTCCAATTTTTTACAAAAAGCCAATAAAAACTCCAAATTCTTAAAGCTCTCTCTATATAAAGATTAACAAACCTTTCTTAAATAAGATCAATTTGGAATATAACAGCCTCATTCTGAAATACCTTTAACACTTTCTCTGCCAATTCTTCCTCTTCTTTCCAGTAAATTTTTTTTCTTCTGTAAATTACTCTCCCACTTCCTCCTACTCCTTATATAAATGCATACAACTTGTCTTTGTGTTTATCATTTCAGAGTTCATTTTCCACAAGATAGCTTCATCTGGAGTCAAAAGTAATTCATTTCGTCCAGATATCAAATGATTCATACAAAGACTTGAATAGATCAACTCTAAAATAGGCAGAAGCAAAGTGTCTTTCTTATTTAATCAAACATGTTTAAAAGAGAAAATTCTATCTATGTATACATACACATAGATACCATATATATATATATATATTTGAACATAAATATATATATATATGAACACAGATACAAACACACACACACACAAATATATATATATATATGAAAACAGATACACTTATATATACATAAGTGTATCTGTGTTTATAGAAGCAGGGACAAGCTCATAAGTGATGCTCTCCTATGGACCCCCTAACATGGCCAAGCAAAAGCAAGGCAACCAGCTCGAACCTACATACAGCAGCTCTGTGAGGATATGGGATGTAGCCCTGAGGACCTACCAAAACCGATGAATGATAGAGAGGAGTGGCGAGAGAGGGTCAGGGATATCCGTGCTGGTGGCACGACAAGATGATGATGATGATGATATATATATATGTATATATATATATATACAAACACAGATACATTTATATATATATATATATATATGAAAGGATCTTAATATAATTATACAGACAAAATGTGTCTTTATTATTTAATCAAACATGCTTAAATGAAAGACTGCTGCCCAAGTACACAGATATATATGTATATGTAAATGTGTCTGTGTTATACCTTGGAGGAATTTGAAAAGACAATTCATTTGATGTTCCTTGCTTTCCTGGATTGTTGAGTGAAGCTTTTTTCTTTTATCAGTTGACAAGACAATAATGATAACCTACTTCTTTAGAAGTTTTGAATGAATAATATTTTTTACTGTTTCAAGGGACCAACAGATAAAACAGTGAGTGGACATTTTTTTTTTGTTAGCCACTTCTTCAGTGACACAGTCAAATGTAACACGATGGACCATGTTGAATATTCAAAATTACACATTCTTCAAAAACAACAATAGGTGACTCTTCTGTTTTTGTATGAGAAGCATTTTTTTTTCTGCCTGGTATATTCCATGAAAGTATTACCTACATGAGGTAGAGAAAGATGTCAAAGGGTCTATGAACATATCTTGAAATAGCTACCCCACTCCCGTATCATGACTGCTGTTCAAAGATCACGTTCTCCTCTGAATTTCAAATCTCAACTGCTTAAATTCAATTCTATTTTTTATATTTACTAAAATTATCTCATCAGCCCAAGTGATGTCATCTCACCATACATTGCATCATATCCCCCCCTCCACGCGTCTCTACTTTCATTATATTTTCATTTCACTTCAATCAAATTTTATGACATGATGCAAATTTATTTTATTTTACATTTGATTTCTGGAGAGAGCTGATCAGTGTCAGTTTCATAACTTTGCATGTGGCGCTGAGTACAATTAAACCAAGAGATCCCTGAACAGTCTACAACCTCACCAAACTAAATAATCAATATAATTACTAGTAAAATAATCAATATAATTAATTATCAGCCTAATTATTTTACACAAAGTCAGTCTATAATTCTATCTGTTAGCACAAATATAATCTGGTCACTAACTTGGATATGAAATAAAGTAAAGAGTTCTTCAAAGTGAAGAAAAAATATGTAGAGAAAATGACAATATTCCACTTTTCTTGTACAGAGAAACAAAAAAGTTCAGGTTATTAAAAAGACTGTCATCAATGACTGCCACTTAAACAATTGTTTTTACTGAATTTGTTCTGGGACATTGTCTTATTGGAAAGTGGTTTCTTGTCTTTTATTTCCATCATAAGCTTTGAAGCAGTGCTATTTTGGAATACAATTTTGGTACTTTTAGCATTAATAGAGTTCTTACTTTGTACCAGATTGCCCAATGTACCTTAAAATAATTCCACCTGCTTTACTATGGTAAACAAGCATTCTGGATGGAATCTTTGACTTGACTTTTGAAGACAGTATTCTGGAATATGAGTAGGCAGCTTAAAGTAGGACTCATCATTCCAGAGAATAAACCACTGAGTGCTCATAGAATGACAACATTGTCAGTCAGTCAGTCAGTCAGTCAGTCATGTTCTTTGCAAACACCAACGGCTTCTTTGTACGCTGAAGAAAAAATAGTTTCAAGTTTTCTTGAAATTGTTCTTCCTGAAAAAAATTTTTTTTTTTTTTTTAAATTTCTGAATTATTCTATCTATTTACCCAACCCTTTGCACCAAAGAATTTACTCTGAGGAAGTATTTGCTCCCACTGCTCTCATGTAATTATAATGGCTGTGCCAGACTAGATTTGAAACTGCAGCCATAAACATGAATTATGTTTTTGTGAGGACTTATAAATTAATAAATGTCACTGAGAGTTTAATGTTTATGGATCCCAGGTGTAAAAATGTAAACATAACTTAATATGGTTAAACAAAAAGAAAAATAAGGTTCCGTTAAGCTAAACTGATGAATAAACGTGGATATAGTGTTTGCCAATGGTTCGAGAAACCTGGGTTCAATCCCAGTTTGTGTCATACCAAAGACTTTAAAATGGTACTTGATACCTCCTTGCTTAACACTCAGCAATATAAGGTACGTATCAAGGGTAAAGTGGAGCAATCCAGGGAAAGGAGTAGTGCCCTCCCCTACACTTCGGTGTAGTAGTTATTGAAAAGGTAGCCTTCTGGTCGCCCTCGACTACAGTTGCCAACTTTACTACTTACATTGTAAATTGAACAACCAGCAAAAATTTTAAAAGGTTTGGAATTTTCTAAAACTAATATGCTACAAAATCACTTCAGAGTCTCATTAGCAAACACAAGAAATTTGGTAGTGGCCATTCTTGAATTATATGAAATTTAACCATTGTCATAGAGTATTATTCAAAAACAGTTCCTTCTTATCCTTGGAATTGGATTTTATATCTACTTGCCCCATTCCCACAATGCGTCTCATTTCCGATTTGCTCTCAATAAAAAAAAGCCTCTTATCAGCGCCACTTTACTTCCAGCCATGAAGTAAATGACATTTCATTTGTTTTCAAATTGTAACAAAATACTTGGACAATTGCAATGTAATTTGAGTCTCTGGTAAAAATAAGATGAATAAAAAGCAAATATTTCTAATTCATCGACTTTACTTATTTTTATTTAATTCTTCCACATTATACAAAGAGAGTCAGATAGACAATAAAGACATTTAGTGAATCATAGAAAAATGTGGGTCCATTATTCAAGACGAATCATTAAACAATGAAAGAATTTAAAAAAAATCAGAGTTTCAACTTGGAATCACTCTTTCTTTCTTTTGTACTTACCTTTGCTATAATACTCATAAGGAATTAAGCACGACTCTACTAGATTTAATAAACTGCTTTTTTTATTTGTTGCTGTTCACAAAAATATAAGTTATTCTGGGAAATCATGGTTGATAATTTAGTGGCAATCTTGATTGCCCTCCATCAATCTCTTTAACAATAGCAAGAAGATTGGACTGCTAACTAGCACTCTCCTCCCTTAAAACAACTTCATACAGAAACAAAACTACAGTCTAACAGATTCTCATGAGTCTGACAACAAAATTAAGAAGCAAATATATATCTCAATTAATCTGCAAATAGCAGATGAAATGGCTTGGTTATGTAGCAAGGCTCTCACTCCTTGTTTGGTTGGTTGGTTGATTTATGGCATGGTAACCTTTGTTGGATTATTTAATGCCAAAGTCAATCCATTTTTATGAGGAATATGGTTTCAAGTAAGTTATAATCATTTGTAAACAATTATAGTTCCAAGCAACTATTCTTAATAAAAATAATTTGTACATATTTATATGGTTTCAAGTATTCCTATCTAATACAAATAGTTTCCACACATTTATATGGTTTCAAGTATTCCTAATCTAATACTAGTTATTTTCAAATAGATCAATTTGACTCATAAATCATATCCTTACAGGTACTACCATTCTAGGCCTGAGTGGACTTGGTAGTAATTTTAACAAAAGGGTGATTCCAAATTCCCCAGAGTTCCAGAACTGAAACCTCACCACTGAATGCAATTTAGTGTCATACCCAGGACACTCCACCTACAAGGATTGCATTCCAAGAACGATGATGGATTCCTAATGGAAAATGAAAGTGAGGCTGTCTAAAAATAAACTGGTAACAACAAATTATCAAAGAAGACCCCCAATGAATGAACAAGAGGTTAGAATAACATCAGGTTGCAGACTATTGACTGATCAAAGAGAAGAGAGCTGCAAGTATCTAACAACACAGACAAATTGATTATCATGAAATATTGGCAAATGTCGTGCTCCATTACTTTTGATCTGACTGTAACCAAATGAGCATTTTTTTTTTAGTGTTTTTAAAATGAACTGCTCAGCAATTTTAATATTAGAAATCCTTAACTGGGAGGTGTACAGTGGCATAATGGTTATTAACAGGGAAAGTAGAATTGAAAAAAAAAAGTTTGAGATTTGGTTGGGTCCATCAGAGTTCAGTTTATACTAATACCCTTAGGAAAGGCGTTATTGTGGCCATATTTGCTAATCACAAGTAGGGTTTAAAAGTCACATTAGAAATCATGTGCACCGACCTCAGATTGAATATGAATGTTAGGGTCAACTAGATGGGTAGAGTAGGAGAAAGGTCAAGAAAAGGAGAGGAGAGGATACAGAAAAAAAGGATTTAAATTGTTAATTAGAAGATATGTTGTTTTTGCATAATTCTCCTCTTTCATTTTATGACACACATAAACTATGTTGAAAAAGTATATATACGTGGTGCCTTCAATAAGTTTCCAGACTTTTTTCATAAGGACATTTAAAATTATCGTAGACTCTTGAAAATTCAGTATGTTATTGCTATACATCTTATGAGATGACTGACCAATTTTTATGATTTCAGATTCAAAGGAACAGTTACAGTAGCAATTGGAATACACCCTATTAAAAAGCCTGATTGTCACAGCTGATGAATTTCAAAAATGCAATCTGGACATGAGGACACCTTAGAAGAACAATATGCAATAAAATTCTGTTTTAAACTTGGAAAAAATGCCACAGAAACCTATGGAATGCTTCAGACTGCTTTTGGAGCATCTTGCATGAATTGAGCATGAGTTTTTAAGTGGCATAAGAGATTCAAGGAAGGCACGGAGTCTGTGAGGGATGATGAGACGTGTGGTAGGAGTAAGGAAGTCAGAACACCAGAGTTGATTGGCCAAAGGGTCAGGGTTAGGGCTAGGGTTACTATTTTGTGGTTTTAAGGGAGTTCAGGAAGAGGTCAGCACTCTTCAAATTGGCTCAGTGACATTTCCACCAAGACAATGCACCAGTCCACAACTCCATCCTTGTCACAGACTATTTGACCAAGATGGGCATCAAGACAGTTCCTCACCCTCCCTATAGACCAGACGTTGCTCCCTGTGACTTTTGGTCATTCCCTAAGCTCAGAGGCTGTCGTTAAGAGACAATTGAGCAGATGAAAGAGGCTGTGATGAAGGTCATTGACACGCTCACACAAGGGGACTTCCATGGGGCCTTCCAGAAGTTGTTGGAAAGGTACAACAAGTGCATTGCTGCCAGAGGAGATTACTTTGAAGGGGACTAGAGTTTCATGTGTGTACTATCAATAAAAGTGCCCATACGAAAAAAGTCAGGAAAATTATCATATGCACCTCGTATGTATATGTAGGTTAGGGTAGGTCGATTTTGGAACTGTAAAAAGAATAATGCGGTGAAAGTTGCAAAATAACATCAGAAATTACCCCACGAAATATTTTTTTCCAAAATTTCGTATTTTTTTGCGAAATCACATTTAAAGACATAATATTTTGCGATTTTAGTCGTGATATCTATAAAATTAAAACTGAGACTAAAGGAAAATTAAATAATAAAATTTATTAAATAATTGATATTTTTAAGTTTATTATCCATTTTCATATTATGTTAAATTAAATGACCAAAAATAAAAATAAAATACATTAAAATATATAGTTTAAAATACAAATAACGACTTACTGAACCTTGTTTTATTTACTGGATATTTTTTCGGCCTTCACTGGTGGTAAATATCTCTCCCTAGTACTTCCGTTTGTTTATGTTTTTTACCCTTAAAATTAATGCAAATATACATATTTCGCAAAGTAGACATACTATTAAAATATTTAAACCTTTTATAATTATTGTAATTTATTTATATTTTAAAATTTAGTCTTTTTTTTAAGTGAAAAGTCAGTTTACGAGTTAATTTTGGAACTAAACTCTACAGTACTGTTGTTTGGTAAGTAAACATTATTACTTTCTTTAATGAATTTCGAAATTTATTTACAATTTTTTAAAAACATCTTCGTGTATTTTCTGACAATATATATATATATATATATATATATATATTCTTTTTACAGATATTTTAATTAAAAAATGGCTGGAAAAAACACTGGAGTTTCCACTCGAAGTAAAGGTACAATTAAATTTTTAGGTTTATCATCACCATTGGATAAAACTGAGCCACCAACTTGTCGACAAATAATTCAATACAGCTATTTTTTAATGAACACTTATCCCCACCTTTCTTGTTTAGGTATTTCTAAATTAATAGCAAAGGACGTGATAGATATTTGGAAGGCTGTCAACCCTTGTTTGCCTTCGTTAAAGGAAATTAGTGTTGTCAACAAGGTGAAAATTCTATGCTTTCAGAAGGCAAAGCAAATAAATAGGAAACATCGACCTGCTGCCCAAACAAAATTCTGGAAGGAAAAGTTGGATACATTGTTTGATATATTATCATGTTCATGCAATCTGCCCATTTTAAGTTGTGACAATATTAATGTCAAATGCACCAAAGAAAATTGCCAGACTAAGCACATCATCAGCACTTGTCCTCTGACAAAAAAAAGCCAACAAAAAAGTATGAAGATATCCCCACAAATAGCTTCAACATCATATGTTCAGGGTGATTCTTCCCATTCTTACTCATCTTCTCCAAGTGATGAAACAGAGGATTATAAACAGCTAGATAGTCCTCACAAAAATTCCAAGGTATGCTCTCAAGTTAGTCAGGGGTGATATATCTTCTAATCTTGGAGCCAGCCTTGCCCATTCCTTGCTCTTGGATTTGAGGGCTATGGGCCTTCTTATCCTTAATATAGATATAAAGAATATCTATATGGATAAATGTAAAATAGAGCAAAGGCTAAAGTGAAAACAAATTCCTATGAAAAGCATAATGAAAATGAGGAGAATCTTCTTTGTATAGGAGTTGATGGGAGGGCAGACAAAGACACACTACACTACAAGGAATCAGTGGAGGAAAATGGAAGTAAAATTTTGAAAAAAGCCAAAGGACCGGAATGCCACTTGACAATCACAAAGGAGACACCAAATGAGAGTATATATTTGACTCACAGGGTTCTTCCTGAAACTGGTGCAACTGGTACCGTTCTTGCGTAGTAAGTGGCTGATGTTTTGGAGAAATTTAAAAGTTTGAGCACTATTAAGGCTGTCCTTGTTGACAACATGAATGCAAATACAGGCTGTGAAGGTGGACTTGTTACACTTTTAGAAAAAAAAATAAATAAATCTTCACCCTATTGGTTGCTCCTTACATCAAAATGAACTTCCATTTAGAGCTCTATTCAAACATTTAGATGGTACCACAAAAAGCCCCACTACATTCAATGGTCCATTGGGTAAATTATGTGCAAATGATTGCCATAATTTATCCCAAAAATCTTTTTCAGCTGTTGAGAATCCCCTGGAGTTTCATTTTGGAATGAAAGATATGGATAGCCTTAGTAGTGACCAAAGACTACTCTATGAATATACAGTTGGTATTTCTAGAGGTAAGGTGGGCCCTAGATTTGCATCGTGAAAAATTGGTCCATTAAACCAGGCAAGGTGGTTAACTTTGGCCATCAGGCTCATGTGCCTATGGACTCGTGGGGCATATCCACAGAATCTTTCGACCAAACTATGTAGTTTGATAAATTTTATTGTGAATGTTTATGCTATTTGCTGGTTTGATATTAAAAAAAGTAACAAGTTCCATCACCAGCAAATTTATATTTACAATATGATTGACAAGATACAAAAGCAACCAATTGAAGTTCAAAGGATTATATTAAAAAACCTCCAGTATAATGCCTTGGCATTACTCCCGGAGAATGTTTTATTTTCAATGGTAAAATTTGATGAATCTGAAGTGAGAGAAGAGGGTATAAAAAGGATTTTGGCCATTAGGTAAGTTAATATTTATTCATACAAAACTGGTTGAAGTACTTGTGCCAATTTATTGAAACATTTTAAAAATTACATCTGATTTCACCAAATATTATTAAAGCAGAACAAATTGCATTTAAAAATTAAACTCAAATTATTTTTTATATTCTTTCAGAAGAGGGAAGCCAGTCAAGAAAAGATTTAAAAAGATCCCAATGATCAACTGTGCACTGGACTGATTTGTTAGTAAATGGAGTCTGTGAGCCACCACTCACACTAGAATTTTCTGACAATGAATTACAGAATACATTGTTAACTGGTGAAAAGATTAACTTACCAGATTTCCCTTCACATTCCCAAGGTGTGGAACGGGCAGTTAAGTTAGTAACGGAGGCTTCTCAATCCATGTATGGCTTTGTAGCAGGGCACCAGCACATACTTGCAAAAGTTTTGTGCCAACAATTGAGACCAGCGTTTTCATCTTAGGGCTCATATATGGAACTATTTGATTCCCTATATTAAAAATTATTAAACAATTATTTGTTTTTCCATATTTGTTTGTTTGTTGTATTTCAATTCATATCAGGAAAAAATTTTATTTTCAATATATTCGAATATTACTGCTTGAATAATAGCATTTCCAATTCGACATAGGTAAAGCAGGGTGGGGTAGGGGTTATAATTTATTTATTATATTTCCATAAAATAAAATAAGATTTCCTAATTTAAATACTGAAATTGTTTGGTTTTTACATCAATATTTAGGCCAAATCTGGCAAAAACAAGGACTTTTCAGTTCGTGTTTATTCAAAATCTTTAAACTCCACTTAAAAATTGACCTTGTGTCATATCCTGCCCGAGTGGAGGGGATGGGTAAATAGGATAACTGTAAATTATTTGTATTAAGAATAGTTGATTGAAGCTATAATTGTTTACTAACAATTGTGGTTAATTGAAACTATATTTGTATATTATATATCTATTTGATAGGAAACTTAAGTGTAATTGTATGAAAAGTGTGAGTTACTTGAAACCATATAATTACTTAATATAAGATGATATAAACTATTGATTACAGACAGAGATCAATTTTAAAAAATTCAATGAACATTGAAAATATAAAGTTATAACAATAAAACATTTATAAATGAATCAGATTTACATATCCGATAACCTATAAAAATGTTGATATCCTATTAAACAAATAAACTTAAACCTCTCTCTCTCTCTTACGTATATAGATTTTACTTTTTAATATTACAAGATTTGTCTTATTTTTTATTCTTAGATGAAGCATTATCAATCATTAATTCTGGCAAGAATTTTCTTTCATTTTAATTTTTAGTTATCACAACACGCTTGTGATATTAATCAATAAAGAAGAAATAATATGGACTGTTAAAGATAATCCCTTGGTGAGATTCAAACCCCCAACCTCTTTGTCTTGAGAAAACCTGGTTAAGGACACCAATCTCATCCAATTGATCTACAAAGAGCCATTAGCTTGCAGAAGCCCAAATTTAACCTTTTAAACTCATCCTTTACTCTATTCTTGATCCTTCTTACCCCCATATTTATCATTATTATTTCTTACACAATTAATATTAGAAACAACTTTTATTTATTTTTAATCTTTAGATAAAACATAATCAACCAATAATTTTGACTAATATATTCTTTCATCTTAATTTTGTATGCCTTTACTCAAACTCTCCACCACTGGAAGGTCAATTTTTAAGTGGAGCACAGCTGGTTTGGATTCTGAGCTTCCCTTCTCCTAGATTGATTGCCATACCAAGCCTAAAGAACCCAATCACCCTACTATTTTACATAGCAAGGGAAGTAGATTCATGCCTTTCCCAAGGGCATTAGTGCTAAGTGAAATATAAACAGTCTCATCCAGAAATTTGAACTTGGGTCACCAAATCCATTTCCTATGACAATAACCTTTGTCCCACAAATATCCATCTTCATTTTGAAGTTGCTTTTTTTCTTTTTTTCTTTTTACTTTAAAATTTTTTATTTATTTCAGCTGTTAATTTATGATGAGGAAACTGTGAATTAGATATAAAAACTCTCAATGATATTCAAATATCCATTTACCAAGAGAAAGTACACCAACTGCTCTAACCAACTGAAGCAACAAAGAGCTATAGGATTGTATTTTGATTTCTTTTACCTATTTGATAAGTCAGAGATTTGTGATAGATTTTTCAACAACTAAATCATGAAGACATATCCTCTGAGATTCTATTTGAACTTGAAATAAAAATATGACATCAAAGAAATATTCATTCAAAGGTAACTGTGCATATCTATCTCTTTCTCTCTCTCCCACAGACTTGGTTTGGTTGCTTGGGTTGGGTTTCATGGCATATCAACCATTGTAGGTTATTTAATGCTAAATCCTCTTTATATATATATATATATATATATATATGATTTGTTTTAGTTGGGTTTCATAGCATATCAACCACTGTAGGTTATTTAATGTCAAATCCTCTTTATATATATTAAATATATACGATTTTGTTTGGTTTGGTTCTATGGCATATCAACCATAGTTTGTTATTTAATGCCAAATCCTCTTTATATATATATATATATAAAATATATATGATTTGGTTTAGTTGGGTTTCATAGCATATCAACCATTGTAGGTTATTTAATCACAATTCCTCTCTCTCTCTCTCTCTATATATATATATATATATATATGATTTTGTTTGGTTGGGTTTTATGGCATATCAACCATTGTAGGTTATTTAATGCCAAATCCTCTTTATATATATACATTAAATATATATGATTTGGTTTGTTTGGGTTTTATGGCATATCAACTATTGTAAGTTATTTAATGCCAAATCCCTTTTATATATATATATATTAAATATATATGATTTGGTTTGGTTGGGTTTTAGTGCATATGAACCATTGCAGATTATCTAATGCCAAATCCTCTTTATACATATATTTTAAATATATATATTGTCACGTGATGGCTCACGGAGACGAAGAGGTAGGAATGATACTACCATCCCGTATTGCTATTAGCGCTTTCTAGCAGTCAAAAAGTGACCGTTAGGAAAGAATGTGGGTCACGCAGATGTTCGCACTTAAGTGACCTTGGGTCGCCGGACATCGGAAGGGGAAAGAAAAAAGAAGCCAAATGATTGGCGGGGGCCCCAAACGGAAGTGGGGTTCCCTTCCCCTCAGCGGAAGTAAGGCACAAAAAAGAAGTTTTTTTGAGCAAGTCTCGTGGCAGACGGACGATAGCCATTTTTACTCCGGGCTAAAGACAAAAGACTAACTGAGACACGAAGGACTCCAAAATCCTTCAAGCCAGTATTAAAAACAATACAAAGTCTATTAGCCCGTGAAAGAAGAAAAATTCTCCAGTGGAACCCCGTCAAAAAAATAAGATAAGTAACTTTGGGACATTTTTTCCTTTACACCCAAATTTTGTTTACCACTCTCTCTCTCTCAATTTGAAAAAGGATAAAAGCAAAGAAAAGACATTTATATTCATGGACTATCCTATTATATGTTTTTGACACTTTGGACGTATGTATACATATAACCGTAGTAAAGAACCTATGTATTTTCATTTTACCATGTGGTCTATGTTATTATTTCATGCTTTCCTTTCAGCTTCTATTCGCCTTACATTATCTTGCTTAGAACTGTCCTATTAATTCCTAAAGTATCACACGGGAAACCGGAGTTGCCGACTACTACAACAACATTAATATTATTACAACTAAGACCTATAGGCCCGTATTCTTCTATTATCTAAGGGAAAGAAGTTTAGCGGCCTGGTGGGTGTGTGATAGTGTGAAATTTTGGACCCCTTTGCCAGCGGTGGTCAGTCTGGCCCTAAATTATTCCCTCACGTAATATGCCAGTTCTTATCTGCCTGAGAAAAGAACTCTGAACAGGACTTATTTCTGTAGGGGATCAAGTGCCAACCTGCCCCGTCTTCACACGTGCGAAAATAAAGTCCCGTTTAGGGATTTTAGTCAATTTGCCGTCACAGACCTTTTATGGGGGCTCGTTTCCAGAATGATTATTATTAATAATATTTATTGCTTGTAGTCGTGTGACAATTCCTGCCGTTTAAATCTACCCTGGGAGACCGTGAAAGGAAAAAAGGAATATTGTTGAAACAGTCAAATTACTTGTTGATATAACTGTTTGGAAAAATTAAAGAAAAAATGGACAAAATAGAGAACTTTTTAAAAGAACCCTCCATGGAAAAGTTGGAGAAGCTGAGAAAAAGCGAGATAATAAAAATTGGCGAGAAGCTTGAGTTAAATGTTGAAAATTCTATGAGGAAACATGAACTCGTTATAAAAATAGCAAGACACATGGTCGACGAAAATGTTTTCGAGGAAGCAGTATTAGAAGAGCTACCAACGGAAATGATAAGAATGACTCCAGAAGAAATTGAACTGGAGAAAATTAAAATACAAGCACAAATGGAACTACAGAGAAATAAAATGGAACTGGAGAAAATAAAAATTCAGCAAGAAACAAGGCTGCGAGAAGTCGACTTGGCAATAAGAGGACGCAAAGAAAGCCATGACAGTTTCGAAGTAACGAAGCAAGCGAGGCTAGTCCCAAAATTTGAAGAAGCCAACGTGGACGGATACTTCGCACATTTTGAGCGAACCGCGCTAAATCTTGGATGGCCGAAAGAATGCTGGTCGATGCTACTCCAAACTGTGCTGACAGGAAAAGCACAGAGAGCATATGCAACTCTGCCCACAGAAAATTGCGCCGACTATGATTTGGTGAAAGCAGCGGTTCTTAAAAGCTTCGAGTTGGTTCCAGAAGCTTATAGACAGAAATTCAGAACACAGAGAAAAACTGAAAACCAGTCTCATGTGGAATTTCTGAGAGAAAAGGAGAACGCGCTGGATAAGTGGTGTGACTCTAAGAGGATAGACGGAGATGCTGAGAAACTCCGGCAGCTAATATTAGCTGAAGAATTTTTAAATTGTGTGCCAGAAGAAGTCAGGGTTCACCTAAGTGAAAGAAAAACTGACGTGACCTATGAAATGGCCGCACTAGCAGACGAATACATTCTCACACACCGAAAAACAAAGGAAAAACCGTACACAGGAAGTAAAGTGAAGTTTAAAGCTGAGTTAAGACCTAAGGAAGAAAATAGAAGGACCTTCCAAAGTAGCAGCAGAACAGTGGTCTGCTACAAATGCGGAAAGGCTGGTCACATAGCCATAAGGTGTCAGCTTGGAAAAGGTCCTGAAAGAAACCAGACCCAGCCGAGAAAACCTCAAGGAGCTGTAACAACACCTAGAGGGAACCAATCCTATCGACCCTGGACGAAAAAAGGGATGATAAGAGGCCCACATGGAGGACCAGTGGAAGTCTCAATCTTACGAGATACCGGAGCATCTCAGTCGTTACTTCTACGAAGTAAATTACTTAAAGGGGTAATAGAAGCAACACGTGAGACTGTGATGATAGAGGGTATCGGCGGAAAGAGGGTAAAAATACCGCTATGTAAAATAACCCTAAAGTCCCAGTGGAAAAATGGACCTATGAAAGTTGGTGTGGTAGATAAACTACCTATGAAAGGAATTTCCCTCATACTGGGAAATGAAGTAAGAACAAAAAAGTGTCACCCGGAAAAGATGGCGAAAATAAGCGCCATAAATGAAGATGGAAAGATGGCGAGAATGAACGCCAAACATGGAAAGAAGATGGCGAGAACGAACGCCCAGCATGGAGACAAGATGGCGGCTGAGCCACGTGCAAGATATAAACGACACAGTCGCTCGCAAAGTGAGAAGGTGGAAAGAAAAGAAGTGAACCTTCCACCCCTCAATAAACAAGAAGATAAAAAGACCAGTCGTCAGAGAAAAGATGAAGGTCCAACGAATATTAGGAATAAATTCCCTAATACTTATCGAGAAGATAGGAGGAAAATAAGAGGACCCTCACAAGTGGCTAAGAAGGAAGAATTTAAGAAGGGCGACGAAGTCCTGCTACTGTCATCAAATGAAGGACCCCACTGTGGTGGACGATATATAGGTCCTTATGTAGTAACACGGAGGATAGACAAGAGGACATATAGAATTGATACCCACGAGGGAAAGAAGCAGACACAAGTGTGTCACACAAACAAATTGAAGAGATATGTCCGTCAAGAAGACCAACCTTGAAAAATTGAGAACTCGGCAATGCCGAATAAATTCGAGGAAAAATTAGGCCAGTTGTCTGTTTCAGAGAGAGAGGGCTTAGGAAAATTAATAAAAAAGTACCCAAGTTTATTTCTCTAACGCCCCACGAAAATGTAGTAGCAGAATCTTCTTTCATAGTTGTTGAGAGAAAGAAAGAGAGAGAGAGAGAAACTAAAGGAAATGAGGAATTCTCGTCCCCAATGTTGAAATATGAGATGGACGAGAAAGCGGTGCGTCAACAAGTGACGGAGAGGGGAAAGAGAGAAAAGAAAAGGAAGTTTCTTCCCCCAGAGCTTAATAACTAAGCTTATAAAGTCGTCAAAAGTGACGAAGAAAGAAAGAAAGAAAAAGGGAGTTACCTCCTCAAGGTTTGAAATATGATACGGCCAAAAGCCGAGGGAGAAAAAGAAAGAAAGGAAAACAAGATTAAAGAAAAAGAAAAGGGAGAGAGAGAGAGAAAGAAAGAGAAGAGAAATTGTTTTCCCCTATAGTGAAAATTAGGAAGGACGAAAAAAGGAAAAGGAAAGAATTCGTCAAAGCGTGAAGAAGAAAGGGGATGAAAGAAAAGTAAAGTGAAAAAAAAAAAAAAAAGTGAAAGAAAAGGAGAAAGAACAGTGAAATGAATTGCCTTTTTTTTCTATGGTATTTCTGTTATCCCGTTCTTCTCTTAAGGGAGGAGGTGTCACGTGATGGTTCACGGAGACGAAGAGGTAGGAATGATACTACCATCCCGTATTGCTATTAGCGCTTTCTAGCAGTCAAAAAGTGACCGTTAGGAAAGAATGTGGGTCACGCAGATGTTCGCACTTAAGTGACCTTGGGTCGCCGGACATCGGAAGGGAAAAGAAAAAAGAAGCCAAATGATTGGCGGGGGCCCCAAACGGAAGTGGGGTTCCCTTCCCCTCAACGGAAGTAAGGCACAAAAAAGAAGTTTTTTTGAGCAAGTCTCGTGGCAGACGGACGATAGCCATTTTTACTCCGGGCTAAAGACAAAAGACTAACTGAGACATGAAGGACTCCAAAATCCTTCAAGCCAGTATTAAAAACAATACAAAGTCTATTAGCCCGTGAAAGAAGAAAAATTCTCCAGTGGAACCCCGTCAAAAAAATAAGATAAGTAACTTTGGGACATTTTTTCCTTTACACCCAAATTTTGTTTACCACTCTCTCTCTCTCAATTTGAAAAAGGATAAAAGCAAAGAAAAGACATTTATATTCATGGACTATCCTATTATATGTTTTTGACACTTTGGACGTATGTATACATATAACCGTAGTAAAGAACCTATGTATTTTCATTTTACCATGTGGTCTATGTTATTATTTCATGCTTTCCTTTCAGCTTCTATTCGCCTTACATTATCTTGCTTAGAACTGTCCTATTAATTCCTAAAGTATCACACGGGAAACCGGAGTTGCCGACTACTACAACAACATTAATATTATTACAACTAAGACCTATAGGCCCGTATTCTTCTATTATCTAAGGGAAAGAAGTTTAGCGGCCTGGTGGGTGTGTGATAGTGTGAAATTTTGGACCCCTTTGCCAGCGGTGGTCAGTCTGGCCCTAAATTATTCCCTCACGTAATATGCCAGTTCTTATCTGCCTGAGAAAAGAACTCTGAACAGGACTTATTTCTGTAGGGGATCAAGTGCCAACCTGCCCCATCTTCACACGTGCGAAAATAAAGTCCCGTTTAGGGATTTTAGTCAATTTGCCGTCACAATATATATATGATTTGTAAACATATTTTGTAGATAACATTTTCAAATGAGCTGAAGCTCTTTTTTTTGTACACAGTTACATAATTTCAAGCATTTCTATCTAACACAAATAATTATATTAACTATTAATCATTTGTTTGCACACATGTAAATGAATATATATACATGATTTGTAAGAGAATAGTTTGTAGAAGATTTCATTTTCAAATGAGTTTGAACTAATTTGTTTATACACAAGTATTGCTATTATTTCTACACAGATGGTTTCAATTATAGCTTTCTAATCTATTCAATATTAATGATTTGTTTGCACACTGTGAAGTGGTTTCAAGTATTGCTATTTAACACTAATAATTCTATTCAGCATTACTCATTCATTTGCACATAGTTAAGTGGTTCCAAGTATTGCTGTGTATCACTAACAATTCAGTTAAACATCAGTCATTTGTTTACACACAGTTAAATGATCCAACACTTCAATTTCTAACAATTCAATTTAGCATAAGTTATTTGCTTGCACTCAGTTTAGATGTCAAACAGTTCTATTTGACCCATAGATAGGACCCTATTAGGTGCTACCACTCCTGGCCAGAGTGGACCTGGGAGTGATGGTAATGAAGGGGTACTCCACATTTCCCAAAGCTCCAAGATCATCATTAGATTGTTTAGTGTCATATCCAGGACATTCATTAGTGAGGTCTTACTCCTATATATATACTAATATATATATATATATGCCACTAACCATTATGTCCTATATTCTTCAGTATATATCATAAATCAAGAAATAAAAACAAAGAAAAATAAAAGAAAACTCATAAACTACTTACCTGTTCTTCTAAGGGTCCATTTACAGAATCCACATCATATCTGAAAAAAAAGTAAATAATGAAAGAGTTAATATGGTAAAAATTGAAATATAGATACAAATTTATAAACATTGATTCTTGGTTGATTGTTTGGGTTTAAGGCATATCAACCTTTATAGGTTATTTAATGCCAAATTCATTTTTAAACAAATAATCAGTTCTATTTCAAACAATTCAGTTTAACATGAGTACACAGTTTAATTGTCAAAAACATCTCTATTTCAAGCTATTCAGGTTAGTCAAACAGTTCTAATTCAGTTAATTCAGTTTAGTATAAGTACAGATTTTGTTTACTCACAGTTAAATGTCAAAACAATTCTATATAAAACAATTCAGTTTAGCATAAGTACAGTTTCAACGTCAAAAACAGTTCCATTTCAAACAACTCAGTTTAGCATAAGTATGGAGTTTAAATGTAAGTACACAGTTTAATTGTTAAAAACATTTCTATTTCAAGCAATTTAGTCAAACAGTTCTAATTCAAATGATTCAGTTTAGCATAAGTATGCAGTTTAGTTCCATTTAACCCACAGATAGGGGCCCATCAGGTGCTACCATTTCAGGCCAGAGTGGACCTGGGATCAATGGCAATGAAAGGGCTGCGCATTCCCCAAAGCCCCAGCATCAGTGGAACTTCATCATCAGATTGTTGAGTGTCATATCCAAGACACTCATTTGGTGTGTGTGGGGGGGGCCTTACCCCTCTGCTTAAATAAACTCTATAATTATTGCTTCATTCTCCAAAGCATTTTAATGCTATTGCAAAAATCTCACAATGATGTGGTATTTTTTTATGTATCAAAGTAACATGTATCCAAAAAATATATCTTTATAATACATATTGAAAATGTTCGTTTTAAATGGTTTCTTAAATTTTGAATCTTTTTTTTTTTATTCTATTTTTTTTTTCCTATTCTTGTGAATACACAAATGTCGCCAAATTAATTACCATGACTAGTTAATTTGGCGTCATTTGTGTGAGATATGAACTGGTGGCTCAGTTGTAGAGTTTCAGCTCTGCAATCTGTGGTCACTGGTTCAATCTCCAGTGGTGAAGATTAAATAAGGTCAAAACAGCTGTCCACTGTTCCCATATGTCATGTGTAGGTGTTCGGCGGATTTTCTGGTCATGGTAATTCAATTCAGAATATTAATTCCTCTACTTAAAAAATAAAAATATGTTTCCTATTCTTGTTTAATTTTTTAAACTTTTTTTCAGACAAAACAACTCCAGCATTATCATTAATGATTTGACAATTATTATCCCTCATTTTCTTTCATCCCAAGTTTCCAATTCATATTTCAAATTCACTGAAATATGATTTTTAAAACTATATAAACAATTCAAAGAAAAATGAAATTCCCCCAACTCACCTCTTGAAAGTTGCGCCAAAGGAATGAGTGTTGGGATTTTTCATTAATGATACTTTTACATTAGTAATGAATATTTCAAATAATTACAAAATCACAAATACTTTGAAGTTGAAGGTGTCAAAGAATAAAAATACTTTATTATAAAAAAAGAAAAAATAATTTAAAAAAATACTTTACCATAAAAAATAAAAAATAATAATAAAAAATACTTTACCATAAAAAAAAGAAAAAAACTTACACATCATCAACGTGTCACACAAAGACTCTTTCAAAGCAGATGTCACTTTAAAATCTCATCACAGATTTGAGCCTTTTGAATTGGGCTCTTACTCAACAAAACATAAAACCAGTCGGTTATGGAGACATCAATTTAAAGAGGAATGAAGAATTCTAATTAGCTTTTTATAGTTATCGTCATTATATTAAGAATTTGGAGGATTAAAAGATGAGGTTCAGTGCGAACACAAAAGTAACATAAATTCCTTATTCGATTGCAAATTGGATAGAAAACTGCTTTTTTTTTTTGAAGTTATAACATACTGACTAAACCACTCTAATAAAAATAGCATGATGATGTGCTGTTTTTACTGGGTTCTAGTTATATATATATATATATATATATATATATATATATACAGACACACACATAATGAGGATTTTAGTAATATATAACATTATTCAGGTAAAAGTGGTCCATAATGATACAGATGATTTTATTCAGAAAGGAGTGAAGGATTCTAATCAACATTTCATAATTACCCTATTTGACAGCATATAAGATGCATCTCAATTTCAGCAAGGCAAATCAAGACAAAATTTTAGTGAAACAAAGTATTAATATTAAATGTAATGATATTAATATAATGAATATCATCAATGATAATAATCTTAATCTTCCTAATAGCCTCTTATATAATGACAATAAGTATATGAAAGTTACTCTAAAGTCTAAGCTAATAGGAGTTATCAGGTAGCTAATTTTGGCCGACTATCGCAAATGTTAAACCTACATATGACATATAAGATGAAGGATAATTTTAAGATATTTTTAATTGAAAAAAGTGTGCCTTATATACTGTTAAAACAATATCTGCTATATCAAGAATCTGAAGAAATAAAAAAATGAATACTGGAAATTGTTTTCTGTTTTACATTATAGCATATTTAGTGTATTTATCTAATAAAAATTTTCACAATGATGTGCTGTTTTTACTGTTAAAACAATATCTGCTATATCAAGAATCTGAAGAAATAAAAAAATGAATACTGGAAATTGTTTTCTGTTTTACATTATAGCATATTTAGTGTATTTATCTAATAAAAATTTTCACAATGATGTGCTGTTTTTACTGTTAAAACAATATCTGCTATATCAAGAATCTGAAGAAATAAAAAAATGAATGCTGGAAATTGTTTTCTGTTTTACATTATAGCATATTTAGTGTATTTATCTAATAAAAATTTTCACAATGATGTGCTGTTTTTACTGTTAAAACAATATCTGCTATATCAAGAATCTGAAGAAATAAAAAAATGAATACTGGAAATTGTTTTCTGTTTTACATTATAGCATATTTAGTGTATTTATCTAATAAAAATTTTCACAATGATTTAGTGTATTTATCTAATAAAAATTTTCACAATGATGTGCTGTTTTTACTGGTTAACAGAAAAACATAATAAGACTTTTATTAATCTATGAGATTATTCATTGAAATTGGTTTATTTTCTAAGTTAGTGTATTTCAAGTATATTACTTTACTGTGTTACTTTTGCTGGGCAATGGATACATACATATATAATTTAGATTTTGTAATCTATAGATATGTTTGAAAATATGAAGATGATAAAGTTAAAAAATTGTTGTGGACCAGTAAAAGGTCCGGAAGAAAGACATGAACTCGGAATTACATGAAACAAGTATATTGAAGGAAAGTATAAATACAGCATAAGTAAAAGAGTGTTGAATGTCAGTCTAACTGCCAAAATGTTAGGCTGGAGTTAACTTAACACCGAGATGAATATTCTCCCATTATTCATAGTAATAGGAAAAGTTTATAATAGTTTATAAGGTAGGTACCATAACAAAAATGAAAATTGGTTTTGGTCATTATTTCTTCTATATCCTTTAACTCGAGATAATCATCTCAGTGATTTTTTTCCACAGTATCAGATAGTGCAGTAAAGTTCTTGGCCCAACCAAGATAGAAATAATTTCTTTTTAAGCAACTGTCCAAGAATCACTGCTAAATAAAAAAGTTCCAGGAACTTGATTTTTCTAAGAATTTAGACTTAGCCTCGGGCTTTAATATAATTTATGTGAGATCAACCTCTGCAGTTATTGGAGGTTATCAGATGGCAAATAATGCTATTTTTAACCAAAGAAACAAATCAGAATTTTTCTTTTACATCTGTCAAAATTTCTGATATAGGGAGTTATTATTATTTACCCTATAAATGAGAAATAAGACGGGAAAACCAACTTAGTTGAGTGTTTATATATTCATTATGATGTTTTATTATAAAATCTTATTTACACTTCTTGACTATTATTTTCATCTTGGTTGTTATATTCAAAATGTTTTGGCTGCTATATCCTTCGACCTTCTTCAGGTATCTTTTTATCATAGTAACTTTCTTTAATCCCTAAAAGCAGACTGTTCTTATTCTATTGTCCATGCCTTGAGAGTACAGCCTACCGCTATTATCCCCATTTCTGTTGTCATATTCGGAATGTTTTGGCCACTATGTCTTTAAAACTTTTTCAGGTATATTTTGTCATAATAAATAACCTTCAGAGAATTTCAAACAACTCCTTTCTTTATTCCATAAAAGGATCTTATTCTGCTGTCTAACTCTTGCAAGAACAGTCTACCTCCATGTATTAAATAAAAGACTGTAGTTTGAGATGTTGAAATAAATGAAGAAAACATAGTAAGTGGGGTAGAGTAGTCCTTATGGCATAGTGACTACTAACATGATGGACTGAGACATTGTCGTAAGTGGGGTGGAGTAGTCCTTATGGCATAGTGACTACTAACATGCTGGACTGAGACATTGTTGTAAGTGGGGTGGAGTAGTCCTTATGGCATAGGGACTACTAACATGCTGGACTGAGACACTGTTGTAAGTGGGGTGGAGTAGTCCTTATGGCATAGTGACTACTAACATGCTGGACTGAGACATTGTCGTAAGTGGGGTGGAGTAGTCCTTATGGCATAGTGACTACTAACATGATGGACTGAGACACTGTTGTAAGTGGGGTGGAGTAGTCCTTATGGCATAGTGACTACTAACATGCTGGACTGAGACATTGTCGTAAGTGGGGTGGAGTAGTCCTTATGGCATAGTGACTACTAACATGCTGGACTGAGACATTGTTGTAAGTGGGGTGGAGTAGTCCTTATGGCATAGGGACTACTAACATGCTGGACTGAGACACTGTTGTAAGTGGGGTGGAGTAGTCCTTATGGCATAGTGACTACTAACATGCTGGACTGAGACATTGTCGTAAGTGGGGTGGAGTAGTCCTTATGGCATAGTGACTACTAACATGATGGACTGAGACACTGTTGTAAGTGGGGTGGAGTAGTCCTTATGGCATAGTGACTACTAACATGCTGGACTGAGACATTGTCGTAAGTGGGGTGGAGTAGTCCTTATGGCATAGTGACTACTAACATGCTGGACTGAGACACTGTTGTAAGTGGGGTGGAGTAGTCCTTATGGCATAGTGACTACTAACATGATGGACCGAGACATTGTCGTAAGTAGGGTGGAGTAGTCCTTATGGCATAGTGACTACTAACATGCTGGACTGAGACACTGTTGTAAGTGGGGTGGAGTAGTCCTTATGGCATAGTGACTACTAACATGATGGACTGAGACATTGTCGTAAGTGGGGTGGGGTAGTCCTTATGGCATAGTGACTAACATGCCAGCAACATCATAGTAAGTGAGGTACAAACTTTCTCATCCCCCCCTCAGCTATGTGTTAAATAGTATCAATGCTGTTCTTCTACAAGGATGGCTTTGGCATTAAGTAACCCGTGAAGGTTGAAATGTCATCAAACAAAGAAACCAAACCAACCAAGGTATATGTAAAATAAATAGATAAAAAACTTACAATTCAAATTTTAGACGTTGGCTCTCTTCAAAGTAAAAGGAGATGACGAATTTTTTGATAAAATCAGGATTGAGGTTATCTTTAATGGTTTCAGTTCTTCCATACTGAAAAAAATAGAACAAAAAAAGTAAATACCAATGATAAGTAAGTTTGGAAAAAGTTACAAAATATTATTTAACTTGCAATGTAAAAAAAAAAAATAAAAAAAAAAATTAAATACAGAGGCAAGTATATATATATATATATATATATATAGGGTATAAAAAAATGTAAATAAAGGCTGCTGCTGCTGTTTCTAAAAATAAAAATACCTTAAAATTCCCTTAGCGAACGTGGTCCGCTTGGTGGACGAGTGGTCTGAAACACAGTCTAACGTAAATTTGGACGGGTTTCGATCCCGTCTTTGAGCGTCCTGCATGTCTAGCCACACTGAAGAGTTCTGATAGAACGAAACAATCTGTCTGTGGATGACTATATATATATATATATATTGCTTTATGGAGGTGCCTGTGGTGTAATGGTTATTGCCGTAGGCAATGGACACGGTGACATGAGTTCAAATCCTGGAAGAGACTGATTGCATTTCACATAGCACTAATACCCTTGGGAAAGGTATGAATCCAATTATTCTCCCACCGGCTATGGGTAAATAGTAGCACAGACTGGGTTCTTTAACCTTGGTGAGGCAACTAGTCTAGGAGAAGGAAAACTCTGAATTCAAACCTGTTAAACTCCACTTAAAAATTAACCTTGTGTCATATCTTGCCCGAGCAGAGGGGTTGGTAAATAAATATATACACATTGCTTTATATAATATAATATAATCTAAATTACATTTTACAGTTTGGCTTATAACCATGTTTCATGTTCTTACAATTTTCTATTTTACATCTTCTTGTGTCACTTCATTTTTTTCTTTGTTGTCTTTTTTTAGTTCTTTAATATTTTTTAGTTGGAATTTGTTCTCATGTCAACATTAAGAAACAAGTTTGTTCAGCAATTTATCTTTGCTTTAATATTTAATTATACAAAATGTATCTGCTGTGCATAGATTACAATGTTTTGTTCTTGTTTTTGATATTTTCTTTTCTTTCTTTTTTGTATTATACTCCATTCTATAATAAAGTTTTCATTTTATTTTCTTATTTGCCAAAAGTATTTTGAAAGGATGGTGTTGTTTTCATGTGCTTTATTTTTCAGTGATGTGATTGTAATATCTCAAGTTTTCATTCTCTTTCTGTAACTATTTTTTCTATAGTTAATTCTCCTTTTGTTGTGACCTTCTCTCGATAAATGATGTTTTTTTTTAAGTTTCTTATGAATGAACATGTGTTTTTAACTCTATTTGCATGTTTTATCAGTTTGTGTTTATTCTTTGATACTTCATTTTGTATTTTTATAATTTATTTCATGTTGTATGAGCATGTGCGTTTAAAATGTTTTTTTTAATGTCTCCGACTAAATTATCAAAACGCTTCACATGTGTTTGTATTTTCTGTATGACTGTGTATAATATTTGTGACTGAAAAGAAATAAAGTAAAAAAAAAAAAAAGACCTCTGACCGAATAGTAGAAGATATAATAATGGCTTGAGGGTGTAGTATGAGGAAATGGCTGGAAAGGGAAGAATTAAACAAAGTAGACAGGATAGGCTCATAGGTCTGGTGGGTAGAGAGTTTGCTAATTGTCTGGGAGACCTGGGTTCAATCCCAGGTCACGTCATACCGAAGACTTTAAAACTGGTACTTGATACCTCCTTGCTTAACACTCAGCAATATAAAGTACATATCAAAGGTAAAGTGGAGCAATCCAGGGAAAGGAGTAGCACCCTCCTCTACAGCTCGGTGTAGTAGCTATTGAAAAGGGAGCCTTCTGGTCGCCCTCAACTAAAGGGAGACAACTTAGACAGGATAGTCTTTGTAGTCACATAGAGAATTTTTGAAATAAAAAAATACCAAAAAACTACATATAGGAATTTGATAAGTAAAAAAAAACATATGCAGATAGTGTCTGGCACAAGATAACTAAACAGAGAAACACAAACAAACATGACCCAACAAATAATGAGAATGTTTGGATACCCCCACCAAAAAAAAATGGTTGTTAAAAACAAAGAACTCAGACTATAACACTCTGCATACGGAGATGCCTTTATTACACCCTTCTTCTTACACTCTCACATAAACCAACATGGCTGTTTGTTTCCTCCCGGTCATCGAATAACTCCCTCTCTTCTCGAGAGTATCAGGGGAGGTAACTTCATGTCTTAACAATGGTAACGTAAATGAATTTTTAATTTTCTTTTTGTCTCTGACTAAATTATTAAAGTGCATTGTATGTGTTTGTATTTTCTGTATGACTTGTGTATGATATTTGTGTTTGAGTTGAAATAAAGTAAAAAAAACTTAAGACCTGTGACCGAATAGTAGAAGATATAATAATGGCTCGAGGGTGTAGTACAAGGAACTGGTTGGAAAGGGAAGAATTAAACAAAGTAGACAGGATAGTCTTTGTAGTCACATAGTGAATTTTTTAAATAAAAAAAATACTAAAAAACTACAAATAAGAATTTGATAAGTGAAAAAAAAACCAGATGCAGATAAGATAATGCCTGGCACAAGATAACTAAGTAGAAAAACAAAAATAAACACGACGCAATAAATAATGAGAACGCTTAAAGGGACATCCCCCAACAAAAAAAAATAGTAACACAAATGAATTTTTAATTTCTATTTTTATGTCTCTGACTAAATTATTAAAGTGCATTGCATATGTTTGTATTTTCTGTATGGCTTGTGTATAATATTTGTGCTTGAGTTGAAATAAAGTAAAAATCAAGACTAGTGACCAAATAGTAGAAGCAATAATGGCTCGAGAATGTAGTAGGAGAGACTTGTTGGAAAGGGAAGAATTAAACAAAGTAGATGGGATAGTCTTCATAGTTAAGTGATGTACTGTTTCAACTAAAATCACTTAAGTGCAGCAGGGTGAACCAAATTGTAAAATTCCTTAAAACAGAGAGAAACTCACAATAACTGAATGACACATAATAATGTATAAAGAACAAAATATCAGCAATACAGTAAAGAAAAAAAATCCACTATGAATTTTAACTAAGTTAAAACTTAGTATATTGATGAGGGAAGGTTTTTTGGTGACCCACTTAAGAGTTCTCTTACTTAAAGAGTACTTGGTCACTTCTGTGACAGGTGTGCAAGATAATAAACAACCCCTGGGTCTGGTATAACCACAATATACTGCCTATGATAAGGACCTAGACAAGAGGTTTGAATGTAATGATTGGTAGGTGCTCGCTTGATAACCAACATAAGGGACCCACTAGGCATCCTGCAAATGTTGGCTGTTCTTTTTTCGGGTACATGATTGACGAACTAAGTAACAATACAAATCAGAGACACTAACACAGAAAATGAACTAAAGAATACAACAAAGTTGCACTTCACTGTTATTTTAAAAGCAACCCAAAACAAAGACGGTATAAAAAAGAATGACAGAAATCTGGGAAGAATGCATAAGATTTAAGACAACAAGCCAATGACTTGCTGACCAAGTTAGGATGAAAATAAAGAAAAGTTAGTTTTGTAACCTTGATTACACCAACAAATAAATAGGGAATCAAATCAACAAGACCTTACTACAATAATTGAGACACTACTGAAAAACAAGAATCCTCAAATCAAACAGAAATACAAAATAATAGTCATCAAAACACCACTCACCCAAGCCACACAGAAAAAACACTAACATATGAAGAAAAAATGAATGTAGAAATTATGAAGAGAATTATGTCAGAAAAGAAGACCACATTACCATCTCTAAGAAACCAAGACTAGAAAACAATGAAAGCAGAAACTGAAAAAAATAAACAAATTATAACCATATATCTCGATGAACAACATCATGGAATTAAACAAACTAATCTATGCAGGAGTGAAATTAGTAAGTAAAGTTGGCAACTGTAGTTGAGGGTGACCTGAAGGCTCCCTTTTCAATAGCTACTACACTGAGGTGTAGGGGAGGGCACTACTCCTTTCCCTGGATTGCTCCACTTTACCTTTGATCTCTATCTTATAATGCTGAGTGTTCAGCAAGGTGGTATCAAGTACTATTTTTTGAGTCTTTGGTATGACTCAACCTAGGATTGAACCCGGTCTCCCTGGCCATTGGCAAACACTCTAGCCATTATGCCAATATCCGGTTTTAGTTTGTACTAAAATCAGTGTTTCCCAAAAGAACATGAAGAGAAACTCAGAAACCTGGATGGGAAATTAGACTGGAAACACAGATAAGAAATCAATGACAACAAGCAAAAATGATGAGACAGAGGAAAAATGCTGGAATATGTTGGGACAAAAAGAAAAAAGCAACACAACAATTAAAACAAATAATACAACTCGAGGAAATAAATCTGAAGATACAGGCAAAAGAAGGAAGGCTAAAAAGATATCGAGGCAGGATTAAACAATATAGACAAAACAGGACATTCCAAAACAATGAAAGAAAATTCTACCTGAAAGTAGAGAGAGAATGCATAAAGACATATCAACGACCAGATGATAAGGAAACAAAACAGTTTTGGAGTAAAATATGGGAATGAAGAGAACATAACAAAAAGCCAAATTGATAAACAACATAGAAAAAGAGTTAGAAGGACTCAAAGAAAGTCCTAAGGTGAAAATACACCTTGATTCATTTGGAGAAACACCCAAAAAAAAACACCAAATTGGAAAACGCCAAGCCATGACAGCATAAATGGATACCGGTTTAAAAAATTCCCTTCCATCCACGACAGACTGACTATCAAAATGAATAGATGATTAGAAGAAACAGATATACCAGAATAGTTGACCAAAGGAAAGACCACTCTTATCCAAAAAGACCCCCAACAACTACAGACCCATAATGTGCCTACTGATGATGTGGAAAATACTAACAGCACAAATCAGGGAGAAGATTTACTATTCGCTGATAAGCCATGGATGGTTCCCTGAAGAACAGAAAGGATACCACAAGAGAACAAGAGGAACAGAAAATTTACTATGCATTGATTAACTCATCCTCAAGGAAAGCAAAACGAGATACAAAAATTTAGCTATGGCATGGATTGACTACAAAGAGCACATGATATGGTCCTAAAAAGCGGGATAACAGACTGTCTCAAAATGTACAAGATATTCCATGAAGTCATAAAGGCTATCGTAGGAATCATGAAAAACAGGAGAGTTAAACTGACAGCAGGAGGAAAAAGTTTAACTGAGGTGAAAATCCAGAGAGGTATCTTCTAGGGAGGTGTGCTGTCAACATTACTGTTTATAATAGCAATGATGCCATTGAATCTCATACTTAGGGAATGCAAAGATGGATACAAGCTTCATAAATTGCAAGAAAAAAATCAACCACCTGGACAACATCAAACTGTTTGCCAAAAAGGAAAAAGAATTGGGAACCCTAATGTAGGCAGTGTGGATATACAGTGATGATATCGGAATGGAATTTGGCATAGAAAAATGTGCCATGCTAATAATGAGAAGTGGGAAACGACACATGACAGAAGGAATAGAACAACCAAATCAAGAAAAAATCAGAATACCTAGAGAAAAGGAAACTTACAAATACTTGGGGATATTGGAAGCAGACACCATTAAACAAGTGGAGATGAAAAAAAAAGAAAAAAAAAGAATATTTCTGGAGAATGACAAAACTATATAAAACGAAACTACATAGCAGAAATTTCATCAAAGGGTTAAACACCTAGACTGTCCCCTTAATAAGATACTCAGGATCCTTCTTAAAGTTAACAAGGGAAGAACCTCAACAAATGGACCAGCGAACAAGAAATCTAATGACAATGCATAAAGCCTTACCACCCAGAAATGACATAGACAGACTATGCATGTCAAGAAAAGAAATAGGAAGAGAACTCACCAGCATTGAAGATAGCATCAAAGAAAAGATAAGACAAAGACTCCATAAAAAAAGCAAAGAAAGATTGATTACAATGAACACAAACAACACAAGGATCAACTGAACAACAATAACTAGAAAACAAAAATGGGAAGAAAAACAACTGTATGGAGATTTCAAGCAACAAACAAGCGAAATCTCACATAAGAAGATTTGGACATGGCTAAGAAAGAGAATACTATTCATAGCTATTTATCTATCAATTTATCTCACTTTGTGCATATCTATCTACCTATCTATCTCAGTCTATTCATAACTATTTATCAGTCTCAGTCCGTTTATATCTCTCTATCCATCTCAGTGCGTTCATATCTATCTATCTCAGTCTATTCATATCTATCATTTATCTATCCATCTATCTCAGTGCGTTCATATCTATCTATCTGTCTATCGATCTATCTCAGTCTATTCATATCTATCATTTATCGATCTATGTGGTGCCTTCAATAAGTTTCCAGACTTTTTTGTACAGGCATTTAAAATTGTTGTAGACACATGAAAATTCAGTATGTTATTGCTATACATCTTATGAGATGACTGACCAATTTTTATGATTTCTGGTTCAAATGAACAGCTACAGCAGCAATTGGAATACACCTTACTAAAGCCTGATTGTCACAGCTGATGAATTTCCAAAATGCAATCTGGATATGAGGACACTTTAGAAGAACGATATACAATAAAATTCTGTTTTAAACTTGAAAAAAATGCCGCCACAGAAATGTATGGAATGCTTCAGACTGCTTTTGAAGCATCTTGCATGAATCGAGCATCAGTTTTTGAGTGGCATAAGAGATTCAAGGAAGGCACAGAGTCTGTGAGGGATGATGAGAGGTGTGGGAGGAGTAAGGAAGTCAATACACCAGAGCTGATTGGCCAAAGGGTTAGGGTTAGGGTTACTATGTTGAGGTTTTAAGGGAGTTCAGGAAGAGATTCCGTCAGAAGAAGCCAGCACTCTTCAAATTGAGTCAGTGACATTTCCAGCAGGACAATGCACCAGTCCACAACTCCATCCTTGTCACAGACTATTTGAGCAAGATGGGCATCAAGACAGTTCGTCACCCTCCCTATAGTCCAGACCTTGCTCCCTGTGACTTTTGGTCATTCCCTAAGCTCAGAGGCTGTCGTTATGAGACAATTGAGGAGATGAAAGAAGCTGTGATAAACGTCATTGACACGCTCACATAAGAAGACTTCCATGGGGCCTTCCAGAAGTTGTTAGAACAGTACAACAAGTGCATTGCAGCTGGAGGAGATTACTTCGAAGGGGACTAGAGTTTCACGTGTGTACTATCAATAAAAGTGCCCATACGAAAAAAAGTCTGGAAACCTATTTAATGATCCTCGTATCCATCTATCTCAGTCTATTCATATCCATTTATCGATCTATTCATCTATCTCAGTCTGTTCATATCTATCTTAGTCTATTCATAGCTATTTAGCTATCTCTTCTAATAAAGTAAGTAAAGTTGGTGACCGTCGTTGAGGGTGACTGGAAGGCTCCCTTTTAAATAGCTACTACACTGGATTGCTCCACTTTACCCTTGATATATACCTTATATTGCTGAGTGTTAAGCAAGGAGGTATCAAGTACCATTTTAAAAGTCTTTAATATGATGCAACCAGGGATCGAACCCAGGTCTCCCGGACTATTGGCAAACACTCTACCCACTAGGCCAATGAACTGGTTCTCTTCTAATAACAGCACAAAATAATGCTCAAAGCACAAACTATGTTAAAGCAAAAATAGACAAGACACAACAAAATAGTAAATGTAGGTTGAATGGGTTAAAAGATGAAATGATCAATTATATAATAAGCAAATGCAGCAAATTTGTGCAAAAAAAAGTATAAGACTAGAAATGACTGGATGGGAAAGGTGATTCACTGGGAATTGTGCAAAATATTTTTAATTTGATCATACGAACAAATGGTATATCTACAACACAGAATCTGTCCTGGAGAATGAGACACACAAACTTCTCTGGGATTTTGGGATACAAACATATCACCTTATCTCGGCCAGATGACCAGACCTAGTGAGAGTCAACAAAAAAAAAAAAAAAAGGAGAGAGAACCAGCTGAATAGTGGACCTTGCCATGCCAGTAGACCACAGAGTAAAATTAAAAGTAAGTGAAAAGAGAAATAAATATCTAGCCTTTGCTTGAGAACTAAAAAAACTATGGAACACGAAGGTGATGGTGATATCAATTGTAACTAGTGCACTTGCAACAATCCCAAAAGGATTGGTAAAAAGACTAGAAGACTGAGAAACCAGAGGACAAGTAGAGACTATCCAGACAACAGCATTACTAAGATTGGCCAGAATACTGAGAAAAGTCCTGGACACTTGCTGTCACTCAAGATCCAGTGAAAAACCATCAGCTAATGCTGGTGTAAAAAACTCTTAAAGGAGGAAAAATAACAATGATAAAAGAATATTAATAAGTACCATCTTTTAATACTAAACTATCACTAACTTTTTAAGCTTGTTATATTTTCAAATAAAAGTGTAAAGATATACTGTGGTAATATTCACTTGACTTTAATATCATGCTATCAAAAATTGGAAATGTGTGGGAGATAGTGTAAAACTGAGAAGTAAAAGAAAAGAAAGACAAATGAATAAGTCCTATCAACCCAAAATACCAAAATGACTGCTCCCCAAGTTTTAATGCAGACTTATACTGCATTAAAACTTGTCCGTTTTAAAGGTGTAAGAATCACTTTTATTTTTGTGTCTTATCTGGAGAATAACAGGTCACATCCGTCAGCACAGATATTAATCAACAACTCTTATTAATTAATAGCCAACTTAATAGCGACCACGAAAAATCATAAATACAAAACCAAATCAACAAATGGCTCAGATAACAGATCTGAGTATTATAATTGGCAGGTGCTCCCTTGATAATCAACAAGCAGGATTCAGTCAGCATCCTGTGAATGTTGGCTGTTCTAATTTCAGGTACACAAATAATGACCAAGGTAACCATTCAATGGACAGATACCAGTGGAAAAATGAACCAAAAAACTGTTACAATCAGACAGAAATAGGAAACAGGAAAAGAATGATAGAGATTTGGACAGAATCCACTGGATTTAATACAAGCCAGAGGTTTGCTGACCAAGCTAGGATAATATTGAAGAAAGTTTGATTTACTGACTTTGAGATAATAAAAATATGTAAAAAAATAAATAGAGAAGGTCACAAACAAGATCCCCCAATACAAATTGAGATAGTAAATTCTGAAAAACAAAACCTGAATTGAATCACAAAATACAGAAAAATCGAAAGGAAACTCATTAGTCAGGTAGATTTTGATATTAATAAAAAGGTAATCAACTTTTTAAATTAGTATTGTTATTATTAGTCTTAAGAGATATACATCATTTACAATCTTTAATTTCAACATATCTCAGTCAACAATTTTTCACAAAGAAATTTTAGTAAAATCCAGGAAAAAAATTTAGAAATATTTTCTTGTATCCAGAAGTCATAATTATTACACAAAATTTAACAAATACTGCAAAATTTTCTTCATCATGAAAATAATTGTCCTTCAGAAAATTTCCTGCCAAAAGAATGGATATGCTAGCCAAAAAAAACGAAAAACAAAAGAATACATATAAGGAATCAATGATTCCAAATTAAGATATAAAATGAACTGGATTTTATTAATATTTTGTCTTTTTTTATATGCAAGAAGTTAGGAAATTGTCTGATGGGCATGGATTTTTAATTAATAAAAGAATGTTTGAGCAACCAACAAACATGACAGAATGAATTGATTGCAAATTAATTCTTAAGACTCCAAATGAAGTGGATCCTGTACAAAATGAGGTTAAGCAATTCAGGTAATAAATCTAAATTTTAATAGCAGTTTAGGATTTTTTAATTTGCTTGAAATTGTTATTCTGACTCACTGCTTCAACTTATTTTTCTAATATGCAAATAAAAATCTCGTTAAAATGTGCTATATCAGCTGTTTACTTTGGATGGGTTGGGTTTTATGGCATATCAACCATTGTAAGTTATTTAATGCCAAATCCTCTTTATACATACTGTTGTAGGTGACTCACTTATGACCAGAATAATGGACTAACCCAAAGGGTATATTAATCAAGAACTAAGTTAGTAGAGGGAGCAGCAGCGGCATTAAGCACCTTGCCTGTCTTTGAGTATGTTGAACCAAGGAAACCCTCCTCAGAGACTTTGGATACATTTGTGTGGCTCTTCATATCCCCGTATTGAGTTATTTATTTATTGACCCCTAATAATTGGTCATAAAACATACATTCAAATACATGTAGGATTTGTAAACACATTTTGTAGATAACATTATTAATCAAGCCTGAGCTCTATTTTGCATTTACTTAAATGATTCCAAGTATTGTTATATAACAGTCACAATTTAACATCAGTCATTTGTTTGCACACAGTTTGTTCTATTTAACCCATAGATAAGACTATCAGGTGCTACCACTCTGGGTCAGAGTGGACCTGGTGTTCTGCTGAGTGGTAAGCAGATTTTGAAATTATTTACAAGTAATCATTAATTGTAGTTTTTGATTAATGGTATAAACATAAATAATTCAGAAATGCAAATAAAATTATTTATAAGTTGTTATAAAATAAAACAGAAATCAGAACAACTGTAATTGTACTAAGTTTTATTCAACATAACAGAATATAGTTGCAAAAATAATAGAAGTGAGATAAAAAATTTTGGGCTAGTCTATTCTTGTCCAGGGAGTGTGTCGGATACTACAACATTCTTCTCTCCTAGAAAAATTAGTCATAATTTTTTTATACATGAGAATTCATTTTTTTTTTAAGAATCTGTTTATAAAAATGGTTACTGGTATTACCATCCAGAACGATCTGGGGGTTTTCTTGTTTGTTCAGATCTCCTTAGCTGTTGAACTCCCATGATATCTTCATTAGACGTCGTGTCCTCCTCCTGTATGGGGACAACTGCGGGACTCTTATTTGGTTCCATCATGGAAGACTTTGGTGGTAACTCTCTTTCAGTACAGGGAGTCAAATCACAAATAGATATAGTGGATTCCCTTCCACTTGGATATTTTATGTTTGCATAAGTCGGATTACAATTCAGAAGTTCAACCTGATCCACATACGAGTCGGTTTTCTAATTTCTCCCAAATCTTTTTAAAAGCACGGGCATGGGTGACATCAAACAAGATGGGAGAGAAATACCATGTGATGAATGCCGGGAGAATGAAAAGAAATGTTCATGCAGAGTGGTGTTTGTAGAAGTACACAGCAATGATCTAGCAGCGTGTAGTGCTTCTGGGAGTACCAACTCCCAGTATTTTTCAGTTGAGTTTCGTGATCCAACGGATAACAGAATCATCTTCCATTATAGTGCCATTAAATCGTTCAACTTGTGCATTGCCAATTGGGTGATAGGGTGTAGTTTTACTTGTTTTTGAATGAGGTAGTCTCTCAATTCTTTAAACATGAAGGACGCAACTCTGTCCGAGTGTATGTAGCAGGGCATCCCTGTTAAACTGAACAACACATCTAAGACCTTTATTATCATGGTAGTGTGCACGTTTGGGCATGGAAAGACAAATGGAAATTGCGAATATTTATCAATTACTACAAGTAAATACGTATTGCTTGTAACAGAAGGTACGGGCCGCTTGAAGTCAATACTTAGTCTTTCCATGGGTCTGGGTTGTTTTCTCTAACAAAGTAAAAGAGTTGCATAATTCCTGGGTGGCATAGCCCATCGTGAAGGTCAATAAGGGTAGAAGAATTATGAGTGAACAGGTGTATGCACGGCTAAGTGTGTCAGGGACTACATTTTCCTCACCAGGGTAGTATTTTATTGTGTAATCAAGAGTTGAGTGTTCTAACCGCCACTCTTGAATTTTTGCATTCTTAATTTTGGTGTATTTTTTGTTAGAAAACATGAAAGCCACTGATCTCAGATCAGTAATCAAAGTAAAATGTTGGCGTGTCAAATAGTGACTCCACTTCCAAATCGCCTCCACAACTGCCATGGCTTCCTTCTCTATAATATGATACTTCAGTTCGCTTCCTTGAAATGTCTTAGACATGAACGCTACTGGACATCCACTTTGGTTAAGGGCAGCAGAAATGGGTATATCTGATGTATCACATTCCACCTCAAATGGTAAACTTTCATCAATCGGTTTTAGTATGGCGACTTTCAGTTCCTGTTTTATTTGTTTAAACATTTTGAGCACTTTTGTTTCAAGTGGGAATTTGGTGTTTTCTCCAAGTGGTCGAATCTTGTCAGAAAAGTTATGTATCCATTTTGCGTAATATGCAAACATAACAAGTGCTCTTTTAGCCGATTTCGAGTTTTTTGGAGGAAGTTGTTCCTTTAAAGGGTGTAATTTTTCTGGGTCAGGCTTAATGATTCCACCACTGATGTGATATCCAAAAATATTAATTGACTGAACCGAAGTTACAGACTTCAATTTGTTGAGGGTAATACGTGCCTTTGTGATAGCCTCCTAGAATTTTTTTACATTTTGGTCATGTTCTGACTGTGTACATCCTGCAATAGTAATGTCATCTAAAGAGGGAAAAGCAACACATAAATTTTCTTTCTTGATTATTCTGTCTAAGGCTCTCTAGAACGCAGTGGCTCAATTTTTGACCCCAGATAGAATGCTGCAGAACTGAAACAAATGACCATTCGCCTCGAAAGCTGTGTATTTTCTATCAGATACTTTTAGTGGCACCTGGTGGAAAGCACTTTTGAGGTCGCATGAAGAAAAAAACTTATATTTAACAAGGTTATTGATCATTTTATCGATTCTTGGAAGGGGGTAAGTGTCCAATTCTGTATATAGGTTTATTGTTTGAGAGTAATCTACGCACATTCTTTTGTTTTTTTTGTGGGTGGTTGGGTCCTTTTCCACTACTAGTTGAGCTCATTAAGGGGAGACGTTTTCTTCAATTATACCTTCGGAAAGCAATTTCTGAATTTCTTTATTTATGAAAGATTGATCCTCCTTATTAAAGTGCTTCAATTTTCAGCAATAGGTTTATGACTCTGTAATATATTAGGAAATAGGGAAGACTCTTTTATCTCTGCTGCATTTAATGTGTAAAATTGATGAATATAATTGTCCACAGTTATTTCAGATAATGGCCCACTGTATTTAAATGTTATCTTCTGATACTGGTGTAGAAAATCTTGGCTTGTACCGACATGCACGAGCATAATGTCCTTTCTTTGAGCATTTGGGACAGCGATCCTGTGAATGATAAGGGAAACCACAAAAGAAGCATTTACATTTAGCTTGGTAAGCAACTGCCATAGCTTGTTCTTCAAGTTTGACTGAGGGTTCATAAACTACTTTTGGAGGCTCCGGGTTGACTAATGTTGCCAGTTGGGCTTCTAGAGTAGTATACAACTTGTTATTTTGTCAAGCTAAATCCAGAGCAGAACCTTGTGTGTACGCTGTTTGTAAGTCCAAGGTTTTATTTTCTTATAGCCGTTGTCGTATGGAATGTGAGCTCAAGCTGGAGATGAAGGCATTGCACATAGCTTCATTACCACATTCCTCAGCAGCATGGTCTCTGAAATTGCAGTTTTTCTTCAATTTTTCTAATTCTCTAAAAAATTCATCTGGTGATTCTCCTGGCCTACTGATGTCTTGCAAATACCTCATTAAATATTGTTATGAAAAGGGTGTCCAGTTTTTCTATGGCAACTTCGAAGTCTGGATATCCTTCGACATATTCAAATACTCTGGAACTTATACAAGTCAGGAGGGCCTGGTATTTGTTTGGTATTTTGTCGTGGAAATCTTCTATATAATTCACTAGGATAGTTCGCCAATGGCGGTAATCTCTGGCAGCTGTTAGAGAACTGGGTTCTATAGCTAGAAATTTTGGCTTCCATACAGTTTCCATGCTTTTGTTTTGTTAAATAAATTGTTGTAAAATAAAACAGAACTCAGACCAACTGTAAATGTACTAAGCTTTATTCAACAAAACAGAAAAGAGCTGCAAAAAACAATAGAATAAGAAGGCAGTTAAATAAAAAAATTTGGGGGCTAGTTCATTCTTGCCCAGGGAGTGTGTAGGATACTACAACACAAGAAATCATTACTTGTAGTTTTTGAATAATGGTATAAACATAAATAATTTAGAAATGCAAATCAAATTATTATATTCAATAGTACAAGCTTTTTTGAATTTGTAAAATTTTGTTTTGAAAGTTGTGCCTGGAGGTTATTTGTTAATATATACAAGTTGCACATGGAGGTTAATTGTTAATATATACAAGCACTCAAAAAATAATTCAGTCGACATTTCAGAGACAATGTAATGTTTTATTCTAATGTTTAATTGCCATTAATTATCTTTCCTTTCAGCTGCAAGATCATAACAGTGTTATTTACTTACCCACAGCAGATTTTTTAGGTGTGGTATGGTTCCTTTGTTTAATGGCATATCAACCCTTGTAGGTCATTTAATGCCAAAGCTATTCTCCTAGAAGAACAGGAGTGGTACTATTTAACCCATGGTTGGGAGGATAAGGGGGTTCATCCCTTTCGCGAGGGTATTTGCCCGAAAGTGAATGTAATAGCGCGACTAGAGTACGAACTCACTTACTATGATTCCGCAGTCCGTTGCTTTAACCATTACACCACGAGGACACCAGATTTTTTAGGACACACTATATGGTATGTCTATGAAAGTACAGGTTAATGCCCAAGGAGAATATATAATCTATTGATATAGGGTCTGAATATTATTTATACATCCCTTTCTTTGAAACATGCACATATTGATTTGTATATGTGATCCTTTACTGTAATCTAACTATGGTTTGGTTTGGTTTTATGGCATATCAACCACTGTGGGTTATTCAATGCCAAATTCAGTTTATTCATATATATTACCACATTACTCAATATATCCCAGAGTTGAGATATAAATGACGCCGTAGTTGAAAGCCATCCAAAGCAACCAAAAACACAAAAATCAGCAGGCAAGGTTTCAGCCTCCGTATTTTGGAATGCACAAGGTATTTTTTTCATTAATTACCTTGAGAAAGGAAGAATCATCAATTGCAAATATTATATAGCATTATTGGAGTGTTTGAAGGAAGAAATCGCCAAAACAGCGACAAATGAAGAAGAAAAAAGTGCTCTTTCACCAAGACAATGCACAGTGTTACAAGTCGATCTTAATCATAGCAAAACTACATGAATTACATTTTGAATTGCCACCCTATTCTCCAGATCTGGCCCCCATTGACCTCAAAAGAATGCTCCATGGAAAGAGATTTGGCTCCAATGAAGAAGTGATATCAGAAACTAAGGTGTATTTTGAGGCCAAAGACAAATCGTTCTACAAAAAAGGCATTGAATTATTAGAGAAATATTTGAATCAGTGTATTACGCTGGAAAGAGACTACGTTGATGAATAAAGTTGAATTTTGCCTAAAAGTTGTTGTTTTATTAGTTAGGCCTGGAACTAATTGAGTGATGTGGTAGTGTTGTGGACTAGTAAAGGGTCTGGAAGAAAGACACGAACTCGGGTTTACATGGAAGAAAGTATATTAAAGAAAGTATAATACAACATAGATAAAAAGGTGTTAAATGTCAGTCTGACTGCCAAAGTGTTAAGGTGGAATAAACTTAGCACCGAGATGAATATTCTCCTGGTATTAATAGCAACAGGAAGAGTTCATTACAGTCCACAGGTTGGGTACCATAACAGATATATATGATTTGTAAACATAAGTCAACAAAATAGTTCTCAGTTCACTAACAATTTAATTAAACATTAAACATTTGTTTACACACAGTTAAAGGCTCAAAAAGTTCTACTTCAAACAATTCAATTTAACATAAGTCAACAAATGTTTTCAAGTATTGCTATTTAACACTAACAATTCAATTAAACATCAGTCATTTACTTACACACAGTTAAATGATAAAACAGTTCTATTTCTAACAATTCAATTAGCTGTACATTTTCTTTTTTATGGCTAGTTGGTTTAGCATCACTTGTGTGCAATGTGCACTGATAGCTCAGTGGTAGAGTTTTGGATTTGCATTCTGTGGTCGCTGGTTCAATCTCCAGTTGTGGAGATCATGGTATGCACTGCTGTTGAGACCTAATTAGCTGTTCAGTGTTTCTGTATGTTGCGTGCAGGTGTTCACTGGATTTTCTGGTTGTGGTAATTCAATCCACAATTCAATTAGCATGAGTTATTCGTTTGCACTCAGTTTAAATGTCAAACAATTCTATTTGATCCATCAATTGGACTCTGTCAGTTGCTACCACTCTAGGCCAGAGTAGACAATGAAGAGGTACTCTGCATTCCCCAAAATTCCAGCCTTACAGGAGCCTCACCATCAAATTGTTTAGTGTCATATCTAGGACACTCGGTGGTGGAGTCTTACCTCTCTGCAGAGATGCAATCAGTGTATCCCACAACTCCAGTTGACTGGGCTCTTATTGTAAGATATCATATAAATTGAAATGTATATCAAAATGCATAAAGAATGGAATTTTGTTACAATGCTGCCCTGTCAGTGGGGCTTAAAATATATTGAATGCTTACTTTGCAGAAGAGTAAGACACTCTTCCCAAAAGAAGTGGACCTGGTATTTAGTGGTGAGGCTCCAGTTCTAGATCTCTGGGGAGTATGGAGTACTCCTCCAATGTCAACTCTGACCTGGAGTGGTAGTACCTGTTAGTGTTCCACGTATGGGTCAAATCGATCTGTTTGCAAATTATTTGAATTAGAAAGGGATATTTGAAGCTATAATTATTTACTAAGGATTATTATTATGAGTCACTTGAAACCATATAACTATGTGCAAACAAATGATTATTATTAAATAGAAATAATTACTTTAAAACATTGTAAAATTTGGGTGTCACTTTATCTGTTTTTATCACCAAAATTATGCTAAGATCAATCCACACAACATTCAAGACAAATAACTGCCTAACGGCTTATCTCAGTCCTCAAGGCATACCACACTTTAAAGTGAGCAGTAGTCCTCCATCTGTGTGCCTGAATTTGCACTCCAAACATCCTGGCTCTTCGTACCATGTGCGAATCAATTATTAATACTGAGCATATATCCTAGATCTCTTAAAAATGGTGGCACCACCGACACTTTGAATCAGGTGAGTGCAAATGTCTATCGTATATCGTGAGGGAATTATTAACATTAGATGAGAATACATGATATCATATAATTGTGTACAAACAAATTATTACTTTAGTTAAGTAAAAAACTGTGACTTTTAAAAAAGATGATTGCAATGGCACCTTGAAAATATTGTTATTATTATAATCAAACATGTAGAAATGAATCAAATTTTTGTATTAAATAAGCCAAAAGGGGTTGATATGGCATAAAACAAAACCAAATATAAGTAGTCATTATTACAATCAAACATTTAGAAATTAATAAAATTTTGGCATATCAACTCTATAAGTTTAAATCTTTTTATTTGAATACTTTTTTCATCTAAACAGAACGGAATAATACATACGTATGAAAAATAAAATGATAACAATCTAAGGGATGATGCCATAGCGTTCTATACAAGCAGTATAGAATGCCATGGATTTTGATATAGATGCAGATTTTGCATGGTATACAAATAGTATTGACCCCCACCTATTTTGGAACCTGCACACATATTGATCCATATATGTGGTAATTAACTGTAATTCTACAAAATCACTTGTATATTTTATCTTCAGTAATTTGAAAAACATATTTAGGATACTGCAATTTTATTTTCCATTGATATATTTACTCACTATTGTAAATGTAACCTCTTTTCAATAATATCAACTGTTGCACGTCAACAATCTCTACAAATCATAGAAGTAATAAAATATAATATTTCATATTTACTTAAACAAACTTAAACTTTGAAATACATCTATAATGAAATGAGAAGATTTGTATATAATGGATATGTCCCCCAAGGGCAATATCTATTGAGAAATAGGAGGGCAGTGAAAAGCTTGAGATCAGGGTTCACCCTTCCAGAAAAGGAACTGAAAATGATATGAGAAATGAAGAGCTGGATATGGATTGGCTGAAAGATTGTCATGTGATAAGAGAGAAAGGGAGGTGCCTGTGGTGTAATGGTTATTGTCACAGGAATTGGACACGGTGACAAGAGTTCAAATCCTGGACGAGACTGATTGCATTTCACATAGCACTAATATCCTTGGGAAGGGTATGAATCCAATTATTCTCCCTCCAGCTATCGGTAAATAGTAGGGCAGACTTGGTTCTTCAGCCTTGGTGAGGCAACTAGTCTAGGAGAAGGAAAACTCTGAATTCAAACCTGTTAAATTCCGCTCAAAAAAATTGACCTTGTGTCATATCCTGCCTGAGCGGAGGGGTTGGGTAAATATGATAAGAGAGAAAGAGAGTTGAGAATTAAGTGAAATAAATCATGGGGGTGGTAAACACTAGATTTCCATAAGAAATGATGGGTAGAATCCCACAGTAAAGATTGGCCTCTTTTAATCAAAACAAAAGTGGGTATTTTAAATAAATGTATCTTCACCAACTTCTTTAATTAATTTATTACACCCAAAAATTCAGCAATATTTTTTTTAAACTAACACCCTAGTTCCATAAGCCCAGTCAGTCATCAACTGTGTCAAGTCATAATATTTTGAGAATTGCTTACATGCAGTAATATTTCAAGATTTGCAAAAAAAAAAAAAAAAAAAAAAAAAAAAAGAAATAAAATAAGGAGGGGAATTTAGAGTGGATTTTCAAGTTTCATATATTTTTATACAAACACCATATTTCTGTAAACTCAGTCAGTTGTCACTTTTTCCAGCACTCAGCTCAAGACATAATGTTTCCAAGAGTTACTCATATTGCTAAAAAAACTAGTTAAAAAGGTGGGGAGAGGATCTCTGAATTTCATGTAGTTTTATACAAATACCCGATTTCTATTAGTTTTGTCAGTTCTAAATTGTTATTAAATCTAAGCACGTACAGTTAATTAAAACTAAATATTTGTAAGAACATGTTTGAATTAAAAAAAAACAAAACAAAGTGTTAATGCTTTAGACAGAAAATTAAGTTAATTGGATTCACTTACCTCATAATAAGTATCATTTTTGAAATCTTTTGTGTAAAAAATACACACCGGATCAGATTTGGAAAACACATCACGATCTCTTAAATTTCTGAAAGAAAAAGAATTTTATAATAATCATCTTCTGAAAATGGAAAAATTTTCAGCTGAATAAGCAAACAAACTTATATATATATATATATATATATATATATATATATATATATATATGAATTTTTGTTGTATGTCCAAAGAGAGAATAAAATTATTTTAAAATAGAATAATAAAAATAGAAGAGATTTGTATTTTTTGAATTCATTTATTTATTTTGTTCTTAAATAAATAATAATTTAATAGATAAATAAATAAATTAAAAAATACAAATCTCTTCTTGGACCTACCTATTTAAAAAAAAAAAAAAAAAAAAAAAAAAAAAAAAAAAAGAGTATATATCAGCCCAGTGGCATAATGGTCAGGGTGTTCACTAATAGTCTGGGAGACTGGGGTTCAATCTCAGGTCAAGTTATACCGAAAAAAAAAAAAAGATACTTACTATCTTCTTGCTTAACGTTCAGCATTGTAAGGTACATATCAAAAGTAAAGTGGAGCAATCCAGGGAAAGAAGTAGCACCCTTCTCTACACCTTGGTTTGGTAGTCATTGAAAAGGGAGCCTTTGGGTCGCCCTTGACTACAGTCGCCAACTTTACTATACAATACACATACACACAGTGGCATCCATCAATCTTGTGACACCATGGATCTAAACCCAAGAAAGGTTGCTTGGAAGATTACCCCTTGCTCAAGCAGCAAGTTTTACCTTTCCATGCTACCAATGTTGTCCAAAAGAAGGGCAAGAACCAATACATCTTAGCATCTGTGTAGTGACTGGAGTAGCCAGAATGGGGTTGATGATAACATCAGACTGCATAAGGAATTCTAGCTCTTTATTTTAATATCAGAGTTATCCTTCTACTAGACAAGCTGCCTACCAGGGTTAAAGAGTCCAGTCTGTTCTACTACTTTAAACATATCAGGGGAGGGGAGAAAGACAAGATAGATTTGTATCCAAGAACATTAGAGCAAAGTGAACACAGACATAGCCAGATTTTGAATTCAACCCACCAATTCCATTTTCTGTACCAATAACCAATACATAACACACACATCCTTATTATATATATATAAGTTTGAGAGTTTGAATAGCATAAACACAGAGTCAAAAGCACTCGGTAACTGTCTGTTTCTCACCAGCTATGGGTCAACTAGTATCACTGTTGTTCTTCCACAAGGATGGCTTTGGCATTAAATAACTCACAAAGGTTAATATGCCATTAAAAAAAAACAAAAAAAGAATAGAGCTAGGTTTGGTGAGTATGGAGGTTGCTGCACTTGCACCAATTTATTCTGCCAAAAATATTTGGTTCAAAAAGTTTCAAAACAAGCTTCATAATTGTTTTTCAAATTGACACGGATTTATCTACATAACAAAACTTATATAAGTTGCTCAACTTTTCACCTCTTCATTAAGATTTTAAAATAGAAAATTAAAGCTTCAGCCTCAATACTTGTTAATCATGCCACACACACACACACATATATATATATAAATATATTGTCATCCACAGACAGACTGTCTCGTTCTATCAGAATTCTTCAGTGTGGCTAGACACACAGGACGCTCGAAGCCGGGATCGAAACCCATCTAACTTTACATTAGACTAAGTCTCAGACCACTCAGCCAACAAGCGTACCATATTGGCAAAGGGAATTTTTAAGGTATTTATGTACCAACAGCAGCAGCATCCGTTTGTTTACATTTTTATACCCTATCGGCTACCAGAGTGCTCAATTCTTTCAAAGAGCTTTGCATTATGCAAGTGGCGACCGACAATTCCTTCACCAGAGTGCTCAACCCCTATGGGGAAGCGTATATATATGTATATATAGTTTGCTATATATATATATATATATATATATATATATATATATATATATATATATATATATGTAGGTATCATACAAGGACTAATGCTTGTACAGCAGCATTGCTTCCAACAAAGCCTTCATCACATGATAACTCCATTGATTCTTAGTTTCTATGTATGAATTATACATAAAGTAACAATCAGTGATAAAATTTTTGGCATGAGAAGATTGTGCATTAGTTAAAATAGCTAAAATTAAAAGCAACTGATGCAATATACGCTGATAGTTTTACAGATATGAAAAAATGTCATCCAGTACCAAAAGTTGCAGTAGAGGCAAGATGTGACCAATTTAAATAGACTAAAATTTACACTCTTTGATTCTGACATCTTGTGATATACTGAAATTGAAAGAGGGATTGAGAGGTTAAAATTTTATATCTAATGTCCAAGTGGTTGACCACAAATGGATCAAATGAAAACCAGAGATTTTCTTCAAGGATGAAATGAAAAAGTTAACTGAATATTTGGAAAACTATGTTGCACTAAAGGATGATTAACCTTGTAATTTTGTTAGGTTTGGTTTTATGGCACATTGACCATTGTAGGTTATTTAATGCCAAATCCATTTATATATATATAAACAGTTCTATTTCTAACAATTCACTTTAGTTCTATCTGACCCGTAGATAGGACCCTATCAGCTGCTACCACTCCAGGCCAGAGGGGACCTGGGAGTGATGGCAATAAAGGGGTACTCTGTATTCCCCAAAGCTCCAGCATTACTGGAGCCTCATCATCAGATTGTTTAGTGCCATATTTAGGACATTCATTGGTGGGGGGGCATTCTACAGCCCCAGTGAACTGGGCCACATAATTTTGAAGAGAAATATATTTATTTTATTCTGATAACAATTTCTTCTATCTAGTATAAAACTTGGGGGGGGGGTCCATGGTATAGTGGCTAACATGCTGGACGCAACACCTTAGTAAGCAAGTTCAAACTCCAGTTGTGCTATAACATTCATTTTCAGACTAATACTCTTGGGAAAGATATGAACACTCCACTTATAGGTTAAATACCGCCTCTACTCTCCTTCTACAAGGATGGCTTTGACATTAAATAACCCACAAAGGTTAATATGCCATTAAACAAAGAAACCAAACCTAAAACTTATTTTATAGAACTGAAAAGTTTATTTATCATTTAAACCTCATACTTCATTTAGTTACCAGTTTCATTATTTCATCTAGTCTAAAACTTGTTTTATTTAACTGGACACCTTATTTATCAATCAAGTGGAGACCTTATTTATCAGTCAAGTGGAGACCTTATTCCTCAATCAAATGGAGACCTTATTTATCAATCGAATGGAGACCTTATTTATCAATCAACTGGACACCTTATTTATCACTCAACTGGAGACATTATTCATTAATCAACTGAAGACCTTATTCATCAATCGAATGGAGACCTTATTTATCAGTCAAGTGGAGACCTTATTTATCACTCAACTGGAGACATTATTCATTAATCAACTGAAGACCTTATTTATCAATCGAATGGAGACCTTATTTATCAGTCAAGTGGAGACCTTATTTATCACTCAACTGGAGACATTATTCATTAATCAACTGAAGACCTTATTCCTCAATCGAATGGAGACCTTATTTATCAGTCAAGTGGAGACCTTATTTATCACTCAACTGGAGACATTATTCATTAATCAACTGAAGACCTTATTCCTCAATCGAATGGAGACCTTATTTATCAGTCAAGTGGAGACCTTATTTATCACTCAACTGGAGACATTATTCATTAATCAACTGAAGACCTTATTTATCAATCGAATGGAGACCTTATTTATCAGTCAAGTGGAGACCTTATTTATCACTCAACTGGAGACATTATTCATTAATCAACTGAAGACCTAATTCCTCAATCGAATGGAGACCTTATTTATCAATCAACTCTCTTATACATTACCAAGCATGTTAATTTAGAAAAGGAAATTATAGATTTGCACTTATATAATGATATCAAAGATATACACGTGCATCATACATGCGTTTTAATGTGTATACATGCATAGATACATATAAATCAAATTGATACTTATCCACACAATATACATATTACTGGCATCCAAATTACATTTTTGTAGCTTCAACAAGAAAAACCAGCTTTTCCCCTGAAGTGTAAGACTATTTTCTATACAAAAATACTTTCGAGGCCAAAATACATGAATCTGTCACTTGAATAAATATTAATCCAAGCACAGTTGACAATATATATCATATAACCACCTGCCAGCTCCCATAATGAGATCAGCAAATATGGTCCAGTTTTGGGAAGTTTCTGAAGTACCTTAATTTAAAAGACAAAGGAAGAAACATTTCTTGCATCAAGCCATATCTGGAAGGGTCTCAATAGAAAGTAAAAACAAAACTTTAAGCAAAGCATTTGTCTTTGCCATATGTATATGAAAAGAATCGGTAAAAGAATTATCATATTATTTGAAAAACAGAATAAAGTAGGGTTTTTTCCCTTCCAAGGGTGTAGATGAATATATTACAGTACTGGACTAAAAAAAAAAACAAACAAAAAAAGAACACTCCCCCCAAAAAAAACAAACACTGAACCATTTTTTATTATTGCCACAAATTTTAATGAAACTTCATTGGCTTAGATACACATAGGAAGTGATTATCTTCCTTGATTATTATTGTTAAAGTTGGCTTAAGTGGAGCAAAAAGTCAATTTTCTAAAAAGAAAATTCTCAGAAATAATGAAAAAATTTTTAAAAATAAAAAAGGAAAATTCTTAGAGTATTCTTTTTTCTTGATTCAATATCCTGATTTGTGATAAGCTCCTGGCTAAATGTTAGTAAGCAGTTGTCCGAGTTGGAAAAAGGTCAAATTGAGACATGTGATGATTGTGAACTGTCATCAATTTTTTATCATATTTTACACCAGCTGTTTTGTTTTGTTTTGTTTTGTTTTGTTTTGTTGGTGTATGCAAAAACTCCAAGCACTTCTTTGAAAATGATTAATTTTAATGACATATCAACCCATCTAGGGTTATTTTATACCAGGAGGTTAAGGAATCACATTTACTGTTCATTTATATGAACATTTCTGTATTGTTTTTTAAGAGATTTTTCTTTTTTGCAGACAGTCCAATCAAATATGAACAATTTTTAAACAGATTTATTTGACCAATAGATGAGACTCTAACAGATACTATTACTCTAGGTCAGAGGGTAAAATCCATGAGTCCCACTTAGAATCAAAGTGTCCTTCCCTTGAGTGAAGTATCCATACAGGTGAAAATCTGACAAACTAAAATTAAAAACTATAAGACATAAAAAATATGCTAAAGGAAATGGTTATTGTTTCAAAGAGTTCATTACTCAATATTTCATAAAAAAAAGAAAGAAAAAGGCTTTGAGTTGGATTATTGTCTTGGGTATAAGCCATAAACAATTTCTTATTTGAAACAAATAACAATTGATATTGCATTCTGGGAAAAAAGAATCTTCTAATTACTATAAAAAGCTTACCTGACGTAAATGCAACATCTGCAGGGAAAAGAATATTTTATCAATGTCAAATTTACTGTTTAGAACTTTACCCTTTTCTGGATTTAATACTAAATTGGATGATATAATCTTTATTGACTCTGGACTAGATATCAATCATTTGTGAGCTAACTGGAACTAAACCATCTTAACAAGTTTATTTTCTGTATTTTGAATAATCATTTCATATGTCATGTCTTCCAACAGTTTTAAATATATAGATAATTATCTTTATTTTGATTTTAATTATTTCTAGTTATATATCTAATTGTTTTCTGCATTATCATTTCATATGTCATGTCTTCCAACGGTTTTAAATATATAAATAACTATCTTTATTCTAATTTTAATTATTTCTAGCAGTACATCTAATTCAATCTATTCAACAAAATTACATGGTAACTAAAAACTAATAAAAATGCTCAATATACTTAAAGTATAGCATCATCATCATCATCATCATCAAGTTGTGCAGCCAGCATGGATTTCCCTGACTCTCTTTCTCCATCTGTTCTTATCCATCACTCCCAGCAGGTCTTCTAAACTAAATCCTGTGACCGTGCAGAGCTGCTGTGGGTATGTTCTTGCTGGTCAGCCAACACTGGCACGATCATGTGAAGGGGTCCATAGGAGAATGTCACTTATAGCAATATGCAATTAATATTAAATGAACCATTCATTTTATTGCCAACCTGATAATTGAATGCATGAAACTGAAGGAGACATAATTAGCTTAATAGTTATTGTCAAAGGAAATATAACCGATGACTCAAGATGAAATCCTGTAAAACTTGTTTACATTTAACTTTAAGTGAATGCCTTTGGAAAAAACATGAATCTATTTCTTCTATCTTAGCTATGAGTAAATAGTAGGATAGCCAGATTTCTTTATTCTTGGCAATGCAACCAGTTTGAAAGAAAAAAAAACAAACTCTGAATTCAAATAAGAAGTACTCTGCTCAAAATTGACCTTTTGGTTTGGTTTTATGGCACATCAACCTCAGTTATTAATACCAAATCCATTTTTATACGTATAAACAGTTCTATTTTAAACAGTTCAGTTTAGCATAAGTACACAGTTTCAATTTTAAAAACAGTTCTATTTCAAACAATTTAGTTTAGCATAAGTACACAGTTTAGTTCTATAAAGTGAACCTGGGAGTGATGGCAATAAAGAGCTACTCCGCATTCTCCAAAGCTCCAACATCACCGGAACCTCATGATTAGATTGTTTAGGACACTCATTAGCGGGGGGGGGGAGTCTTACCCCTCTGCAGGGATGCAGTCGGTGTATTTTACAGCCCCAGTCGACAGGGCAATGACGTTTTGCTACACCCTCCCTATGGCAGAGAGGAGTGGGTAAATACATAAATGAAACTAGAGTATCAAGAACATATTTATGAGTTTAAACACACACACATTTACGTGGTGCCTTCAATAAGTTTCCAGACTTTTTTGTACTGGCATTTAAAATTGTTGTAGACTCTTGAAAATTCAGTACGTTATTGCTATACACCTTATGAGCTGGCTGACCAATTTTTATGATTTCAGATTCAAATGAACAGCTACAGCAGTAATTGGAATACACCCTATTAAAGCCTGATTGTCACAGCTGGTGAATTTCAAAAATGCAATCTGGGCATGAGGACACTTTAGAAAAACAATATGCAATAAAATTCTTTTTTAAACTTGGAAAAAATGCCACAGAAACCTATGGGATGCTTCAGACTGCTTTTGGAGTATCTTGCATGAATCGAGCATCAGTTTTTGAGTGGCATAAGAGATTCAAGGAAGGCACGGAGTCTGTGAGGGATGATAAGAGGTGTGGGAGGAGTAAGGAAGTCAATACACCAGAGTTGATTGGCCAAAGAGTTAAGGTTAGGGTTACTACGTTGAGGTTTTAAGGGAGTTCAGGAAGAGATTCCATCGGAAGAGGCTAGCACTCTTTAAATCAGGTCAGTGGCATTTCCACCTGGACAGTGCACCAGTCCACAACTCCATCCTTATCACAGATTATTGACCAAGATGGGCATCAAGACAGTTCCTCACCCTCCCCATAGTCGAGACCTTGCTCTCTGTAACTTTTGCTTATTCCCTAAGCTCAGAGGCTGTTGTTATGAGACAATTGAGGAGATGAAAGAGGCTGTGATGAAGCTCATTGACACGCTCACACAAGAGGACTTCCATTGGGGTCTTCCAGAAGTTGTTGGAATGGTACAACAAGTGCATTGCAGCCGGAGGAGATTACTTGGAAGGGGACTAGAGTTTAATGTGTGCACTATCAATAAAAGTGCCCATATGAAAAAAGTCAGGAAACTTATTTAATGATCCTTGTATATAACGATAACCTATTTAAGGGTTTTGAATTAAAAAGTCAGAGCCAGGTTAAATCAACTCATTAATACAGGGAAGAAAAACTTGGCAGAGAAAGTGCTCATTCGGAGAGAACTATCAAGAAATTTATTATCCAATAAAAAGACCATTAGATTAAAGCTGCATGTTATTTTTTACTATTTGGTACTGCATTAAAAGTTATGAGATTGCATGTCTGCTGATAAGTTAATAATAGTCTTGATCTCCCAGATTAATGGGGAAACTTCTGCTTATCCTTATCTCTCTCTCTCTTTTTTCTTTTCGCTTTATTAGGCATAATATGAACAATATCCAAAAAATACATTTAAGAGAGAATCATGTAATGAAGATCTTAGTGTCTCTTAATTAATGCATAGTTTTGAAATAATCATTTTTAAAATACATGTTTATTTAAAACAGAATCATTTTTTAAATATATTCTTATCTTAAAATAATCTAAAAAAAAAAAGTAAATTCTAAGACAGAATCATTTTTAAATAGATTTTCATCTGCAAGAGAATCATTTTTAGTTAAATTCTCATCTAAACGAGAATCATGTAACCCCAATGTCACTGGTTTAATAATCACAAAGTTTTGAAAAACTTATTTTTAATATGCTTTCACCTAAGAGAAAAAACAGAACATTTTGTCAACTTTGTAATTTCAAATGTCATCATGGATAATGAAAATTCCAAAAAGTTATATTGAATTTTATTAAAGTAAAAAAATAAAAAAGAAAGAAAGAAAAAGCAACATTTTTAGCCTCATGCTAAAAGCAAGTAAATTATCCAATTTGACCGAATGGATTCATTTTACATTTGTCAACATTGATATCAAAGAGCTTTTAAAAGCCTTATCAAATATAATTTAGAAAAATACCTTTGGGAAGAAGGATAAAAGAAAATACAACAGAAAGCCTTTTTTCAATTTTTTGCTCAAATTTGATGAGGCATGATTTGAAAGAAAATAAACTAAAATTTAAAAGTTCATGAAAATGACAAAATGAAACAAATTTTCTCCCTGGAAATTTATTTATAAACTGTAGAGAACAAGAGTAGTTTTCAGATAATCAAAGAGCAAACTATGTTGTTGAAAACAGATTGAAAAAAAAATGTCTTTGGGGAGAAACCAAGAAAATATAAATGAAAAAAAATGCCACATTAAAAATTAAAACAAAATTTAAAAAATAAATCAAAATAATATGACTTGTAAATCAAAATACAAAGTGTTTCAAAAAGGAAACAACTACTTTAACTTCTTTGTAGCCCTGAAAATGAGGGTTACAAACAGCCCAATCTGTGAAGATAACTTCCTAAGTGGTTTTCTGATGTTTTTTATAACAAATTATATTTACATTATTTTAACTTCTTTGTAACCCTGAAGACTCTTATTCTAGATAGACAGTCCAATCTGTAAAGATAATTTTTTAAGTGGTTTTCTGAATGAGCTAGTTAAACATTTTGCCCACATCAACAATAAATTTAGCAATAAACCATATTTACCAAACCCTCTGCTCGGGCAGGATATGACACAAGGTCATTTTTTTGAGCGGAGTTTAACAGGTTTGAATTCAGAGTTTTCCTTCTCCTAGACTAGTTGCCTCACCAAGGCTGAAGAACCTAGTCTGCCCTATTATTTACCCATAGCTGGAGGGAGAATAATTGGATTCATACCTTTCCCAAGGGTATTAGTGCTATGTGAAATGCAATCATTCTCGTCCAGGATTTGAACTCGTGTTGCCGTGTTCATTTCCTATGACGATAACCATTACTTAACCATTATTTAGCAATAAACAAAGATGGCTGACCAAAGCCCCTCTAAACCAGTACAGTTCCAGGCTCTCAAAATTAATCAACCAAACACAATAGAGTCAACTTGTTGAGAAGAGAAAACTGGAAAAATTTTTAATTAACTGCATCTTTTACACATTTATACATACTTACCCCACCTCCATTACAAGTAGGGTGTGACACAAGGTCAATTTTTAAGCAGAGTTTTTCTTCTTCTGGATTGGTTGCCTTACCAAGGCTAAAGAGTCTAGTCTGCCCAACTATTTACCCAGAGCTGGGGAGTTAGAATAGATGGATTCATACTTTTCCTAAATGCATTAATGTGAAAGAGGCAAACAACCTTCGGTTGGCAATTTCATTTCCTACTTCAATAACCAGTACACTTAGTGCACCTCTCACACATTGGTAAAAATGGTACCTAAAAGAATGGTAAGATTGGTACCTAAAAGAATGATAAAAATGACACCAAAAACTATGGTAAGATTGGTATCTAAAACAATGGTAAGAATAGCACCTAAAAAAATGGTACCTGAAAGGGTGGTAAGAATGGTAGAATGGTAAGAATGGCACCATGTGCATATTATTTGCATTAAGAATAGTTACTTGAAGCTGTAATTGTTTACTAAGGATTCAAATTATTAGTTACTTGAAACCATCTAATTGTGTATAAATTATTTGCATTAAGAATAGTTACTTGAAGCTGTAATTCTTTACTAAGGATTATTATAAGGATGGTAAGAATGATATCTAAAAGAATGGTAAGAGTGGCACCATGTGCATATTATTTGTATCAAGAATAGTTGCTTGAAGCTATAATTGTTTACTAAGGATTATTATAAGTTACTTGAAGCTACATAATTGATTGCAAATTATTGGTGTAAGATAAGAATACAAATATAATTGCGCAAACAAATGATTATCATTGAATAAAATTAGTTACTTAAAGTGATATAATCATTTAAAGATTATTATTATTATTAGGAATACTTAATGCCATATAACTGCAAGCAAATGATAATTGAAATCAAATAAAAAGCGTGATAAAAAAATTGCAATAAACATTGATAAAACAGCTATGATTGTAATCAAACAGTTAAAAAATGAATCAAATTTCAGCATCAAATAACCCATTACAAGTTTATATACCATTCAACAAATAAACTAAACAAAAAACCCATCAAATCTATGTAATATGCACCAACGCTGGTATAAAAGTTTTAATTTACACTGCTAGAAAATTGGCATAAGTTGAATAAATATGTTTCAAATATACAGATGGTTAGAGTGTCTGTCAATGACCCAGGAGACTGAAGTTCAATTCCAGGTTGAGTCATACCAAAGACTCAAACAAATGGTACTTGATGCCTCCTTGCTTAACACTCAGCATTATAAGGTATGGATCAAGAGTAAGGGAAACACTCCAGGGAAAGGAGTAGCACCCTCCCCAACACCTCAGTATAGTAGCTATTGAAAAGGGAACCTTCAGGTCACCCTCGACTACAGTCGGCCAACTTAATATATTTCATTATTAAATGGAAAATTATTGAACCTTGTACAGACCAAAAATATAATAATATTTGCCTGTTACTCTTGTCTATAAATATGAGTTTTGTGCATAACTGAAAATTACAAATAGACAAGAATTTTATGAGGACTCTGCAGAGATGATTTGCTGTAATCTGATTGGTCAATTTGTTTAATTTTGATTGGTTAATCAAAATCAAGATGAACGTTTTTTTTTTGTTTCCTTTCTCATAAAAAAAAATCCTGGACATTTGCATTTGACAGCAGACCATACTGAAGTGAATTTGTTACATTCTGGTTGGTTGATTTATGTATCGTTACACACCAATTAGATAGTTGTAACGTTACATAGCATAAACAGAAGTTTGTAATGCTATGGTTTTCGAATAGACGTTTGTACTGGTACAGTTTCAATAGACGTTTGTACGACTACTACACCACATAGGCATTAGCACCACCACGTGTCAAACAGGTTTATGTGTGTAGCACTATGTCTTACGTGTCAGTTGGACTCCTGTGGTAACCTTGCCATGAGAAAAGTGATAAACACACAAAAACACTGACTTGGTTCACTAATACTAAAACTTATTCACTATTACACTTCTAAGTAGTCATTGAGAAGAGACAAACAGTGTATGAAAACTGTGTCAACCACATTAGCAAGTCAAAAAGAAACAAAATATTGTGTTTGTTTGTTTGTTTGGGTTTTATGGCATATCAACCTTTGTAGGCTATTTAATGCCAAATACATTTTTATACAAATAAACAGTTCTATTTCAAATAATTCAGTTTAGCATAAGTACACAATTTAACTGTTAAAAACATTTCTATTTCAAGCTATTCAGTTTAGTTAAATAGTTCTATTTCAACCAATTCAGATTAGTATAAGTATAGATTTTGTTTACACACAGTTAAATGTCAAAACAGTTCCATTTTGAGCAATTCAGTTTAGCATAAGTATGCAATTAAAATGTCGGAACAGTTCTATTTCAAACAATTTAGTTTAGCATAAGTACGCAGTTTAGTTCTATCTGACCCATAGGACTCTATCAGGTGCTACCACTCTGGGCCAGAGTGGACCTGGGAGTGATGGGAAAGAAAGGGTACCCCGCATTCCCCAAAGCTCCAGCATAACTGGAACCAAAACATCAGATTGTTTAGTGTCATATCCAGGACACTCGCAGGGGGGGTATCTTACCCCTCTGCAGAGAAGCAGTCAGTGTATTCTGAAACCCCAGCCGACTGGGCAACAAAATATCGTGAGAAGAGAGAAAGCAGACACAGACCTTGAATTATCTTTCTTGTTTTCTGTTTGTAGTTCTAACACATGCTTGTTTACTGGTTTTGTCTTGACTGCTTCACATTGAGCAAGAGACCTCTTTTTGGAGCTCACCTCAAAATGTGGGCCACAACTTTCAGTTGTCTTCACATTATCATGGCTGGTGTTCAACTGGTCTTTACATCATTGCATATTGCAGCCAACTAATTCTTTTCCTGTTTTCTATCCTGTGCCCACTGCCCTAATGGTGTTTTCATTTGAGTTTCTTCTGTCCAATCAGAATTTGTTAACTTGTTGCCAATACATTTCTATTTTTAACTCAGGCGTCCACTGCTATCCTGGTCTAGACTTTCCCATTCATTTCTCCCTTTTCATATATGTTCCTTTCTTTTCCACCATCTTGCGATGGACCAGTAAATCTTGCTGGGAAACAACTCTCACTCAACTGGAGGCCCTAATTATTTTACATTTATAGTTAACTTATTCAATTTTGATTAGGTAATCAAATTAGATATGGATTTTTGGCTTCTTTTCTTAAAATAAAAAAAAGAAGAAATAAACACATATGAGAATTGCTCACAAAGTTGTAAGCCCCACCCAGAGTATTTTTGTTGTAGCAATACACAACCACTTCTTATAAAATGAGAAACACTAATTCAGATTTTTCTAGTTTTATAAGAAATGGTTGTTCAGCTATGGCTCTTCTTTATAGGTGAAGTATAAAATATTTTTGAAGAAGCTACTGCCCTAATGCACAGGAGAATATAAATAATGCTTATAGGCTCGGCAGCTTGGCTGGCGTTGGCTAACAGCCAAATGCCAATGAGTGGGCCAGCATATATGCATGCTAGCATAGCCCCTCCTGGGCTCACAGCCAATCAACACACTGAGAATAGACGAGACCACCTGCACATGGTGGAACGCCCCAATACGTATATAATCTTCCCTTCCTGATGCTCAAGTGAGTATTCACTTTCATGCAAAACTCAACACGTGAACTACACTCAAATACAGAACTTCGACATGGCGCTGCGGGCAGGATAAAACTTGGCTGGATTGGAAAGCTCATTTGTTGAAGCAGGCATATTGGCTACCTCCGCTAAGATTTATGTGCAAACATTCTCTAGCAAGGAAATCACAAGAGACAGTCTCCACATGCTAGACCGTACAATGCTCAAGGAACTAGGCATCAAGACTATGGGTGATGTGCTCGCCATAATCAAACTGACCAAAGAACCCTTGGTATCGCCAGTTAGTCTCAGAAATGACGACACAACAATTCTGGAAATTAAGAATAGACTGGGACGTATTCACAAGGATGACTAATCTACCCTCCCCCCCACGACAATTTGGAATACGCCTCATACAAATAATTTTCTGGATATTTACATTTGGCAGCAGACCACATTAAAGTTTGCTCACACAGCCCAGAGAAAACACAAATTTGTTTAACACTAGGAACATGAAAAAAAACGGTATTATCAGAAAATATAGAACTGGCTTTAAAATTTTTCTTATATAATGGTTATAAAGGCCTTAATTAATCCTATTTGGAAGTTTTACACTGTAAGAAAGTTATTCTGAAGGAATTCACTAAACTAATAAGCTACTGGAGGCAAGCATGGCATAATAATTATTGTTGTAAGAAAATGAACTTGACAAGGCAAACTCAAATCATAGACAATGGAGTTCGAATTTCACTTCACACTAATGCAAATTGAAAAAGGCATGAATCAATCTTTTCATGTAATGTTTCATTCTGCCACAACAGCAAAATTTCTTATTGCTCTATATTGAGACAAGATAAGATGACTAATCTCCCTCTCTCTATGTATGTGTTTGTGTGTGTATCCAACCTGCTGCTCCACATCATGATATTTATGTGAGCCAAAACGACCAAAAATACCCAGTCTATGGTAAAATTTGCTGTAATTTAGCAGGCTTGAAAAGTCATCTGCAGATGCATACAGGCTAAAAAAAAGGAAAATAAAAGAAAGTGCCAGTGGAGGCGGTGGGGAAAGGAATCACAAAACTTAATAGGTAGTCACACTTGAAACTAAGAAGACGGGCAATGATATAATTGGCTGAATATATATATATATATTTTTTTTTTAATTCCTCATTCCCACCCAGAAGATGACAGAAAATACTTTCTACTTGAAATTTTGGTAATCTCATATCTTAGATAAATCCATTGAAATGTGTCAATGGACCTAAAATAATATTTTAGTAATGAATTTTTCTCATCCATTTATATGTATTTTTTTTCATTTTCTTCTTTTTACAACTTATGTATCAGATTAAACTTCATATCTTACTTATATATATATTATCAGGCATATGTGCATCATCATCATCAAGTCGTGCCGCCAGCACGAATATCACTGACCCTCTCTCACCACTTCTCCCTATCATTCATCGCTTTAGGCAGGTCATTAGGGTTACATCCTGTATCCTCACATAGCTTCTGTATGTATGTTTGAGCTGGTCGTCCTGCTTTTGCTTGGCCATATGCGGGAGTCCATAGGAGTACATCACTGATGAGTTCGTCCTTGCTTCTCCAGCAGTGTCCTATATATATATATATAAGCATTTGTAGTGTAATGTTTATTGTCATAGGAAAAGGAACTCAATAAACTAAGTTCAAATTCTGTAGAAAGTCATTTGTTAATGCCCAAGGGAAAAGCATGCATCCACCAATATTGTTGTAGAGTAGCTAGCACCTCTTCAGCACTCTACCAGATGGCCTGGCTCATAGCCTTAAATAGCTTATGATTAAGGGCTTCAACAACTGATTAATAACTTGATACTAAGCTGATTAATATTTGGACTGTTCTTACTTTGTTTGGCAATACTGCATTTTGACCCTCCTCTATTCCTTGTAAGTAGTCTTGTTAATTGTTTGTAACTTATTGTTTTGTGTTTTTTGTATGTATCTGTTAGCACCGGATACTGGTGCTGAATAAATATATTAAGCACTCTTCTTCTCTGTGCATCATTCTCCTTGATACAACATTATTCTTCCTCCAGCTATAGGTAAATAGTAGGGCTGACTGGGCTCTGTAGCCTTGGTACTGCAATTGGTCTAAGAGAAGGAAAGACTCTGAATTCCAAATCAGCTTTATGCTATTAAAAATTGACCTCGTGTCAAGATACCCCCAAAGCATGGACAGTAGAATGAAAACAGTCTATGTCTGAGGTTCAAATAAAGTGTTAAGTTTGAAATTACTGAAGAAGGTTGAGGAGTACAGTAGCCAAAATGTTGTGAGTATAGCAACTAAATAAGTGTACAATTCTCTTGTTGCATATTGCTTCACAATGAAATCTCCCATAAGTGTACAATTCTCTTGTTGCATATTGCTTAAAAATGAAATCTCTCATAAGTGTACAATCCTCTTGTTGCATATAGTTTAACAATGAAATCTGTAAGTGTAAAATTCTTGTAATAATTCAAAGATACATTACAGCCTATAGGTAAAGTCTCAACTGTCCATTGCAAATAGATTAGAGGTTTCAAATGAAAATCATCTAAGAACATTTATTTACATAATTGGCTGTGCAGAGAATGCAACCAACAATGCCAGGAGGAAATTGAATCCACCAACTTGTAATCAGAAACACTGGAGATGCTGGAAAATGTCAAGACAGAATTAAGTTAAGGAACTCCGAAAATGGATCAGCTTACCAAATGTGATGTCAAAGGAAAATAATGAGTAAAAATAAATGACAAAATAATACTTGCAGGGAGATAAGCAGGTTGACTCAAGGGAATTAAACTCATTTAGAATTTTATCGAGGGAATATATAAACAGGTGCTAAAAGGTAATGCAAAGAAGTGTAACAATTATTGACCTACTGATAAGGAATGTGGAAAAGAAAATTAAATTTAAAACTGAAATGTCAGGTTTGGACATATTTTTACCATTTCACAGCAGCATTTTCTAATTTTGGGATAGCTCTCAGCAATGGCATGTTCCAGTATTAAATAAAAAAACATTACTTAAAACATTTAAAACACCATGAAATATTATGGTAATTGTTTGTTTGGTTGTGCTTTATGGTATATCAACTCTTGTGAGATATATAATGCCAGATCCCATATATATATATATATATATATATATAATTTGTAAGCAAATAGTTTATAGGTACCATTTTTAAACAAATCAGAGCTCATTCATCAACAAACAGTAAAATGGTTCCAAGTATTGCTATGTAATACTAACAATTCAATTTAATATCAATCATTTGTTTACATACAGTTAAATGATTAAAAGTCTAGCAAATGATTAGATATTTCTATTTGACAGATGGGACCTTAACAAGTACTACTACTCCAGGTCAGAGTGGACCTGGGAGTAATGGCAATGAAGGAGTACTCCACATTTTAAGCAGAGTTTAACAGGTTTGAATTCAGAGTTTTCCTTCTCCTAGACCAGCTACCATACCTGCTCTACTATTTGCCCATAGCTGGAGGGAGAATAATTGGATTCATACCTTTCCTAAGGGTATTAGCTCAATGTGAAATGCAAACAGCCTTGTCCAGAATTTGAACTCAGGTTGCCATGTCCATTTCCTACAATGTTAACCATTATGCCATGAAGACCTCCACTACTTAACAAGTGTGGCTATACCATTCCCCAGCAGGGTCAGAGACAATGTTTCTACTGATAAAAGACTAAAAACAAAAAGAGATTAAGAATGTGACTTTGAATAGGGCCCTTTATGAGCATTCCAATAGTCTAAGGGAGATAATTATTTATTGTATCGGTAGACCATTAAAGAAATAAACTAAACCAAAAATTACTTATTTCTGTTTTCGTTATAATCAGAATTGTTTCCGTTGTCTATTACTTACATGACTCTAGACTATGCAATGCAATTATAATGAGAATCAACAATAATGAAATAAAATAAAACTATTAGGCCACGGAGAAGATAGTTATTTTAGAGATTTGTCTGGTTATACCAATATAAGGACAAGGTTATTTGCAGAGCTATCTAATTATTAAATAAAATTGTCAATTAATTGGTTCAAAATTAGTTTCAACAGAATCGCTCCGTCAATCTAAATTAGAACAATCCACTTTTTGTATATATGGATAGATGAAAATCTAGGTGAATAAAAGTTTTTGCTGGTGCAATTACAGTATCACCCATAAATAAGTACACCTTTAGAAAATCTTTTTAAAAAGCCAATTTTTTTCTCAATAGCATTTTCTCATTTCTCATGGAATACAGTGTGGAACGATAAAATTGTCGCTCTAGAAAAGATGACAGGATTCCATTTCCTTTTAATGAAAACTGGTTTTCTTTTTTTGTTGCAGACCATCTACTAGTTGGCCAGTTGTGTACAAATCCCAAGGGTGATAGGAGCCTTCTATCATGTCTGAAAGTGACACAATGTTCAATGAGCGAAATCGGAGATATGCCGCTGTACAACTCATGCTCTCTACTGATCCAAGTTAAACAACAGGACCATTGCCAGAACCATCACTGGATTGCCACGAATAACAGGGACGTGCCCAGGGTGATGAAAACAAAGTGTCCGCCTACGGTTATGGTCTTTGGTGTGGTCTCAAGTGAGGGCCACATCATGCCACCTCACATCTTCGAAGTGAGTGTACCAAAGTGTACCTGGATGAGCTGAAGAGTGTGATGATCCCCTGGTGCAATCAGGTGACCAGTGGCAGATCCTAGGTGTGGCAGCAGGACTCGGCGCTGGCCCACAAGTCCAAAGAGATGCAGACTTGGCTTTAGAAGGAGTGCTACAACTTTGTACCCTTCTCTTACTGGCTCCCCTCCTCCCCCGATCTGAACCCGCTGGACTACTTCGTTCGGTCATACGTTGAGAACATCACCAACATGACCTCCCACAACACCAAAGCCAGCCTGATCGCCGCCATCTGCTGAGTATTTGCCGAGCTCCTACGGGCACTTGTGGAAAAGGCATGCTCCCAGTTCCGGATCCGTATCGAGGCGGTGATTGAGGCTGAAGGCAGCTACATTGAATAGATGTCAGCTCTACTACATAATCAAGTTACCTGAATTGATTTTTTCAATAAAAGTTTTAAAATAGAGCTGTAGTGTTGTTTTCTTTAGGATGACAATTTTATCGCTTCACCCTGTATTATACAATCAAAATGAATATTATTAGGTGTTATTTAATATCAAATTAAAATCCTGTGACCTAAAATTATTAATAGTTAAAAAATAAGTTCAACCCTTATATATGTGCAATTTTATTTATTGTTAGAGAGGTGGTGGTGAAGCCAGTGGTTAATGGCATATCAACCCTTGTGAGTTATTTAATGCCAATTTATATGTATATAAGTTTTTAAGTGAATATTTTAGAGGTAACATTATTTTTTTGCATAGTTAAATGGTTTTGAGTATTGCTATTTGACATAGCAATTCTATTTATCAAGTATTTTTATCTAATACAAATAATTTGTGCATGGAAGTATGGTTTCAAATAACTAATAATAATCCTTAGTAAATGAGTGAACAATTCTATTTGATCCATAGATAGCACCCTAACAGGTACTATCATTCTGGGTTGGAGTGGACCTGGGAGTAATGGCAATGAAGAAATATTCCACATTCCTCAAAGCTCACCACCAGATACAGTCTAGTGTCATGCCTAGAACATGTTGGAATTTGTTCGTAATGCTCATTAGCTCTGAGTAAATACTCATTTGCATAAAAAAGCAAAGAGCTATGACTTGAGGCGAGGTTACATGGACATTGGGGCATTCCATTGTTCTCAAGTGGCTGAGTGTTGTACTTCCAACATAATGGACTTGCCCTCCTCCATAAATACACGTCAACAAGAGTGTCAGACGGTGTGCACCAATCAGCATGACACAATCACGTGTGATACCATTTGTGTAATGGATGGATAGTCACTACCACACTGGACTCTCAGCTTTCTACCAACTAACTACTGTTTAACCAAGTTGACTTGTATCTTGTTTCTGTTACTTGAATATATATGTTTTTCTATCAAACCTTTTGTGTTCCCTGTGTCTTTCTTTGGTCAGCATCACAACACTAAATCAGTTTTCTACACAGTGGTTGGTTACTGGCCCAGTGAAAGGGTATTTTAGTGTGTGTATACACTGGCTTGCTTAAGATGTTACGGGTTCTGTATTGAGTTACTGCCCATTCTATTTTTGTCTGCCAGCTGGACGCTAGCTGGGGCTGTTAAACCGGTAAGTGTTGTTCTTGTTGTTTATTCTGCACATTAGAGTAGTGACTTCTACACAACACTTATTGGGAGAGCATTTTACCCTTTTATGGAAGTGCAGTTAGCATATTTGACAGCCCCAACCGACAAGGTGTTTGTTTACAGAGAGGTGTTAGAATTTTATTTTTGTATCAAAAAACAAAAAAACCTACCACATCCGGGACCAATACGTAGAAACAAGCTCTAATTATAGAGTAGGGTTTTTTTCCCCTCATAAACTAGATAATAAAGGTAGTGTTCTTGGTTGTTTTTATTTTTATTTTTTTTATTTTATTTTTTTTTTGTGCAAATTTTTTAGTTGAGTAGGTTTTTGGTTAATAAAAATTGTGTTTTCTCCTAATGTCGTCAATCGGTACTAGATTCCCTGATGAGCCAGTGAGGCGAAACTTTAGTAGGATAGGCCCGACTCGTGATTTAATTTTTGTAATTGGCTCTACTTTGTATTGAGCACTCTTTGTAATTGTAGCATAGCAGCATTTTACGGTGGGTTTTCTTTTTCTTTTGACCAACTGATTGCATATCTCTTGATTTTTTTCAACTGGTGTGACAAAGTGGCCTTTTCTTTTTTTTTGTCCTATGCAATTTTTTCTTTTTCCCCCAGGCGGTAATTCGAGATATTATTATCTCTAGATACTGGCATCTTTTTTTTCTTTTTTCCTGGTAACCGTGAATGCTGGTAGATAGTAGGTTAGTAAATATATATATATATATATATCCTTTCTTCACTTATCACTTAGTGTTCATTCTCTTTTTTATTTTCTATTTACTTCGGTGATTGAAGTCAAAAAATTCTTTGTTGAGGGAGTCAAGAGCCGAGTCCAATGCTTCCTAGCAGAATAATCTTTCTTCTCTTTCTCCTCTTCTACAGATTATTTCCTTATTGGACATCTGCAGGCAAGACACATATGGGATCGCTTACGATGACGAGGTTATTCATTTCACTAGAGTGATTTAAAAGAATTTCAGTTGACTGATACTTCAGCATTCACTAATTAAGCAATGCAACTGCTATGACCATCTTGAACATATAAACAAACAGAAATACAAATCCATTGTTTTTTACGGTTACTATGCAAGCTATTCAGCTAAAAGATATGAGCATTTTAATAACAATTTGTCATAAAAAAAAATAGTAGAAGGGCGATACTTAAAGTGCAGGCAGCAATCGGGGTTGCAAAAAAGAATTGCTCTTTAAGCGACCCGCCCAACAAGGTCTGGTAACAGAACTATCCAAAATTCTGGAGTAGAAAAAATAACGGTCTGGTCTCCTTGATAACACAATTTAGACTCAACCAGAAAGAGGTGACTGAACCTGAATATATAGGTTGTAATCACCTCTCACCCCTCCTACTCTCAATTCTGACCATAAATATCAGAAGCTGATAGACATTCATGTTGGCTACAATATCCCTGGGGCCACCTCCTCGCTTTTTGCGGGGAACCCCGGAGCCTGTTCTGGACTTTGGTCCAGAGCGTGGCTCTGCAAAAAGAACAATGGCAGACTTGGGGCCTTTTATTAGGCACCTCGTTTCGACTAGGCTACCCTCGGGTGGGCGAGCTGCATTTTTTGTCTCCTTTGTCACCCATGTATGGCACTAGACCAAGCATCTAGTTTAAGCCGTAAACTGGCATACGTGCCCGGACCCACATTTGGGTTCGTGAAACTGCTTGCCTCATCAGGCTCACATTGCACTAAGTGAGCCGATGAGCAGCACTGACCAGCAGGGTTCGAGTCTCGATTCGTTCCCGACCTCCCCTTCCCACTTTAATCGGCCTTGGGGCTTTTGACCTTGTGTCAAGTCGTGTCTGGTGGGAGGCAGCGACAAATAAACGGCTACAATATCCCTGGAAACAGAGCCCGCAAGACGTAAGTAACACTCTCTCTAACTCATTTCTTTTTCCACAAATTAAGCCTCAGCTGCAATCTAACATATTTTCAATATGACGTTGATATTAAGATTTTACAAATTACAATTTAATGGAAAGGTCTTTTTATAAAATTCTAATTGAATCGATACAGGATTGTCATGAAAGTAATTATATATTAATTGAGTAATTAACTGTATTGATTTCCTTATTCAATTTTCTCAGATTACTCAATTAATTGCTTGATTAACCAGCATCAAAAAATGAAACTAGTTGAAGTACCAGTTTATGTCAATTAAGAGATAAAAATATGGGTCACAGCAGGTTATAAATATGTTAAAATTATTCATTAACACTTAGTATTATATATTAATACCAGCTCATTGTTTGCCAATGGTCCGGGAGACTGGGGTTCAATCCCAGGTCGCATCCTACCAAAGACTTTAAAAATGGTACTTGATAACTCCTTGCTTAACACTCAGCATTATAAGGTATGTATCAAGGGTAAACTGGAGTAATCCAGGGAAAGGAGTGGTGCCCTCCCCTACACCTCGGTGAAGTAGCTGTTGAAAAGGGAGCCTTCTGGTCGCCCTCAACTACAGTCGCCGACGTTACTTACTTACTTATTATATATTAGCATACAGGACACTACTAGAGAAGCAAGAATGGAATCATCAGTGACGTTCTCCTACGGACCCCTCCACAGAACATATCTACAAGACATAGACTAGAAGACCTACTGGGAACGATGGATGATAGGAATGGATGGAGAAAGAGAGTCAGGGATATCCGTGCCAGCTGCATGATTTGATGATGATGGTGATTTATAAAAAAACTGCAGGATACATGAAATGTGCAAGAAATTTTGTAAAAAAAAAATACTTTGTACTCAAATGGTATCTTTAAACAATGCATCTATGTAACAATTTTTCTACTTTTTCTTGTTCTTGAGTAGAAAGTGCTATTTAGTTTTCTGACAGAACTATGTGATTCTGGCCATTGAACAAAGACGCTCCTCTGCTCAGCATCTGCTGAAGCATGCCGTTGACCTGCCTTTTAATTCATCAGCTATACTTCATATCCACCATGCTGCATCCCATGGTTTCCATTGCTATGTAGTTGTGTGGTCCATATAATACTCTTCTTCCACAGAGACTGTTATCCAATGACAAGACAGGGAAGGATATCTGAGTGATTATCATGGTATTTTAGTCTTAGTTCACTAGAGTATTTTCTCTTCAAACTTTGTTTTTCTGACGTTGGTAATGAAATTTTCAAAACATGATGGAAGCCTTTTTCAGGGGCTGTTATGTAAAAGTGATGCACATTAGTCTAAATATCTCAAAAACTATTCACTTCTAAACACTTTTGTTTATTTTTGTATAATTTATAAATGAATGTAAATTTTTATTCGTACAATTTCTTATTTTCAGCTTCAATAGTGTTAGCAACCTTGACCTCTGTGTGAATGGGTAACATTAGCCTTATTGCAAACTGAACCTCCAACCAAAAGAGTTAAATTTTTCACAAAAATAAGATAAATATATTTACTTACATGAATAAAAAGTCGAAACTTTTTTGCCGTGTACACTGACAATTTGGACAGAGTCATATATTCAATTTGGGTTTACAGTAAAAGTGTCTTTACATTTAAAACACCCAGTTCAAGCAAATATTTTACAAAGAATAAAACAGCATACAATTTTGTAAAATTTTCGGCATTTTAAATTAATAGGACTTAAAGGCATACTAACCAATATTGAAGCTATTTTTCTGCTTGCACAAGCGAGTTTTCATCCCTTCTGTTCTGTTTTACTGTTTACTTATTAATGAATTTAAGTATAATTTGAAGTCTACTGCTTGGGAAGGGGGAAACTAGGTATTTCGTCATTTTTTTTGTTTGTTTTTGTGTGGTGGCATTGGGATTTATGTGCTTAGAACATTGATTGATAAAATCAGAGAAAACGGCTTCAAGCTGACAAAGAAAAGAGGCAGAAGGCACCCCACAAAAACAATTACCGATGCCAACTACGCCGATGACATAGCGATACTGGCAAATACACCCAACCAAGCCAAAACACAACTGCATAGTTTGGAACGAGCCACCGCAGGCATTGGCCTCCATGTCAATGCACACAAAACAGAATATATGTGCTATAATCAAACAGGCGACATCACCACACTAGACCGAACCCCTCTGAAACTAGTAGACAAATTCACCTACCTAGGAAGCAGCGTCTCATCAACTGAAAAGGACATCGACACGCGGCTAACAAAGGCATGGACAGTTATCGATAGGCTATTGATCATATGGAAATCAGACCTGACCGATTAAATGAAATGCAGTTTCTTCCAGGCAGCGGTCGTATCGATACTGCTGTATGGATGCACTTCTTGGATGCTAACAAAACGGCTGGAGAAGAAGCTAGACGGCAATTACACAAGAATATTGCGATCAATACTGAACAAGTCCTGGGATGTAGCCCTGAAGACCTACCAGAGGCGATGAACGGTAGGGAGAAGTGGCGAGAGAAGGTCAGGGATATCCGTGCTAGTGGCACGACATGATGATGATGATGATGACAGGAATAAACTAACAAAACTAAATCTTCATTTTTCCATTTTTTTCATTATTATAAAGTTCATTTATTTTTGTTAGGTGTGTTTCAATTTTTGATTAAAAATGGTGTAAATTAAAAAAAAAAATCAGTTTCCCATCTTAATCAAATGCAACATTGTCAATTTGTTTGGAATTGTAGACTGGAAAATGTCAAATTAAATTTCTCTTACATCTTTATAAGATGTATATGTTAAATAAGTCTCAACAACACTAATCCTTGAGGTCTAACAGTGAGGAGCTGTAGAATACACCGACTGCATCTCTGCACAGGCGTAAGACCCCCCACCAACAACAACTGTCTTGGATATGACACTAAACAATCTGATGTTGAGGCTCCAGTAATGCTGGAGCTTTCAGGAATGCAGAGTACTACTTCATTGCCATCGTTCCTAAGTGAACTCTGACCTAGAGCGGTAGTAACTGATAGGGACCTATCTATGGGTCAAATAAAACTAAACTATGTACTTATGATAAACTGAATTGTTTGAAATAGAACTGTTTATATGTATAAAAATGGATTTGGCATTAAATTAACCTACAATGGTTGATATGCCATAAACCCAAACCAAACCAAACTAATCATTGAGAAACAACACAGCTGATACAACACAAAGCAATGAATGCTCAAATGACGCCAGAGCATTGTGCAATCATTTCAACTGCAAAATATTATTCATCTGAATACAGTATTTCTGCATGACTGATATCATAGCATAAAATCACATGCATTCATTTGATGTTTTTATTCATAGGGTAAATTCTATTAAACTCCCTGTATATCAACTTATATTATACTTTGTAGATAATCTAATGATCTAACAATAAATGATTAAAAAAAATAATTCTAAAGTATTCTTTTATACTGTAACAATCTTCACAGAAATGTTACATTTTCTTTTAAAGTAAATAGAAATATTTCTATTACAACCAACAATAAACTTCCTCATTAATTTAAAACTGATAGAAGAGATAGACAAAAATATTAACAAGAAACAACTGATATCATCTAAGCATGGACAGTGAAATGAAAACCATCTACTTCTGGGAATTAAATTGCAAGAAGGTTACCAACTACAACAGACACTTTAAGACAGACAGAGAGTATAACAGCTAAAATGTTAGGACTTTGACAAACAAATCAAAGACACAAGCCCAAGTACTTTAATATATAATAATGATACTTATCTCAGAGATGACCAAAGCAATGTGACTATAACAAGAAAAATGATGACACTAATCCAAACACAACAGTGTATATATTTACCCAACCCCTCCTCCACAAACAAGTTATTTTTCAACAAAGTATAGCTGGTTTGAATTCAGAGTTTTCCTTTTCCTAGACTGGTTGTCTTACCAACACAAAACAAACCCAGTCTGTCCTACCCATAGCTGGGGGTAGGACAGAAGAAGTTATGCCTTTCTTGACAGCATCAACATAAAATAAAACACAGATAGCCTTGTGGAGGAGCCTGTGGTGTAATGGTTATCGTCGTAGGAAATAGACAAGGCAACGCGAGTTCAAATCCTGGATGAGACTGATTGCATTTCACATAGCACTAATACCCTTGGGAAAGGTGTGAATCCAATTATCTTTCCTCCAGCTATGGGTAAATAGTAGGGCAGACTAGGTTCTTCAGCCTTGGTGAGGCAACTAGTCTAGGAGACGGAAAACTCTGAATTGAAACCTGTTAAACTCCGCTTAAAAATTGACCTTGTGTCATATTCTGCCCGAGCGGAGGGGTTGGTAAATAGGGTATGGATAGCCTTGTTCAGAAATTAAACTTGGGTTGCCAATTTTATTCAAGACAAACAGCATATTTTCTTAACTGAGAAATTCAGACAAATGTTTCCAATACGAACAACAACCAACTTCCTCATTAATTTCAAGCTATGTAGTTCAATAAAAGATGAGGAAAAATCATTATTATTTGTTTCTTTCTTGCGCAAATGATTTAAAAAAAAAAAAGTTTTAAAATCAATCTTTTTGTGAATTATAAATTTATGAAACTCATTAATAACATGCCCACAAACGTAAAATTATTTGTTTTGTTTATGTTTTGTACAAAGCAAAACAACATTCTGGAAATAACCAAGTACACTCATTTGTCTTTTATAACTTGATGCAGATGATAGATAACAGAATCACACCCGATTCATAGAATATATATAACTAATGGCAAAGAAGAGAGAGTACTATATAATTAGCAATTAACAGTTATCTCCCTTGAGAAATTATTAGGATTGGGATGAGAGTTTTATGCACTAACAAAAATGATGGAGTGTCCTGGTTATGACACTAAACTGCATCTATTAGTGAGGCTAAGTTGTCAGTTTTTGTCCACGGATGGAATTTAATTGTAAGTTGACAGCTCTTAAAAAAAAAGCATAAGAAAAATACAACTTACTTAAAGGCCACCTTTGACAGCTATTAAGTTCAATTTTGTAGAGCTCTGAGAAGTATGGAGTCACCTATTAATGGTAATTACTCCCAGATCCACTCTGACCCAGAGTGACAGTACTTCTTAGAGTCCAATCAATAGGTTGAATAGATCTATTAAAGGTAATGAAGAGTTTAAAATGATTGTGAAGATAGAATTTTTGTACTATGTATAATTGGAGACCATAACAGTTAAAGTGACCTTGGCATAAAAATGGCCCAGTCGGCTGGGGCTACAGAATACGACTGAATCTCTGCATAGGGGTAAGACTTCCAACATGTGTCCTGTGGCTCAGTTGGGTGGGCCTGTAGAATAAACTGACAGCATCTCTAAAAAGGAGTAAGACTCTCCCAAACAAATGTCCTGGATATGAAACTAGACTAACTGGTGGTGAAGCTCCAGTAGTTCTGAAGCTTTCGGGAATGCAGAGTACCCCTCTATTGCCATCAATCCCAGGTCCACTCAGAGCCAGAGTGGTAGCACCATATAGGGTCCTAACTATGGGTCAAATAGAACTAAACTGTGTACTTATACTAAATTGAATCATTTGAAGTATAACTGTTTTTAAATTCAATTATGTGTAAACAAAAAACTGTACTATGTTAAACTGAATTGCTTGAAATAGAACTGTTTATATGTATAAAAATGGATTTGGCATTAAATAACTAACAATGGTTGATATGCAATCAAACCAAACCAAACTCAGCATAAAATAATCAAACAATACTTCAAACTAATCAACCAACCATTTTGTATTTTTGTCACAAAAATAAGAATAAATGTCACGTATAAGAACTGGGTCACTATGGTACAGATTATACTGTCTGGTAAAGAATAATGAAACCATGAACTTGGATCATTAATCCTATGTTTATATTCATACTGATCAGAGATAAATATTGAATGCTAATTAGAGAGTACTTCCTTTTAATATTTACTTACTTATAATTAAGTACAGGGTAGAACGATAAAATTGTCGCCCTAGAAAAGAGGACGATTCCATTTCTGTTTAATGAAAACCAGTTTTCTTTTTTTGTTGCAGGCCATCTACTAGTTGGCTAGTTGCGTACAAATCCCAAGAGTGATAGGAGCCTTCTATCATGTTTGAAAGTGACACAATGTCCAACGAGTGAGATCAGAGATGCGCCGCTGTACAACTCATTCTCTCTACCGATCCAAGTTATGACAACAGGACCATTGCCAGCACCCTTAAAATGCAAATCCGGACGGTTTAATGTGTCCAGGGTGATGAAAACAAAGTTTCCGGCTACGGTTATGGTCTTTGGTGTGGTTTCAAGTGAGGGCCACATCATGCCACCTCACATCTTCAAAGTTGGCTTGAAGGTCTCTACCAAAGTGTACCTGGATGTGCTAAAGAGTGTGATGATCCCCTGGTGCAATCAGGTGGCCGGTGGCAGACCCTGAGTGTGGCAGCAGGACTTGGTGCTGGTCCACATTTCCAAAGAGACCCAGGTTTGGCTTCAGAAGGAGTGCTATGACTTTGTACCCTTCTCTCACTGGCCCCCCTCCTTCCCTGAAATGAACCCGTTAGACTACTTCATTTGGTCATATGTCGAGAACATCACCAACATGACCTCCCACAACACCAAAGCCAGCCTGATCGCCACCATCTGCGAAGCTCCCGCGGGCGCTTGTGGAAAAGGCATACTCCCAATTCCGGATCCGTATTGAGGTGGTGATTGAGGCTGAAAGCAGCTACATTGAATAGATGTCAGCTCTACTACATAATCAAGTTACCTGAATTGATTTTTTTCAATAAAAGTTTTAAAATAAAGCTGTAGTGTTGTTTTCTTTAGAACGACAATTTTACCGTTTCACCCTGTATAATATGAATATTGAAAATAATGTATGATTCAAAATTGAACTTAATAGCTGTCAAAGGTGTCCTTTAAGTAAGTTGTATTTTTCTTATGCTTTCTTTTTTTTAAGAGCTGTCACCTTACAATTAAATTCCATGATTGGACAAAAACTGACAACTTTGCCGCTCAAAATAAATCCAAAAACTATTTTCTAGATATTATCGTCTGAAAAAAAAAATTGATAATGATAACTCATAAATATGATAAATCTCATTAACAATAAAAAGAAAAAAGGAAAAAGAAAAAGAGTTGATAATAGGAAATCCTTGAGATTAAGTCCTACAAAACAAAGTGAAAGTTTTCATATAATATATTCATATATGATATATTAATATTTACTTCATAGGATGAAATATATAAATATATATGATAAATATTTTGTTTTGCAGATTTATCATGGCTCTTAACAGGTGGCTTTATCAGGAAACTGCATATTACCATAATGATTTATGGGAGATATAAAAGTTTCCTATTGCCTTCTCTATGGTTTTGAATTAAGGGTTCTTTTTGGTTTTTTATTTGTTTCATTTACAACTCAATGATTGTCAACTGAGAAAATAAAAGTGACAAGCCAAGTTTAAAATCCAGCCAAATAGACTTACTAAAACACATGAATACCCTTTCTCCTCATTTATGGCTAAAATAACAGGGCAGATTGGGTTTGCTAAATATGATTGTGAACAATCAGATGAGAAGGAAAAATTCTGATTACAAAACTGCAGAAAAAAAGCTGCTTCAGTGACTCTAAAAAAATAAAAATACACACACACACACACAAAAAAAGTATAGTAATGTACAGTTGACAGATAAAGGAAGCTATATAGAATCGTATTCTGAAAAGACGTAGCACTTTTATTATACTGAACAAATCACAAAAACAGATTTATCTGTTAAATATGCTTTGCTAATCTCTGAATTGTCAATATAATATCTTTACTGCTCATGAGGGTTAAAATGATCTATAATGCCTGGGTTGATAGGTTTATTAATGAAAAAGAACATTGAATCCCTTGGTATTTATTTCAAGAAGGATTGGATTGGAAGGTTTAATGGCATATCAACCCTTATTAGGTCATTTCATGCCAAACATTTTTATTTCATTGTAAGTTAAGGTTTATGTAGGATGGGAGTGGATTGTTAGGCTTAATGGCATATCAACCCTTATTAGGTCATTTCATGCCAAACTTTGTTATTTCATTGTAAGTTGAGGTTTATGTAGGATGGGAGTGGATTGTTAGGTTTAATGGCATATCAACCCTTATTAGGTCATTTCATGCCAAACTTTGTTATTTCATTGTAAGTTGAGGTTTATGTAGGATGGGAGTGGATTGTTAGGTTTAATGGCATATCAACCCTTATTAGGTCATTTCATGCCAAACTTTGTTATTTCATTGTAAGTTGAGGTTTATGTAGGATGGGAGTGGATTGTTAGGCTTAATGGCATATCAACCCTTATTAGGTCATTTCATGCCAAACTTTGTTATTTCATTGTAAGTTGAGGTTTATGTAGGATGGGAGTGGATTGTTAGGCTTAATGGCATATCAACCCTTATTAGGTCATTTCATGCCAAACTTTGTTATTTCATTGTAAGTTGAGGTTTATGTAGGATGGGAGTGGATTGTTAGGTTTAATGGCATATCAACCCTTATTAGGTCATTTCATGCCAAACTTTGTTATTTCATTGTAAGTTGAGGTTTATGTAGGATGGGAGTGGATTGGAAGGTTTAATGGCATATCAACCCTTATTAGGTCATTTCATGCCAAACTTTGTTATTTCATTGTAAGTTGAGGTTTATGTAGGATGGGAGTGGATTGTTAGGCTTAATGGCATATCAACCCTTATTAGGTCATTTCATGCCAAACTTTGTTATTTCATTGTAAGTTGAGGTTTATGTAGGATGGGAGTGGATTGTTAGGTTTAATGGCATATCAACCCTTATTAGGTCATTTCATGCCAAACTTTGTTATTTCATTGTAAGTTGAGGTTTATGTAGGATGGGAGTGGATTGTTAGGCTTAATGGCATATCAACCCTTATTAGGTCATTTCATGCCAAACTTTGTTATTTCATTGTAAGTTGAGGTTTATGTAGGATGGGAGTGGATTGTTAGGCTTAATGGCATATCAACCCTTATTAGGTCATTTCATGCCAAACTTTGTTATTTCATTGTAAGTTGAGGTTTATGTAGGATGGGAGTGGATTGTTAGGTTTAATGGCATATCAACCCTTATTAGGTCATTTCATGCCAAACTTTGTTATTTCATTGTAAGTTGAGGTTTATGTAGGATGGGAGTGGATTGTTAGGCTTAATGGCATATCAACCCTTATTAGGTCATTTCATGCCAAACTTTGTTATTTCATTGTAAGTTGAGGTTTATGTAGGATGGGAGTGGATTGTTAGGTTTAATGGCATATCAACCCTTATTAGGTCATTTCATGCCAAACTTTGTTATTTCATTGTAAGTTGAGGTTTATGTAGGATGGGAGTGGATTGTTAGGCTTAATGGCATATCAACCCTTATTAGGTCATTTCATGCCAAACTTTGTTATTTCATTGTAAGTTGAGGTTTATGTAGGATGGGAGTGGATTGTTAGGTTTAATGGCATATCAACCCTTATTAGGTCATTTCATGCCAAACTTTGTTATTTCATTGTAAGTTGAGGTTTATGTAGGATGGGAGTGGATTGTTAGGTTTAATGGCATATCAACCCTTATTAGGTCATTTCATGCCAAACTTTGTTATTTCATTGTAAGTTGAGGTTTATGTAGGATGGGAGTGGATTGTTAGGCTTAATGGCATATCAACCCTTATTAGGTCATTTCATGCCAAACTTTGTTATTTCATTGTAAGTTGAGGTTTATGTAGGATGGGAGTGGATTGTTAGGTTTAATGGCATATCAACCCTTATTAGGTCATTTCATGCCAAACTTTGTTATTTCATTGTAAGTTGAGGTTTATGTAGGATGGGAGTGGATTGTTAGGCTTAATGGCATATCAACCCTTATTAGGTCATTTCATGCCAAACTTTGTTATTTCATTGTAAGTTGAGGTTTATGTAGGATGGGAGTGGATTGTTAGGCTTAATGGCATATCAACCCTTATTAGGTCATTTCATGCCAAACTTTGTTATTTCATTGTAAGTTGAGGTTTATGTAGGATGGGAGTGGATTGTTAGGTTTAATGGCATATCAACCCTTATTAGGTCATTTCATGCCAAACTTTGTTATTTCATTGTAAGTTGAGGTTTATGTAGGATGGGAGTGGATTGGAAGGTTTAATGGCATATCAACCCTTATTAGGTCATTTCATGCCAAACTTTCTTATTTCATTGTAAGTTGAGGTTTATGTAGGATGGGAGTGGATTGTTAGGTTTAATGGCTTATTCAATGATTTGGTTTGATTTTTCAGTTCAAAGGTTCCAGTTCATTGCCAAAACTTTTGCTTAGTATACATGTGATTTGTAAAGGAATTGGTTTGTTGTTAAGATTGTTGTAAATGAGTTTTTGGTTAAAGCGGTAGTAATGAAGATTCTTTGTTTTGATTTTTTTTAAAGTGAGAGATTTCAAGAATGAAAATAGATAAACACAGAAACAAAACTCTACAACAGAAATGCCTTTTTCTTCTTTGAATTTTCTAAGTTTAAAAATTATATTCAAATGATTAGTAGGATGTGTAAATGACATATTGGATATCATTGTAGGAAATGAACTAAGTTAACAGATTTCAAATACCTGGATGAGGCTGTTTGAATTTCACATAATACTAATTCCCTTGAAAAACCCATGAGTTCTCTTTTGCTCCCAGCTATAGGAAACCAGTCTAGGAGAAGGAAAATCTCTTAAATCTATACAATTGGTCAAGAAAGAAAATAGAGTGGAAAACAACAGATTGCCAGCTTTGTCTACAAAGAACACTTATCAGTGAATAGTAGTACAAACTGGGCTCTTTAGCCTTTGTAGGACAACTAGTCTATGAGAAGGAAAATCTCTTAAATCTACACAATTGGTCAAGAATGCAGATAGAGTAGAAAACAGCAAATTGGCAACTTTGTTTCCTTAGAACACCGATGGGTAAATCTAGAGTAATCTAGGCTCTTTCATAAGGCAATCCCTTCGTCCATCTATCTATCGGATTTTGATTGTATACTGCGTTGCAGTGTCGGAGCAGTATGTCGTCGAATTGTCTGGTCTTCCATACTTCCGGGGGAATTTCGTCCAGCCCTGCAGCTTTCCTATTTTTAATTTTTCTGAGAACCGAGTCGAGTTCTTCTTGTGTGAACGGTCCAAGTTTAATGTCTATTGTTTGCTAATTATTCTGGTGATTGGTTCATGTGTTATTTTTGGTGGGTTTCCAAGTAAGTTTTCGAAGTGCTGTTTCCACAGTTTTATTCTTTCTTGTTGGTTTGCTGCTTTAAGTTTTGCTTTGGCTGTGTTCTTTCTTCTGCTCACTTCGTTTATTGTTTGCCAGGCAATTCTAGATTGTCTATCTTCCACCGAGTCTCTAATCTTATCTATCTGATTTTGAATGTATTCTGTCTGTTCCTTTATATATATGCCTGCTAATTGATATTGTGCCGTTTTTAGTTTTAAGGCATTTGTGTTTGTTGGGTTTTTTTCGATAGTTTTTGGAGGCTGTTTTCACTAGTGCACGTTTTTCTCTCACTGCTAAAGTTTCCCATGGGACTCTATATTTAGTTTTAATTTTTGTTGGAATGTATTTTGCTGCTGCCTCGAGGTGTGCATTGACGAAATTTTCGTATTCGTCGTTTGGTGTACTTTTTTCCGTCTTTTCTTGTAGTGTTTCGAATCTGTTTCTTAATTCTAATACGTATTTATCTCTTACATCTTTGTTGTTTAATAGGGCCCAGTCATAGTGTTTGGTGGTCGCTGTTCGTTTGTCGTTTTTTCGTAGGCTTAACCGTATTTTCGCCGTGACTATTCGGTGATCGGTGGACACACCCTCAAAAGAGGAGTATGCCTCGCAATTCAATGCACTATTCTTCCATTTCTTGTTTATAAGGACGTAGTCTATCTGAGCTTTAGTATTGTTTGCGTACGTGTATGTCCATAGTTTGCCCTCTCTTTTTTGGTAGTTTGTATTGAGGCATGCTAATAGCTGCCAAAATCTACAATGCCCTACTGCGAAACCGAATAGAACCCAAAATCGACAACATACTTAGAAAAAACCAAAATGGCTTCCGAAGAAATAGATCCACGACCTCACAAATATTAACCATCCGCAGAATCCTTGAAGGTGTACGGGCAAAGAACCTACAAGCGACATTAATATTTGTCGACTTTACCAAGGCTTTCGACTCCATTCACAGAGGAAAGATGGAACAAATCCTACTAGCGTACGGCATACCTAAAGAAACCGTAGCGGCAATAACGATTCTCTATAGAAACACTAAAGTAAAAGTACGATCACCAGATGGAGACACAGAATACTTCGACATTGTAGCAGGAGTACTACAAGGGGACACGCTGGCTCCGTATCTCTTTATCATTTGTCTAGACTACGTACTTAGAACATCGATTGACAAAATCAAAGAGAATGGCTTCGAACTGACGAAGAAAAGAAGCAGAAGATACCCCGCAACAACAATTACCGACGCCGACTACGCCGATGACATAGCGATACTGGCAAATACACCTGACCAAGCCGAAACACTTCTGCATAGTTTGGAACGAGCAGCAGCAAGCATAGGCCTCCATGTTAATGCACACAAAACGGAATATATGTGCTATAACCAAACGGGGGACATCTCCACTCTAAAAGGAACCCCTCTTAAACTAGTAGACAAATTCACGTACCTAGGAAGCAGCGTCGAATCAACCGAAAAGGACATCGAAACGAGGTTAACGAAAGCATGGACAGCTATCAATAGGCTATCGACTATATGGAAATCAGACCTAACCGATAAAATGAAACGCAGTTTCTTCCAGGCAGCGGTCACATCGATACTGCTATATGGATGCACTACATGGACGCTAACAAAACGGCTGGAGAAGAAACTAGATGGCAATTACACAAGAATGCTGCGTGCAATCCTGAACAAGTCCTGGCAGCAACACCCCACAAGACACCAACTGTACGGCCACCTGCCCCCTATCACGAAAACTATTCAAGTTAGGCGAACCAGACATGCAGGACATTGCTGGAGAAGCAGAGATGAACTCATAAGAGATGTACTCTTATGGATCCCCACACAAGGCCGTGCAAAAGCAGGACGACCAGCACGAACGTACATTCAGCAGCTATGTGAGGATACAGGTTGTTGTCCTGAAGACCTACCTAGGGCGATGAACGATAGGGAGGAGTGGCGAGAGAGGGTCAGGGATATCCGTGCTGCCAGCACGAGATGATGATGATGATGATCATAAGGCAACCAGTCTAGGAGAAGGAAAATCTCTTACATTTACACAATTGGTCAAGAAAACAATTGAAAAGGAAAACAGCAGATTGACAGCTTTGTCTCCCAAGAACATTTTATCCAAAATAAAAATTGTTAAAAGAAACAAAAATCCAAATTGGAACTAAAAAAACAGAAAAACAACACGCACACAAAAATAAAACGACAAAAATTTTGAATTAGGAAGTCATTTAAGATGGATATTTATTTATGAGGAAAAAATAGGAAATCATTTCAAGAATATACTTAGAGTATGGTTTGGTTTGGTTTCTTTGATAATGGCATATCAACCTTTGTGGATTATCTAATGCCAAAGCCATCCTTATAGAAGAACAGTGGTGGTACTATTTAACCTATAGTTGAAGGGAATAAGGGGGTTTATACATTTCCCAAGGATATTAGTCTGAAAGTGAACATAATAGTGTGACTGGAGTTTGAACCTGCTTTGTACAATGTCACAGTGCAGTATGTTAACCACTACACCACAGGAACTCTCTCTAGATTAATAGTAGAATTTTTTTTCAGAAAACAACCAATAAAATGTAAATTTATCAGTTTACTATTTACATTTACTCTGTATTAATACCCAGGAGAAAGGCATGAATCCACTTTTCCCCAGCTGTAGATGAAATAGCAGCCTTGGTGTTGAGCAGTCTACAAGATCAGTCTAGAAATTAATAAGACTGAATTTTTCTATTTTTCAGGTTGACAACCCTAATTAAAAATCGACTGATTAATGCTGACCTTGAACACCAGTGAAAACATTCAGTTTACTGTTGCCTCTTAGAATTCTCTTGAATTATACTTGGTTAAGTATTGAACAATAATCAAATTTCATGTCAAACTTCAGGAAAATATGATAGAAATATTTAACAAGTTAACATAGGTTTATGAAGATCAAGTTCTATCCTGAAGACTGACTATTAGGTGACTAAAAGAATTTTTTTGATGTCTGGAAGACTGTGGAAGATGAATCCTATTCTGATCAACTAGTTACTTCACTAATTGAAGAAAATGCTACAAAAATGATGATAAAATTATTCAGCTGATTTTCAATCAGGGTTGCCATACTGAAAACAACAACAACAAAAAAAAAAAGCAATGTCATTACTTTCTAGATACAGTCAATGTATTCATATTTACTAACCCCTCCGCTCAGGCAGGATATGACACAAGGTCATTTTTTAAGCGAAGTTTAATGTTTGAATTCAGAGTTTTCCTTCTCCTAGACTAGTTGCCTCACCAAGGCTGAAGAACCTAGTCTGTCCTACTATTTACCCATAGCTGGAGGAAAAATAATTGGATTCATACCTTTCCCAAGGGTATTAGTGCTATGTGAAATGCAATCAGTCTCGTCCAGGATTTGAACTCGTGTCACTGTGTCCATTTCCTACAACGATAACCATTACACTACGGGCACCTCCTGATACAGTCAATGTATTAGTTTTTGTTTAGTTTGTTTAATCTCCTGATCTGAGTCCTTGGAACTTCTTTTGGTTTTCAAAAATTAAAACCCATTTCAGTGGTTGCTATTAGGGAACTGTTGAGAACATGCAACAGGTTAGGATGTACCAACTAAAGGCAGTATCAGTTGAAGAATTCCAGGAATGACAACATCATTGTCAGTATGTGGCTTCCTAAAAGATCTATTTTAATCCTTACTACACAGGAATTGAATATACTCAATTCCAAGAACATTCACTTGAGATATGGGAGCTGAGTTAACACATTTTTGTTAATAGGGTGCTTTCTGGAATTCTCCACACTTAACATGACATAACATACACATTTTATTTTTACTCACCAGAAAGAGGTAGCAAGAACTGATTTCCACATGATTAGTGGGATATTACCAGTTTGTGGAGTATATTTCTAAAATTGAATTGAAACAAGGGTGAAACTTTCAATTTTAACAACAAAGTAAGATGGCAGAAGACAGTTTCTTTGTTCTGTGCTTCAGTAATTCTGATTCAACAGTAAATAAGAAAAGCTTAAACCTGACAACATAGTTCAGTTATGATATTAAGTTTGGTGACTATTCGCATGATAAGAAAAATGTGTGGTTGGATGTAAACCAATATGAATTCAATAAATAATGAATATATATATAAACTAGTTTTAGTGTTTTTGTATATAATTTGGGGATGCCAATTTCAGACCAATTTAAACATAATAATTCAGTATCTGCAGGTTAGTGTGTAAAAATTTAATTATTGCACGCATGGTTAAAGAAGATAAAGTTGTTTTGTAGTCAAGTTGATAATAAATTTGCTTTTCACAGTCTCATTACTTAATAGACCAACCTTGAAAAAGGAAAATCTGTTAATCAAAAGCCATAAAGATGGTAAGAGGAAATTACTACCTCTCTCAAGAAACGCGATGGTAATATATTCAGTTTCCTGATAATGAAATCTGTTAAGAGGCATAATTCTGCCAAGTCCTGGAAGGAACATTTCTCTTTTACCATTCCATGAGTAATTACAGTTCAAGCATCAATTTCAACTCATTCAAACCATTGGTCTGAATTTTTGAGATGAGATTTGATGTGTAATATTTAACATCTTCATATTTCTTGAATGCCTTTGTTTGATCGACAGTCAAACTTTAAAAATGATTCCCTGGGTTGAATCATTTCTATGCCCAGATACACAAGGGACACTTGAAGAAGGCCAGAGGATTCAGCGGCCAAAACGTGATGTTACAACTAACAACTAAAGAGATGAGGGCAACAATCCGAAAAATCACACACAAAATATGATCCAAACTAAACCAAAGATTTGTCTTCAGAATGTTCCTATTGAAACTTTGATCCCTTTTTCTTCATTCTAATTCTTCACCATCATTTTCTTGAAGAAATATTCCCCTAAAACATTTTCAGGAATCTTTTTCTCTTTGAAATAAATGTACCAAGAAAAAATTCAGAAATCCCCCCCCCCAGCTCTTAAAACACATGAATTTTTTTTTCCTTGTTGCACCATTCATTTTTATTTCAAAATAATGATGAGCCTAGCAGGATTGCAAAAAAAAAAAAAAGAAAAAAAACAGAGAAATTTTCTGTGAATGTTATTTGGAACATCCTTCAGGCAGTAGAAGCAAATGCAATAAAAGAAAAAAGCATTTTTTCTTCAATAAAATAAACAAGAATTCTTTTTCCATGGACAATTGTGGAGAGAAATATTCCACACAATTCTGAAAGAAATTCAATCTTGCAAATACTGAACCTGCAGAATTATTATTTTTAAAGATCCTTCAATGTTACATGATCAGTGTGTAATGTTGTCTCCTGATCCTGGACAGAACTCAAAAGTCATTGGTTTTGTCTGAGTGATGAAAAGAAGTGACAAATATGTTTTATTATTTTAAATTCTCAATTTATTCTTTTCAGATGATTTCTTTGAGATTTATCTCTTATGTCAGGGATAACATATTAAATGGTCATTTTGATCAAAAGATTCCATTTCAATTTAAAGCCTCTTCAAATTCCTATTAAACTGAATATATGTAAGATTGGCATCAGAATTTGAATAGTTTGGAAATGCGAAGAATATACAACAGTTGTCTAAATTTCTGAGACGAAGCTTGGTGATTTTTATCATTAAGGGTTTTCGGACTATTGTCTTCATCTTTATTGTTATTTCCACAACGTTTTGGCCGATATGTCCTCCGGCCTTCTTCTGGTGTATTTCGAACTCGGGAAACTTCACGGAATTTCAAACTACGTCCTTTATTGAATCCATGAGGGTCACCTGTTCTGATTCTGATTATTAGCCATAACTGGGTACAAGTGTTAGTATTCCTGTATTGGTACTTGCCTGCAGTTAGGATTGAACCTGCAACCTCCAGATGATTGTTTCCTTAGAAGCTTAGGGAAACAACGCCTATAACAGTTACGCTATGTGTCCTACTGGTTATACAACAGGTTATGACAAAATATAAATACAAGATTGTGTGTGTGTGTGTATATATATATATATATATATATGCACAAAAAATCTTATATATATGTGTGTGTGTATATGGAAGTAATTAATGGAGTATAATCTGACAATATAGAGAAAAATTGATAACAAGGTAATCCAGGTAGAAGGAAAGATTTATTAAGAAGCAAAGTCAACACTATAATATTTCAATTCTAATGAAACATCATCAGGACTGTGAAGGATGATATTAGTGATATTAAATCAACAATGGATGTTTAAAAATACAAAAACCTAGGGAAAATCTGTATATCAAGAAAGTGTTGGTCGTTTAATTAGTAAATCAGCATTTGTTTTTTAAATTACCTCATTTAACTTATAAGGAAGATTGTATAGAATTTTTGTTCCATTTGTTTATTGAGAAAGATTTTGAATCAAAAATTTAATTTCTATTCACACCACAATAACAATACTAAAAGAGGTATCATAAGTTTTTATCTCAGAGCCCTATGCATTTGTTCCCTGAAATATTTAAGTGATGAATTCAACCACATAGAAAACTCCTTTCATAAGCTTCTATACTCCAAATCTTTTATACACTTTGCTAAATCTAAAGCTCTTAAAATCTACAATAAGAATTAACAGAATTAACCTGAAACTAATGCTAACTCACCCTCTTATAAAACTAGTTCCCAGCCAAACACATTCATAACTTTGCCTTACAATTCATTTACCAACATCACAATAAACAAGTTAAATAAACTTGATATTAAGACTGCCTCTTTACCCTCAAAAATGATCCGATCCGTGATTTAGTACATTCTAGTCCTCAATGCAACATAGTTTCAGACGCTGGTGTTTATTGTATCCCTTGTAGGAATTGTAAATTAAAATCATCACCATCTTGTTATGCTGCCAGCATGGATATTCCTGACCCTCTCTTGCCATTCCTCCCTATCGTTCATCACCTCTGGCAGGTCCTAATGTTATATCTTGACCCTCGCCCCAGCCCAAAAATGCTATTCCAAGGTGATACACCGGAAGGAAGTGACACATTCCAATGGCCAGTAATCAAAGAGATCGCGTGGGCGGATTAAGGCTTATGATATGGGACAAGGTGAAGGTCCCATTGTGCCACTACAGTGATGCACCGGGAGAGAGTAATCTCTGAACTGCATGACAGTTATTTCCACTTGATGACGATTAAACATTCGATTTCAAAGATCCAGTGGGTGATCGTGTGGGCATTTAATTATCATATAATTGAGTTGAGTTCGGGGTGCCAAAGCAGTTGCCAGTAGAATTCCAGACAGCTAGAGACCAGATGTGGTAGGGAAAGCCACACCCGACCGAGGGGGTCCTCGGAAACCCCCGATAGAGTGAGCCCTAGGCCTCCGGTTGAACAACAGGAGAACAAGAAAGACACAACGTGACGGTCATAACAGTGGGGTCAAAATATGATGTTTATGTTCGGTGTCCAGCACCCTCTCACATGCAAACTCTTGAACAACCCTTTCGAACCCTTGCAATAAAGTGAGAGGTAAATATAATTCTAAAGAAGTCTTCTTGCGTCGTTTATTCATGCGTCTTAATTATTGAGTCGTTATGATACGGCAAATGACTATCTAACACTCAGGGATACATCCCGAATCCTCAGTTTTCTTGGTTCATGCGTAACTTCTGGCGGGTTTCCCTAGTAGATTCTCAAAATGCTGTTTTCACAGTTTTATTCTTTCTTGTTGGGTTGTAGATTTCAGCCAAATTGAAACTGAAAGCTGAAAATTAAAATATATTGGTGAAATGTCTAGGAACCTTCATGTTCGCTTGAAATAACACTGAAAGAAATGTCAGCAAAGGCATGGACTGCTATAGACAGGTTATCGATCATTAAAAATCAGACCTACCTGATAAAATAAAACGAGATTTCTTCCAAGATTTAGCTGTGTCAAAACTACTGTATGGATGTACCACATAGGCACTAAAAAAATGTATGGAGAAAAAACTAGATGGGAAGTACACAAGAACTCTATTTGCAGTATTGAATAAATCCTGGAATCAACATCTTACAAAACAATAGCTGTACAGCCACTTACCTCCCATCTCAAAAATCATCAAAATAAAACAAAAAAGACATGTAGGATACTGCTGGAGAAGCAAGGGCAAACTCATAAGTGAGATTCTTCTATAGAACCCTACACATGGATGTGCCAGTGTTGGTTAACTAGTAAGAACCTAGATTAGCAGTATGCAAACACTGGTTGTAGTTTGGAGGACCTGCTGGAAGAAGCAGATGATAGGAATGGATGGAGAGAGAGAATCAATAAAATCTGTGCTGTCAGTGTTATTTGATAATGAATATATATATATATATATATATATATATATATATATATATATATAGTATTATTCGGTCCAGTTAAACCGGAGTTGAGAGTAATTCCATCAGGACAAAAAAACTATTCAACAGTAAACATTTAAATTTTCCTGGTAAAGAGCTTAATGTAACTGACATTACAGAGCAATAATTTCTTTAAGAAAAAACAAAAACCAGTCACATTAGAATTATAAATTTATTTCCATCTTGTTATGGGTTTTTGATATAAATCAAAAACACCAAAAAAAATTAACAGGACTTCTTCAGATCTTATGGATAAAATAATTCAAAATAGACACAGGAAAGAAGGGTGGGAGGGGATAGAAGAGGGGTGAAGAGTTTTCTCCTCATTCAGCCCACTTCTGTTTTTTTTAATTTTATTGCCGGTTGGAATTATAGTAAATTAATTTTTTTATTTTTATTTTTTAAATTCTAAATACTTTTCGACTTAAAACTCCAGATTTAATACTAATTTAGATAAATATAACTTTCTTTAATAACTTTACGTAAGGATACAGTAATACTTATATTAAATTATATATATCGCCAATGGCCCAGGAGACCTGGGTTCAATCCCAGGTCGAGTCATACCAAAGACTTTAAAAATGGAACTTGATACCACCTTGCTTAACACTCAGCATTATAAGGTACGGTTCAAGGGTAAAGTGGAGCAATCCTGGGAATGGAGTAGCGCCCTCCCCTACACCTTGGTGTAGTAGCTATCGAAAAGGGAGCCTTCGGGTCACCCTCGACTATGGTCGCTGACTTTACTTTTATATATAATGTTATGCAAATATATATAATCCTGTTGGTTGATTAGGTTTTATGTCATATTAACTCTTTTAGGTTATTCAATGCCAAATCCTGTTAATACATATATATCAAACATGCATGACTTATAAATGAGTACTTTTTAGGTAATATTTCAAATAAGCCAGAGCTTATTTGTTTGTAGAGAGTTGAATGATTTGAAAGTATTGCCATCTAACTCAAATAATCTTATTTAACATCAGTCATTTGTGTGCACACAGTAAAATGGTTTAAAGCATAGAAAATGATTAAATGTTTCTACTTGACCCATAGATGGGACCTTAACAGGTACAACCACTCCGGATGAGAGTGGACCTAGGAGTAATGGCAATGAAGGGGTACTCCACATTCCCCAGAGCACTAATGTCTGGGGTCTTACAATCAAATGTAGTTTAGTGTTATACCCAGGATATTAGTTCTATTTGATCCATAAATGGTACTTTAAAGGGTATTACCACTCTGGCTTAGAGTGAACCTGGGAGTAATGGCAATGAAGGGGTGCACCACATTCGACAAAGTATCTGTTTTGATAGGGACTTCTGTCAGAGTACAAACATAGTTTTATATATACAAAAAATATCTGCACAGGCCAGAGGTCTTCACAGACAATTCACTCCAATAGGATATTCATAGACACAAATCCTCCTAGAGTTAAAAAGGATCCATTCCTATAAAAACAATCTTCACTATAAAAACAACAACCAATTTGGATCTCCAGAAACATCTATATGGATAGTAAAAACATGACTTATTATATTATGTATATACACTGTCACGAAAATTCTCCGATTGGTTTACTGTCAGCGAAGGTGACAAGCTTTTAGTTTCAAACCTTGTGCCAAGCCTATTGCTGGTATTAGTTCAGACAATATTTTATTTCAGGATGTCATTCAATCACAAGTGAACAGGGAAAACTATGATACAGAAATTTTCAAACGAGCTGAAAATGAAGACAACACAAAATGCACAATTTAGAATACATATTATTTATTTATCACCCCCCCCAAAAAAAAATAAAGGCATGTATGCAAAGTAAGATTGTCTTAGCAACAAAAATAAAAATGTTTATATTTTAATAAGTGGGGACAATTCACCTAGAATTTTTCCTTGTGATGATGGGAGCAAAAAAAATTTCTTTTGAAGTGTTTTATGTGTGGTAAGAACGGGGTAAGCAAAAAAGAAAAAAATATAACATAAAAATGAAAACCTATCTTACTTTGCTCTCTCCTTTACTTTTGTCTCTTTTATATATATATATATATATATATATATATACACACACACATACTTATGTCTCTCTCTTTTTTTCTGGTGTTGTGTTTCTCTGACTGTCAACTTTTCTTTCCTCCTTTTGCTAGAATGCTTAACTTGTCATTCTTTATCTTCATAATCCATCATCTTATGCTGGGGACAAAGCAAGCCATTTCTCTTTCTTTTTTCTGGGTACATCTTCTTCATTGTCAGTAAACAAACAAAAAAGTCACATATTTCTTATCTTTTTCTGACACCATTTTAGTCTTCCCATATGAGCTGGTCTAGGGAAGACAGTTTACTCTTGGTACCACAATCGCATCTGTCTGCTATGGGGTATCTTGGCCAACTGGCTTTTCTGATTTTCCTCTTTTTGGATTTGACCTTCCTTTTGCCTCACATCACGTGGGCCTATCAGCCAATTGGCATCCAGCTTTCACATCGGTCGCTTGTTGCTAGGCACTGCTTGCCAGTTCATACACCCATATTAGGGAAACTTGACCGTCAATCAGTCAGCACGCGACCTTGACCCAAATTCAACACTTCAGACTTCTTGTCTACTTCTGCTGGTTTGTGTGAGAAAAAAAAGGGGGGGAGAGAGAGAGAGTCTATATTTATGAATAAAATATGAATTTGACTGTCCTCAGAGTCCAAATTTATAACAACACACACAAGAAAATTTGTATACATATACAAAATTATATATATATATATATATGCAAATTTTAAATGTGTGTTTATATATATATATATATATATATATAGATAGAGAGAGAGAGAGAGAGAGAGACATACACACACACACACACATATATATATATATATACACATTCACACATACATAAAAGATTATATATATTAATATATATATATATATATAGGAAATGCATTATATTAAAATTTTGCCTCTGGAATAAGTGTACTTTAAACAAAGAGCACTTTAAGAAGAACTGAAGAGTTGCACATTATTTTTGTACTAACTTATGAAGACCTGAGAATAGTTCCACAAATTGTCTGATCTTTAATTATTGAATTATAGCATTTAATCAATAAAAATAAAAAACTGAATTTTACTTTTCTTATTTTAAATCTATTCAGCTCAATCAGCTGGGGCAGTAGAATACACCGACTGCATTTCTGTACAGGGGTATGACACTCACCGCCACCAAATGAGTGTCCTGGATGTGATATTAAACAATCTGACGGTGAGGCTGCAGTGATGCTGAACCTTTGGAGAATGAGAAGTACTCCTTCATTGTCATCACTCCCAGATCCACTCTGGCTGGAAGAAGTAGCACCTGATAGCATCCTATCTATGGGTCCAACAGAACTGTTTGGCAGTTAAAATTAATGATTTAGGCTAAATTGAATTATTTGAAATAGAACTGTTTGATCATTTAACTGTGTGTAAACAAATGGATTGTTAGTGATACATAGCAATACTTGGAACCATTTAATTTTGTTGACTTATGCTAAATAGAACTGTTAGATCATTTTACAACAAAATGTGTTTACAAATCATATATCTAATATACATGTAAAAACAGGATTTGGCATTAAATAACCAACAATAGTTGATATGCCATAAAACCAATTCAAACCAATAAACATATCAAAGTGTATGCACAATTTTAATGCTCAAAGACATCTATTTCCTAAGTTACAAGTCAACATGTACATCCCAAAACAGACGTAACGTATAGTACGGTAAAGAACAAGTGCATTATTCATATTCGCAGCAGAAGTTTTGACTTTGATTAGAACGCAGTATCCATATCTACGGAAATTCCTGTTATCCTAAAAATAATGAACTACGTAGAAGAAAACAGAAGCACTTTATACTTTGAAGAATACAAAATGTGATTTTTTAATGTTAAAAAGAAATACTTCTAATATTGAACAGCATGCAAATTATTCGTATTAAGAATAGTTACTTAAAGCTAAACTTGTTTAGAAATGATGATGAAGATTATTATTATTATTGTTAGTAGCACTAATAGTTACTTAAAACCACATAACTGTAAAAACAGATGATTAGTATCATATAAGATTAGTCACTTACAACCATATAATTGTGTATAAATTATTTTTAGATAGGAATACTTGATATAATATAACTGTGTGCAAATTATTTTTATTAGATAGGAATACATGAAACCATACAACTGTTTGCAAATTATTTGTATTAGATAAGAATACTTGAAACCATACAACTGTTTGCAAATTATTTGTATTAGATAGGAATACTTGAAACCATACAACTGTATGCAAATTATTTGTATTAGATAGGAATACTTGAAACCATACAACGGTTTGCAAATTATTTGTATTTGGAATACTTGAAACCATACAACTGTGTGCAAATTATTTGTATTAGATAGGAATACTTGAAACCATACAACTGTATGCAAATTATTTGTATTAGATAGGAATACTTGAAACCATACAACTGTTTGCAAATTATTTGTATTAGATAGGAATACTTGAAACCATACAACTGTTTGCAAATTATTTGTATTTGGAATACTTGAAACCATACAACTGTGTGCAAATTATTTGTATTAGATAGGAATACTTGAAACCACACAACTGTGTGCAAATTATTTGTATTTGGAATACTTGAAACCATACGACTGTGTGCAAATTATTTGTATTTGGAATACTTGAAACCATACAACTGTACACAAATTATTTGTATTAGATAGGAATACTTGAAACCATACAACTGTTTGCAAATTATTTGTATTAGATAGAAATACTTGAAACCATATAACTGAGTGCAAACAAATGATTATAGACAAATAAAATGTGCATTTTTAAAAAATGCTGTAGGACATCGAAAATATTGTTATGATTGTAATCAAGCATGGAGAAATATATTAATCTTCAGCATTAGATAACCCATTATGATTTTCTATGCTATTAAACAACCAAACCAAATTTAACCCATGCTTTATACACTCAAAATGAGTGTGCAACACATCTCCTGATCTCCCTTGATCCTGCTTGACCCTAGTCATATATCTGTTGTCAACTTCTGCATCAATCAACCTGGCTCCTAATTAACACTACAATATATATTGAGATTACAACAACACTATTGAATAGAGTAAGTTTTCAGCTACAAAACACGATTTTTTCAAAACCAAGTTTTAATATGTATTGATTCTGATAATGCTATTCCTCTTGTGAAACATGTCAATCTGATTTCCCATAATGTCTTCCTTCTTTTCATCTTATATTAAAAGGCTATTCGGTAAAATTCTTTTTAATACCATGGCTTTTAATTTTAATCAAGGAAAAGAAACAGGTAATATAGATTTTATGGTTTCTTGTATCCAATTTGCTCACTCATGAGAAATTACACTTGAAAACCACCATTGAGTTTTTTTCCATTAAAAGAAAAATCTACAGTTAGTGAAAAATTAGATTAAGAGGAGACAGAATGAAAAATAAAAATAAAATGGGAATCTGGTAAGTTGAAAAACGATAAAAGAATAATCAGAAAACTGTTTCAGCTTACTAAGATAAAAACAAAAATGCAGGTGTCTAAGATAAATTAAAAAAAGAAGAAAAAAAGCTAAACCATAAAAAAAAAAAAAAAAAATGGAAACCATTTTTTCCCCTCTCATCTTAAATGGCATCCTTTGAAAATGTCACTGATTCAACTAACAAATTTGTAGCAATAAAATGTGTTCTTGGTTTTCCTTCTATTATCATCAAGTTCTTTCTAACAATATTACCCACTCAAAAGAATTGAAAATATTTTCAAATAACAAGAATTCACAATAATCTAACTGTTCACACTAAAAAATTTACAAGTATTAAATTGACTACTCATTCTATGATAGCCTAGATTATTAGTCTACAACTGTCATATTACGGACGGGCACCGTCATTGAATTGCAGCGGTCTCAAGGTTGGAGAACGTTCGAGCACATCAGCTGTCATCAGTCATTAGGTACATAGGTCTGACGATCAAAAATGTCACGAACGAACCTCGCTTGTGCAGGCAGAATGACCTGTAGAGTTCAAGTGTGATTTTAAAATAATCACGCGTGAGCTTTCACGTGTTGCACTACTGTTCTCACTGTTGATCATCGAACCTTCGGGAACCTTCGAATTGATCCATCAAATCTCTATATAAGGAAATCAAGTAGCGAGATTTGGGCAGTTCAAGACAGGTTTCCAAACAGGTTCAACAGAGGTCCACGACGCCCCGACCCATGTCATACCCCAGCCTGTCAGCAATCCGACTAATATGAAAGTATCAACAGGCCAACGATAACAACGCCGCTGTCATCGCCAAGAAGAGGAGGGGGGAACCTTTTCTATGTACACTAGCTGAAGTGTGCGGAGGGAAAGAAGACATTTGATAGTGACAAAAAAAAGAGAAGGCAATGAAGAATGCTACTGAACAAACTTTTTTAACTACAGTCTGCTGTAGTCCCCAAGAATAAAAGTGACTACTATTTTCTTCCTTGAAATTCAAGTTTTGAGTGTTTCTTTTCTGTGAATTCCTTTCTTTTAGACACAACGTTTTTTGGTCCAATGCTACACAACTACAGAATTTTTATAGTGCTCATTGTATTCTGATTGATCGATTTTAACAGCGTATCAACCTGTCCAGGGTTCTTTTATAACTAGTTAGGGAATCATGTTCATTCTATGTTCATATTTACAATTTTTGGGTAATTGTTTCTTGAGAGGGTTTTTTTTTGCGCATAGTCCCATTGAATATTAATGATTTTTTTGCACACAGTTCCATTGAATATTAATGATTTTTTTTCTCTACACTCCAGGTCAAAGTGAACCTGAGAGTAATGGCAATGAGAGAGTACCCAAAAATTTCCTAGATCTCCAAAACTGGAGCCTTACCATCAGATCTAGTTCAGTGTAATACCCAGGAAACCGACTCTCTTTTTGAGAAGGGGAGTCTTACCCCGCTGCAAGGGATACAGTCAGCATATTCTAAATCCCACCTACAGGGCTATGTATGTTTCAAATCATTTCTTGAAGCAACTGATCTTTGAATAAACTCTTTATACACTCTTGTATTAAGATAGGTTTGATTATTCTAAGGTCAGAGATTTGGACAAGCCCGTGACACAATTTCTTCATCTGTGAAAGATATATAACCTTTTCTTAAATAGACAGTATATCTACATATCTGCTTGTGCCTAAGGGATATATGATCATTGACAGTATTTTTTTGACTTATAAAATTAAACTTATGTTATGAAATTATGTTATTTCTTTTCAACATACTAGACAGGTACAAGCGAATATATAAATATATACTATGTAATATATAATAGAATATTTTAGTAGTATTAGAAGAAAGCACCAGTTCAAATTTTTTAAATACCATTTTTTTAAAAATCAGACTGTGAATAAAAATGCACCCTTTACTTACCAACCAATTTAGTAAATATTTTCATTAAATTAGCAACGATCAAGAAAGATGTAGTTGCTAAGAGTTTAAAATTGTACAGCTTCCATTGGTACAAACTACAGCTTCAACTCGATGTGGGATAGAGGAATACACATTCAAAATAGTTTCATCAGAAATGTTCTATCATTCCTCTTGACAGTAAATCTAAAACTGCTGGAAGTTCCTTGGTTTTTTGTTATATACATGTGTTTTCAACTCTGCACATAAGTTTATGTTACGTTCAGGGCAATGGGCAGGTCAATCTTGTAATACTTCAGTTTCTTCATCTGTGAAAAACCTTGTTTGTTGCATATGGTGCATGGTAAAATGCTTCATCATGTTGGAATATTTCACAATCTCCTATGTCTGGTAATTGGAGGGACCAAGTAATGTCTTTTTTGCTGCTCAGTATCCCATTGATTTTTATCAACTTTCATGTACCATTGCTTTTTATATAACCCCAGAGAATTAGACTCCCACCATCAAATTCTACAGTCTTCAATGCTAATTTTTGTTGTTTGTATCATCTGATCTTTGGACATAATCTCTTGTATTAGAATCTAATTGAATTTTACTTTTCTCACTAAATATCACTGGTAGACGTTGTTTTACCCAGTCTTCTTGTTTGGATTTTCAAGCCTAGTGATGGCTCTTTTTTTTTACTGCAATACATCCATTTACATTATTTTTACCTTATATTCTTCTTATGTGTGAAATGACAATTTACTAGTAATGCTGCTTACATCCATAATTTGATGAGTTGTAAATTTTGGGTTTGATACTGATAACTTATCTAGCTTTCTTTGATCTCTTTAATTTTGTTGGTCTACCAGTCTTTTTCTCATCTAAAATGCTCCCAAAATCAGCATGCTTCCTTCAAGTGACTTGGACAGACCACCTTGATATTCTAAGCTCTTTAGCAATTTCAAGTTGACTTATTCTTTGTGGCTTTTCAGATCTAAGAGCTGAAACCTTTGAGCCAGTCTAGTGTTGTCTTAAAGCTTGTTCTGGCAACACTAGGCACAATGTTGTATAAATTGGAAGAGCAGAACAAGTGACAATAACTTTTGTTTATAAAAATGTAAACTTCTTTATTACAAAAAGTTGAAATGTTACAGGTGAAAGAGAGAGTCAGACTGCGATCTCTGACACCATATCTTCTTAACCCACATTGAGACACATATTTTCAGAGCCCTGCATCTTTGTCTTCTTTCACAGGAGCCTGACACTGAGCTGGTTCCTCAATCTAGGGGCTGACGACCCCTTGGCTGACATGTCTACTCTGCTGACAGCTGACTCTGATTGACTGACCGTCTGACCACTGGGGTTGAAAGTTTCCATTATTATATAATTTTCTCTCACCCACACATTTTTCATTTCCACTGTCTCTTGTTTACCTTAAGACACAGCAGCATATCCTGTTTACAAAAACCATACTATCCAGCTGTCAAAGATCAATATGTAACAACAACAACAACAACAACAGTTTTGCCAAGTTTTATCGGCTATTACTTTTTTTTTCCTTGGAAAACATTCATGCTGTGGAAAGAGGAAACATGTTGCATGGGTAACTACCAGTTTTCCATAAAATCTTGTCAGAACCTACATGCAAATCAGGGCAGAGATCAATGAGTTTATAAAACTAGTGAATGCCACACTACTCTGTCAATTGTGCTTAGAATACATTGACTGTATCCCTCGCAAAGGAGTAAGACACCCACCTCCCCCCCACCAAAAAAAAGGAATATCTTGACTATGACACTAAACTGTAACTGGTTGCAAGACTCCAGTTATAAAGATCTAGAGAGTGCCAAGTACTCTTTCATAGCCATTACTCTCAGGTCCACTTAGACCCAGAGTGGTAGTACCTGTTAGGGCTCTATCTATGGGTAAAATAGATATTTTTGCAAATTATTTGTATTAGGAATATTTGATAGCATCTTTTTTTTCATCATACAATGTGTGAAAGCACGTTCAATACCCTGCCTTCATCAGCCGCCAACCAGGGGTGATAACACAGTTTCGGTAGCTTAAGGCAGTACTGCCACTCCTGGTGCTGCCAAGCAGCTTTTGTCACCGGAGAGGGTATTAAGAGAGTTTATATATATATATATATATATATATATATATATATATATATATATGCCAGATCAATTAAGAACAGAGACTACATTGGATGTTAATCTTCATTGTTAGAGTGCAGGCATATAACTGTGTGAAGAAAACTTAAACTACACAAAATCTATAAATATAAATGTAGAATGTTGACAATTCTCTGACCTCTAGATACAAAATAACTCCAGATGAGTTGACATGCCATTAAAATCAATCAATAAATGCCAACATATTCACAGACCAATCAAAATATAAGCATATATAACATACCCGACTAATACTCTCAATATAAAGAAAGGTATTTGTGCATTGTGTGATAGAAGTTGTTTTGTAGCTATTTTGAATGAGAGCCAAAAAGCAACTGGCCCAAATCAAATCTCAGTCAGTGTACTGAAAGATGTATGTATTTAGACAACTATTATGTGACAGGCAAGACATGACCCAAGGTCAATTTCTAAGCTGAGTAAACTTGGTTTGAATTCAAGGTTTCCTTCTTTTAGACTGATTGTCTTACAATTTCTATCACTAGGAGAGAAGAGATGGATTCTCGTCCTTCCCAGGGGCAGTAGCACAAAGTGAAACATAAACAGCCTCGGCCAAAATTCAAACTCAGGTCACCAATTCTATTTCCTATGAGGATGACCATTAAACTAAGTGCACCTACATACTGTGGAAAATCTTTGTTTTATGGTGTATCAACCTCAGTGGGTCATTTAATGCCAACAAAGTTTTAAAATAGATTCATACTAATAATTTGGTAGAATATGAATGTATGTAAATAAATATATATATATTATATATATATATTTGAACTATTGTTCAATTACTCATATTTTTGTGCATAGTCCAACATTTTCTAGGAAATCCTGGATGGTGATATTTTTTGAAGAGTCTGAAAAACATATTCCAAAGATGTTACCAATTCTAGCTAACGATGCTGCAGAGAAGTATTTACCTAACTCAGACGTCTTCTATTTGTCCAGTTTTCAAGAATTTTGGTGGACATTATTCTCCATTACAATATGGGCCAATTAACCTACTGAATATCATAAATCAGCTGTTTAAATCTATCCTCAACAAGCATTATTAACTATCTCGATAAAGCCAATCCCTTTAGTGACAGAGAGTATAGCGGTGAGATGAGATAGTGAAGTTTACTAGTAAGGCATAGTACAAAGCTTGCACCATTAAAGTCATCAGAAAAAGAAGAGGGAAACGTCTTTTCCCAACAGTGGAATTAAATTATCTTCTGCTGCTGCTGATGATGATGACGATTCAATCTATAATATATATGTCACATATATCTATTATAAATTGAACCTATATAAAAATGGATACAGTGAATATCTAAAAATTAATTATTTCAACTAGTAGTTATATTTATCATAATTTCTGATTTTGGCAAATATAAACCTAATAAATGACCCATTGTTGCTAGGTAACACCAGATGAGCCAACGAGAAAGTAAAAGTCAGAAATTATGATTGTTTATGACCTGCAGCAATGTGCCTTTCATCATTTTTCACCTCATAAATAATGAGAAGTATGAGGTCAGATCCAAGTTTTTCACATGGTCAGTTATATGTCAGATGTTCATGAGCAGGTATGGAAAAAGGGTTCAAAATATTTGCAAAAGTTAGAACAGGACGTTACGTAGAAAGAAGCTCTCAGGGACTAAAGAGAATTTTTCTACGTGTTTAAAACTCTTTTTCTTATGTACATAATTTACATTTTTTGGACTATTGTCCTCCTCTTTGACACCATATTTATCACAACGATTTGGCTGTTGTACACTCCGGCCTTCTTCAGGTGGTTGGAACGTCGAACTTAGCCCTTTATTTTGCTCACCAGGGTAGACTGTTCTAGTTCCACGAGCCATGTTTAATGGATGTAAGTAATCAGTTATCTCCTGTTAATTTACCCTTTGAAAGTTCTCCACTGCCTTCTCCGGGTATTGAACTCACACTCTTTTGGGTATGTCACTGGATCTAACCAACACCTTTATCCTCTGCGTCATGTGTCCTAAATATGAGGACAAATATGAGGACAATAGTCTGAAAAATGTAAATAATGTACATAATATCTTTTTTTTATATTCTTATATTATGATCATATTCCTGTATTGCTAGAAAATTGCTAGAATATATATCAGAACTATTTCACCAAATTAGTAGTCTAAATTTCTGAGACGAAGCTTGATGATATTTATCAGTAAGAGTTTTCAGACTATTATCTTCGTCTTTATTGTTTTTTCACAACATTTCAGCCGCTGCATCCTCTGGTTTTCCTCAGGTTTCCCCTGTTTATCTGGGCATAGAAATGATTCAACCTGGGAAATCATTTTTAAAGTTTCACCAAAATATTGTATCTCTGGGATCGGCTGAAGTTTTTAGAAGCTATCAGATGGGAAAACATACCATTTCTGGTTGTAAAATAATGGCCGAGGGATTTTGTTTTATTTATCTTGCTTTTTGGTTTAGTTAGGCTGAGAACCTTTCGCTTAGCGCATGGGTTAGTTAGATGCAACATGAGCGCAGGTGTTCACACGCACGCAGAGAGGATGTGTCATTCAGAGATGTCAAAATAAAAATCCCAGATAGAAATGTGAATGACGTCATGCACCGGAAGCGTGCGCGGGGGATTTGAGAAAAGTCAGTGAGCTGAGTTTTAGCGTCCGAAGAAGACGGTTGACTTTCGGTGCTCGCTGAGGCCAGGCCAGTAGTTTGTGATGGGGGGGGGGGGGCAGATAGAAAAGTCAGCCTAGAAAGATTGTGTATCACTCTCCTTATGTCGAATTACCTTTAACTCAAAGGTAATAAAAAGTTTCGTACGTGAACTAAGAAGTCGTGTTATTTTTTTTGTTTGTTTTTTGTGTTTCGGGATTCCTATGTTATCTATATATGAGTTATGAACATTCTGTGTACATTTCACATATTCATGTATGGCTGTTACATGGCCAGATAGAGTGAAATAGAGACTTTGATGAAAAAGGACACAAAATTTTTTTCCTTCTTCAAAAGTGGTGTGTAGGAGGGAATATTCAAGTTATGAAAAAGACCAGTAAATAAAATATATTATGTAGAAAGAAGCTCCCAAAAATTAATGAGAATTTTTCATTTAAAACTAATTTTTTATATATATATATATATATATATATCATTGGCGTAGAGGGTAGAGTGTTTGCCAATGGTCCGGGAGACCTGGGTTCAATCCTAAGTCGCGTCATACCAAAGACTTTAAAAGTGGTACTTGATACCTCCTTGCTTAACACTCAGCAATATAAGATGCGTATCAAGGATAAAGTGGAGCAATCCAGGGAAAGGATTAGTGCCCTCCCCTACACCTCCGTGTAGAAGCTATCAAAAAGGGAGCCTTCTGGTCGCCCTCCACTACGGTCGCCAACTTATATATCTCAGAATTATTTCATCAAATATTTTGGCTCTTATCTATTTTTCCCCAAGTGAGACCAGGTACCTCTCCTTGTATTAAATGTTCTCATTTTCAGAATTCTAATCAATTATGATTCTTGCACGTCTTTATATGCAAATAATTAAATCTTACATTGGATTGTATTAATTAGAGTCTTGTTAAAATGCTTTATTTTTTTGGGGGGGGTATTGATTTCCAGCCTTCAACTTAAAAGATAAAAATCAATAGAATAGGAGAATACATCTAATATGCATATGCCAAAATATTTCATTTTTCATATTTGTTATTCATAGCAAGTGATGCCATAACATCACAAAGTCAATATAACACAAGCAAAGTTCAGAAGAATTAATAATGATGTACATTGTTAGAAGATCTCCAACCAATTTGTCTCATTGTGAAAATAGAAATCTGAACATCTATTCGGTAGTATATAAGTAAAAGTAAGCAAAGTTGTCTCCCTTTAGTCGAGGGTGACCCGAAGGCTCCTTTTTCAATAGCTACTACACCGAGGCGTACGGGAGGGTGCTACTCCTTTCCCTGGATTGCTCCACTTTACCCTTGATACATACCTTATATTGCTGAGTGTTAAGCAAGGAGGTATCGAGTACCATTTTTAAAGTCTTTGGTATGACGCGACCTGGGATTGAACCCAGGCCTCCCAAACCATAGGCGAACACTCTAACCATTAGGCCAATGAGCCGGTAAGTAGTATATAAAATAGAGTACAAATATGCTTTATAGCAATTCACTGGGTGATGGCACTGAATAATAGCATTTCTTAGTAATCAAATCCTGGACAAAGTTGATTACATTTCCCATAGTGCTAATACCCTTAAGAAAGATATTCTTCCAGTTATGTGTAAATAGTAGGGCAGACTGCAGTCTTAAAACAATGGGATGGCACACAGTCTAGGAGAAGAAAAACTCTGAATTTAAACCTGTTAAACTACACTTAAAAAATTGACTTGCTTATGCAGAGGGGCTGGGTAATCAGTGATTGGTTGGTTGGTTTAATTTATGGGTCAATCCTTGTTGGTTTATTCAATGTTAAAGTGAGTATTTTTTCTTTCAATTTTATTTTTGCAAACAACTATATGGTTTCAAGTAACTAATGAAAGTAATCTGTTTTATATACAAACATGTGGTTGCAAGAAAATAAGACTGACGAGAAGATTTAGTTTATTTTGTTTATTGAATAAATAAAATAAACAAGCAGATGAAATATCTGGCCGCCTGACGGGGGGTGTCTATTTGGCGACAAGCGATTGCTTTGATCTGGTCAGACGGTGTTGCCGGGTGACGCTCTTAGGACGGACAGAGGATTCAACTGCCTGTGTGACCTCTGCTTGGCCTATTTATATGTTCCCGATTTCAAACTCCCGCACCAGAAAATACTACTTGTGGAAAAAATGATTGGTTGAAAAGTAGACAATTTTTTTATAACTGAGAATTTTCTGGGGGTTTTGGATAGACTATGCGCGGAGCCTATGCATAGAAGCCATGATTTTCTCAGTTTGACACTGGCCGTTATTGGGTCAACATCCAGTAGCTGTTATTTTCTTCTGCAGTGTCGATGTCTGTGGGTCTGTGTTTTGTGTTTTTTAGTAGTTAGGTGTGTGAAGAGTTAAGTGGGTGAATCAGAAGAGATTTGATGTATTTTACTATCTGTAAACAATTATAGAATAACTATTAATTCTAATAATTTATGCCCAAATGGTTTCAAGTAACTGTCTTCATTTAGTAATAATAACCATTTGTTTGCACACAGTGGTGTCATTTCAAGTATTTCAATTGACTAATACTACTGTTCTTCTAGGAGAATGGCTTTGGCATTAAATAACCTATAAAAGTTGATATGCCATTAAATAAAGAAACCAAACCAATCAAGTGACTAATGATAATAATCCTTTATAAATAATTATAGATTTGTGTAATTATTCTTCATTGGCCTAACTGGTAAAGTGTTTGCCAATGGTCCAGTAGACGGGGGTTCAATCCCAGGTTGAGTCATACCAAAGACTCAAAAAATGGTACTTGAAGCCGTCTTGCTTAACACTCAGCATTATAAGGTAAGGACCAAGGGTAAAGTGGACAAACCTTGGAATGGAGCAGTGCCCTCCCCTACACCTCGGTGTAGTAGCTATGGAAAAGAGAGCCTTCGGGTCGCCCTCAGCTATGATCACCAACTTTACTTTTTTACTTTTACATGAGTACAGGGTGGTGAAAAGTTATCTTACCTAAGAAAGGAAAGACTCAAAGGCATGAAACATACATGCCACAGTTCGACACATCGTTTATTTGGTTTCTTTAACTCAGATAAATGTCACGTGACCAAGAATTAAGCCCTTTTGGGGGGGCGGTGGGGAGGAATCGGAAAGGACCAGAGGCCGAGTATCTCATGTTGCACAATTGATCAGTTCTCATTCTTGCTATTCCACACACATCTTCTATACATCGTAGTTTCCTCACCCACTTCAATGGTGGGGTACAGATAATACTCAGAACATGCCGTCTTGGGGACCAAGTTACTTCACCTCTGACACGAACGAAGGGCAGCCAACAACTAGTAAGTTTATTCGGTTGTACTTTGGTATGGGATATACATAACCAAGATGAGCTACAAGAGTCAAATTCTACTTCAGTATGAGATCAACATGTTTCATTTATTTATCTATTATGGTTTAAATAAAACATTCTCTCTCTCTATATATATATATATATATATATATATATATATATATATATATATATATATATTTACAAAAATAATTACCATTTATACATAAATCTTTATTTAAAAACAAATAATTTAGAATGTTATACATTTATTAATCAAAAGAATCAAAATGAAGCAAATTTTGAACAAATGTACTGATTTTATTAGTGGATCGAACATCAGTTAGAAAAGTAAGAAATAGATTGTCAATTTTTTCCCCCTCATGCTCCAACAGAAATAATTAAGGTGCGATTGGAAGGTTGTTTCTTTTAGTCTTCTCTTATTTTTTTTTTTTTCTTCAAAAGACGAACGAGCCAGTCTCTTTCAATTGTCTTCTTGCTCTGATCAACATAATATCACTGATGATTGACAGTTAAATGATGGTAATTTAAACGATTTAAATTAGAATGTGCTGGCCAGTCCTCAGAAGGAATAATCGAATTTTCTGCAACTTTTTTTTTTGAATTATGGGTTCCAGACATTCTCTTGAAACCAAGACAACTGTTTCCCTTGTCTTTTGATAACAAAAAGGAAAAAGTGTAACTTTTATTGTTGGATATCACAGTATAAGGTGTAGGTTGTATACCAAAATAGTTCCATTACATGTAGATCGCTTACCAAAGTAGCATCGTTTATTCTTGAAGATTTACTAAGAACCCAACAATCGCAGGAAAGACATGCAAAAATTTAGCTTCTTTGTAAACCATAAAAGAAAACCAAAACATCTTATATGTTTCCGTAGAACATTTTCAGCTAATTTTTTTTTAATTCTGTTTCTTTGTCTTTCTTTCACCCTTTGCTATCTGGCAGGCAGCTTAGTGTTTCTTGTCGAGTCAGTCTACCTCGACTTTTTACTCTTTTCTCTCTTCCTTTGCATAAAAAAACAAAACAAAATCGAATATAACACGAAAAAGGAAATAGAACAGGAAAATGTTTGGTTTGGTTTGGTCTCTTTGTTTAATGGCATATCAACCTTTGTAGGTTATTTAATGCCAAAGCTATTCTCCTAGAAGAACAGTAGTGGTACTATTTAACCCATAGCTGGGAGGATAAGGGGGTTCATACCTTTCCCAAGGGTATTAGCCCGATTACTACGATTCCACAGTCCATCGCTTTAACCATTACACCACGAGGACAGCCATGGAAAAATGTGTAGCAGTAACTACATAGACACGCCAATGTTGGCCGACCAGTAAAAACCTATATTCAACAGCTCTGTACAGACATTGGGCACCGTCTAGACGACTTACCAAGAACGACGGCAAGAGATAGATAAAGGAATCCGCACTGTTGGCACGCCTTGATGATAATGTTGAAAAATGAACACGCAGTTGTAAAGAAAAATAAATTGACTTCATTTTGATACTAGTTTTATTATACTATCTGATCTAAAAATTTGTCTGAGAGAATTGGAAGCCTTATTTATCGATCAACCTATATACAGGATTCTTAAAATTTCTCTTGTTTGGCTAAGAAAGGAATGACCTAAAGCCACGAAATGTACATGCTGTTCTTCATCCACACAGTTCAATACATTTTGAATATCATTTCTGGGGTTTCTTTAACTCTTACAAAAAAAAAAAAGCAAAAAAAAAAAAAGCAAAACAAAAACAATTCAATAAAAAAAAAAAAAAAGGTCATTAAATACTGTGTTGTGCTAAGAACTTATCATCACCGCATCGATAGAATCAACCAATGAAATAATGGCAGCAGACAGACAGTAGTCAACAATGAAGCATAATAAATTTGGAAAATGGGAAAAGGGAATACCTTTCATGTCTTCAGATTATAAGTAGTGGAGAAGGTAAAAACTTCTATGAGGTAGGGAGGTAGGCAGATGATAACAAGTAGAATGGACAGTTGAATAATTCATCAAATCAGTATATTAGTTACGCATTATTCCATTCTACATTGTGTTGTATTTACGGATTCAAAATCATATCCTTTTCGTTTTATATGCTAATTATTCTATAACTTGTATAGGGACCTTGCATAGAGTAATGGTTAGCAGACCATTGCTAGCGAGTTCGATTCTCACTAGTTGCTCCACACTTTTGGCCTTGTGCCAAACTAAGCTTACTAAATGACAACTTCATTGACAGCGTATTTATTAAGCAACAAATTGCTTCCCAAACTGGTTGAAATTTCGGCTCTAGATTTAAAAAAAAATTATTATAATTTTTAAAAGGCCGAAGATGGTCTATTTTATAAGAAAAATACTTTTTTCTTTATACCATTTCTATAATAATTAAATGTTGAGTGTCTTGAGAACAACGTTACTACTAACAATCTTTTTATTTATTTATTTAGAGTGTAGAAGCAAGATATGGAATTATTGTAAAACGTTATTTAGTCCAATTAAAAAAGAAAAAAACGCGATAAATCTAAATGTTCATGATTAGCTCTATTATTCAAGCACTTTTAAATTAAAATTCAGCTCAATATGAATGAGCAAAAAAAGAATCGACAAAGAATCTATGATGCGTTTAATGGCGAAACCAAGGCAAAAAAAATGGCCGAAATAATTGGAGTTTGTTTATGGCCTCCATCGATCCCAGACCTTAACCCCCATGATTACCTTTTATGGGGCATTTTCGAAAACTTCCGATCTAAATATTGGTTCACTTAAGACTGCAATTGAGGAGGAATGGAATAAAATATCTGAAGAATTTGTTTCAAAGGTGTGTTGATACAAACATCAAAAAAATGGTGGCTATATAGAGTAAATTTGCTGTTTTGTATCGATCTTCTGATTTTTATTTATTTTTTAAAATTAAAAATAATCCTGTTTTATAATAGAGTCGTTTATCAGTGTAACCCGGATATAAGAGACCCGAATACAAGCGAATCCCTCTCCGGGCCTGAAAACTCTCTAATATCAGGGTTACACTGTATACGAGAGTATTCCTAATTTTGCTTCTGCGCCTTGTATTTATTTTATTTTATTCATTTTCCATTTATATTTTTGTGTAATTTATCACGTTATGGAGCCACTTGTAGTATAACGGTTATAGGAAGTATAGGCAGTAGACTCAACTGAGTTTAAATCCTGAACAAGGCTGTTTGTATTTCACATACCCCAGGGAAAGGCATCAATCCAACAATTTAGCGGTGAGTAAACAGTAGACCAGACTGAACTCTTTAACATTGGGATGGTAACCGGTCTAAGAGAAGAAAAATTCTGAATTCAAACCAGTTGAAAACCTGGAGAAGGATAAGCTGCGCCAGGCTATTCCTACCAAAGACACCCTCCATCAGATTACAGAATAAATCTTTTTGGTTTTTTATCCCGCTAAACTTTGACATTGCCTTCATCTCTTTGCAGATAGAGTTCAGCAAGAAACCACAATGTATATTTTGTTCCAAAATTCTTGGTATTGAATGCCTGAAGCAGTCTATTCGAAAAGCTCAATTTACTTCTTGATACCCAACATCCTCCAAATAATTGAACAATACTGACTGATGTGAGGGGAAGGGAGGTAAATCTAATTTTCGAATATTTGTTAAGGATAAAAAAGATGAAAAAGACTGAGAACCTAAGGTCGAATATTCAATCCAAAAAGCATGAGATATTCGATGAGTTGATTAGTTCAATCATAGATTAGCTTATGAATAGAATTTATTTTTAATTCAAATATAATTCAAGAATATTAAGGTGCATGTTTTTCTATAAGTACCGGACATTGGCCTAGCGGTTAGAGTGTTCGCCAATGGCCCGGTTCAATCCCAGGTTGAGTCATACCAAAGACTCAAAAAAATGGTACTTGGTGCCTCCTTGCTTAACACTCAGCATTATAAGGTACAGATCAAGGGTAAAGTAGAGCAATCCAGGGAAAGGAGTAGCGCCCTCCCCTACACCTTGGTGTAGTAGCTATCGAAAAGGGAGCCTTCGGGTTACCCTCGACTATGGTCGCCAACTTTACTTTACTTTTTCTATAAGGATCTTTTTATAAAAGATAAGTAATAATACTTGAAATTATATAATTAGCATTATTCCTGTCATTTCTGACAGGATTATTTATGGATCAGGACTTTCTCCGATAATCAGATAGTACCTGTACCTATGGAAATACCAGTTATTTCAACAACTATAAAGATATAAATCTTCAAAGTTAGCAAAGTAAAAAATATATAAAGTCAATAAAACTATAAATTCATAAAGTTATAATTGTTTTAACATTCAAAGAGTTTAAAATTGACAAAATTTGGGACGATGATTAAAAATAATACAAAAAATATTCGAATAAGATTTGTCTAGTTTTTGTATTTTATTAATAGTCATCTTTGGTTCAAATTCTATCAATTTAAAGCTGTATATGAAACTTTTTGCAATAAGTTAATAACCTAGTCTCAATACTAAATAATGAGAAGAACTTATTTATTTAGGCACATGTTTTGATGATACAGTTATTATAAGGGATTTGAAAAAAAAAAAGAAAAATGAAAAACGCACTGTTTTTTTAATCCCCACCAATCGGCTTATCATCGAACATAAACTTTTCGATATTTAAAACAATAAAAGATGAGGTTTCTTTTAAAAGATACTTATCCTCCATTTTGTTTAGATTTTTTTTTAAATAACGGTTTGTCTACTTATTCTTATTAATGCCTTATTTTTAAAGTTAAAAAGAAAATGGTAAAACAAAGTATATTTCTTTTCACAGCATTATTTTTTATGTATTTTTTATTTTTTTTTGCTTTTTAATACTTTATTTGTTTTCGTAGCTTAATCTTCTAAGGGTATGATGAATAAAAGAGAAAAAAAATCAGGTTAAACTTTTTTAGAGCTTTTAAATTCGTAGTTTAAACTCTTCCATTCACTCCAGGTGACTGGGATTTTGTTAATTAATGTAAAAAAAAAAACGAATAAATAAATCTGACTTATCAGATAAAAAGTATTTCATCTAAATAATTTTTTTAAAGTTTTTGTTGTTGTTTGTGTATGTGATGTTTTTAATTGGACGATGTTTTTCCTATGGAGGTCTGCAAGAGAACCAACATAAAAAGCGTCACATAGGAGTCAAACCTTTTCCAACAATTTACATAAGAATCACTTTTAATCATCTATACATAAGAAGAAAGGTTGTGTTGCTTGTTTCTTGTACATGCCGAGTAACTAAGAGGTGCCTTCAATAAGTTTCCAGACTTTTTTTGTACAGGCATTTAAAATTGTCGTAGACTCTTGAAAATTCAGTATGTTATTGCTATACATCTTATGAGATGACTGACCAATTCTTATGATTTCAGGTTCAAATGAACAGCTACAGCAGCAATTGGAATACACCCTAGTAAAGCTGGTGAATTTCAAAAATGCAATCTGGACGTGATGACACATTGGAAGAACGATATTCAATAAAATTCTGTTTTAAACGTGGAAAAAATGCCACAGAAACGTATGGAATGCTTCAGACTGCTTTTGGATCATCTTGCATGATTCGAGCATCAGTTTTTGAGTGGCATAAGAGATTCAAGGAAGGCAGGGAGTCTTGAGGGATGATGAGAGGCGTGGGAGGAGTAAGGAAGTCAATACACCAGAGTTGATTGGCCAAATAAAGAATTTCATGGACAAGGACCGTCGTGTGTCTATAGAGACAATAAGTGCACAGTTTGATGTCAGTGTGGGAAGTGTACACACAATTATTCGCGAGGAACTGATGATGCGGAGGATTTGCGCGAAGTTTGTCCCAAGGATGCTCAGAGAAGATCAGAAAGAAAGACGTTGTCATGACAGCAGAGAGATGGTCGAGCTGATCAATTCAGATCCCGCAGTTCTTGATGCTCTGGTGACCTGCAATGAAAGCTGGATCTAATGCTGTGGCCCAGAGACCAAGAGACAGAGTTCACGGAACAAATCCACCCACAAACTTTTGATGATCCCTTTTTTTGACAGCACTGGCATGATCTATATGCACTGGGTTCCCACTGGACAGGCAGTCAACAAGGAATACTATGTTGAGGTTTTAAGGTAGTCCAGGAAGAGATTCCGTCGGAAGAGGCCAGCATTCTTCAAATCGGGTCAGTGGCATTTCCACAAAGACAATACACCAGTCCACAAATCCATCCTTGTCACAAACTATTTGACCAAGATGGGCATCAAGACAGTTCCTCAACCTCCCTATAGTCCAGACCTTGCTCCCTGTGACTTTTACTTATTCCCTAACCTCAAGAAAAAACTTAGAGACTGTCGTTATGAGACAATTGAGGAGATGAAAGAGGCTGTGATGAAGATTATTGACACGCTCACACAAGAGGACTACAATGGGGCCTTCCAGAAGTTGTTGGAATGGTACAACAAGTGCATTGCAGCCGGAGGAGATTACTTTGAAGGGGACTAGAGTTTCATGTGTGTACTCTCAATAAAAGTGCCCATACGAAAAAAGTCTGGAAACTTATTTAATGAGCCTTGTATTATCATCCTCAAGGCAAAAACCATGTGACATAGCTAGGTACAAATCCAAATCCGTACCAAAATATGTCTTTACTAAATAACAGACAAGGATTAAGTTGCTTGCATTTAGAATAATAAACAAATCCTTTACCATCATAATTAACTTGTAACAATAAAATCTACTAATTTAACTAAAAGGTATATATTAATGTATCTTTGTTTTAGTTCTCAAGTATTATATATTCTGATTTAAAAAAACAAGGTAATTCAAAGAGAAGAATTTAATGTAAAAGAAAGTCAATAACATATAATATATAACGTTTTGGTTCAAATGAACCATCATCAGGTCTGGAAAGGATGATATCAAGTGACGTAAAATTAAAAATGGTTCATTAGAACCGATATGTTATAACATTAGCTTTCTTTTACATTAAATTCTTCTCTTTGGATTACCTCGTTTTTCAATTTTTTTCTCTATATTGTCGGATTCATTTCCATTATTTACTTTCATATTTTGATTTATCTAATTACATAACTATTTTATTTTAACCTTTATTTTAGACCTTTTATTATGAGAAATACAAAGTAGGAATATAAGATTGGTCTGGTTTTGTATTTTTCTATTAATGTAATAAACTTGGTTCAAATTTTATCAATATTGAATCAGAAAACAAAGATTTTTGCAATGTATTATCAACTTAGTTTTATTAGTGTATAATCGGAAATTTCCTAATGGTAACATTTCATTGTGGCAATCAAATGATACAATGTCAAATTGGAATTTCTCATTCTATAGGGAGATCGTGTGTGTGTGAGTGTGTGTGTGTGTGTGTGTTAGACACATTATGGAGAACATTAAAAGAAATATGACGGTGTAGCTTCACACCACATCAAAAGAGGGATTTTAGAGGTTCTTCTAACAATGAAAAACTCAACGGAATAAGTGTGCTGAATGCTAAGGAAATAAAGCTTCAGTGTCATATCTCTTTTAAACACAGCTGTATCTACCTAATATTTTTAACTGAACACAAATTTTTACAATGTATTTGCAATGTGGTTTTAGGACTGAGTATTATTTATAACAATAACATAACTCATGTTGGCTGTCAAGTAATGCCTTGTCTTATCATAACAGAATTTCTCAATACTCTGTTGTGAGACCAGAGTTACCTGACTTATATATATATATATATATATATATATAGCATATTAAATTTACTAATGGTCTGGCTACTGAGTTTTTTACCTTGTCATAATTTCTCAAGAGAGATCTAGCCTTAAAATTAGTTATGTATTAATTGCATTCTGTGTCAGGTTCACTACTTAATATCGACCTAATCAGCTGGGGCTGTAGAATATACTGACTGCATCTCTGCACAGGGGTAACACCTCTCCTAACGAGTGTCCTGGATATGACATTAAGCCATCTGATGGTGAGGCTCCAGTAATTCTGGAGCTTTGAGGAATGCAGAGTACTCTTTCATTGCCATTGCTCCCAGGTCCACTTAGGACTGGAGTGGTAAAACCTGATAGGGTCTTATCTATCGATCAAATAGAACTGTTTGACCTTTAAACTGAGGGCAAACAAACGGCTTATGCTAAATAGAACTGTTTGATCATTTAACTGCGTGTAAATAAATGAGGGATGTTTAATAGAATTGTTAGTGATACATAAGAATACTTGAAACCATCTGTGTACTAAAGAATGAGTTCAGACTCGTTTAACAATCTACAAAATGTGTTTACAAATCATACATATTTAATATATATGTATAAACAGGATTTGGCATTAAATAACCTACAAAGGTTCATATGCCATAAAACCAAACCAAACTACTTAATATAACAATCCATATTATTAGGATGAGCTAATAAGATGAAGGTAAGAGAATACAGATAATTTTATCAATTCTAAATAACACCTTCTTTCTCTTACATGTTTATAGAAGAGAAATCTTACATCATTTTTTTGTTTTTGCATTTGTTGTATTTGTATTCATCTTTGGTCCAAATTTTTTATGTCAATTTTAAAGCTAAAATTTACTTATTCTAATAATCCTAATATAATTTTATAATTATCCTGAGAAGGAGGAACAGATATTACACTTAGATCTCAGAATGGAGGTTTGTTCTAATTTTTTGGTAAAAGTGTTGGAGAGTGTCATGACATGAGTTACCTTCCCTTGGAAGAAGCAGTTACTTCTCTTGTTTAAATAAAATAGAGGGCCTCGTCAGTATACACTCAGTATATTCAGCATCGCGCCTCCAAGCTAAACATCCCTCGTCGTTGTCTCTCGCTTTCCTCATATACCAACTAACAAATACTATAACAGAGAGCAACCCTTTGATCCAAGGCAAAGTGCACAGATACTACACCAAAGGATGACAAACTTTGTCTTATCATTCTTCAGTGGAAGATTTGGGAAGTGTGGAGTACCTCTTTTTGCTATTACTCCCAGGTTCACTCAGACCTGGAATGGTAGAACCTGTAAGGGTCATTCTATAGTCATAGTGTGGTGTTTTTTTTTTTCTATCGTCTTATATTATTATGCTAATTATCTAATATGCTTTATACTTTATTTCCATACAGAAGATTCGGCAGAACTTGAATTAGCAAAGAAATGGTGGATATCATTTACAAAGTTTAGCTTGGTTTAGCAGAAGGCCAAAACAATGAAGCACCCAGTGAGAATGAAACTCACTAACAATCGTCAGCAAACCTGGATCACTAACCATTACACCACTAAGACACCAAAAAAAAAAAAAAAAGATAATGATTGTTTTACAGATTTGCTTTCTGTTATTTATATTCATAATCACAAAGTTATTAAAAGATCATCAAATAGAAAGACGTATCCTAAATTGACAACATTCCAAAACTTGGAGAGTCATGGGTATGACATTAAACTAAATCTGGTGGTGAGGCTCCAGTTCTGGAAATCAGGGGAATGTAGAGTACCTCCTTTTTGCCATTACTTCCAGGTCCACTGTGACCTGGAGTAATAGTACTAATTATGGCCCCATCTATTGGTCAAATAGATTATATTGAAAATTATTAGGATTAGATAGGTTTGGTTCGGTTTCTTCATTTTAATGGCATATCAACCTGTGTAGGTTATCTAATGCCAAATCCATCCTTCTAGAAGAATAGTATTGGCACTATTTAACCCACAGAGGGGAGGATAAGGAGGTTCATACCTTTCCCTAGGGTGTTTGTCCGAACGTGAACATAATAGTGCAACTGGAGTTTGAATTCCCTTGCTACGACTCCGCAGTCCATTGCTTTAACCATTACACTACGAGGACACCCATGGATTAGATAGGATTATTTGAAACCATATAACTGTTTGCAAAGAAATTATCATTATTAAATTGAAATAATTACAGGAAATCATATAATTGCTTTAAACCCCCCAAAAAACTTCAGCACAAAATAATCCAACAAGAGGTGACATGCCATAAAACCAACCATTCAACCCAAAACTTATCCTATATATCCTTAAAATGATACTTTCAAAATAACATGTTTGTTTCCTTACATTCTCAAAGAAATATCAATTTCGGAGAATTTCTTTATAGTGAAAATATTTTTCTTTTTATCAATTTTCAGATTCTTCACTATTGAGAAAAAGAAATGTTAGAAGCATTAGAATAATTTTATTTTATATTATCAGATCTCTCTCTCTCTCTCTCTCTCTCTCTCTCTTATATACATACATATATATATATGCACTAATTACAGCATTAAAGTTATACTGACGTGTTGCAGTTTGCTTAGAGCTAAACAAGACAGCCAAGTTGAGTTTTCAAAGAATTTTTATATACCTTATATTGTTCTTTCTATTGTTGCTTTTGAATTAAAGACAGTTTTTATATCAACCTGTCATTACTCTAAACAGAATATAACCAACAATAAAACAGAGACAATATCTTCCAGAAATAAGTACACACCAAACAATCATTTATGAAAATTTCTGTTTTTAAACAAATATATAGGTGAGAAACTGTCGGCCATTAAGTGCCATTGACTGTGTCTACACTATCCTAACTCAAATGCATATGGTTATCATCAAGATTGAGTAGACCAATCGACTGGGGCTGTAGAATACACTGACTGCATCTCTACACAGGGGTATAACCCCCCCCCAAGTGTCCTGGTATGACATTAAACCATCTGATTGTGAGGCTTCAGTCCTGGAGCTTTGAGGAATGTGGAATACCCCTTCATTGCCATTACTCCCAAGTCCACTCAGGCCCTGGTGTGGTAGCACCTGATAGGTCAAATAGAACTGTTTGAGATTTAAACTGAGTGGAAACAAATGACTTATGCTAAATAGAACTGTTTGATCATTCAACTGTTTGTAAACAAACAATTAATGTTTAATCAAATTGTTAGGGATACATAACAATACTTGGAACCATTTAACTTTGCTGACATGCTAAATTGAATTGTTTGAAATAGAACTGTTTGATCATTTAACTGTATGTAAACAAATAACTAAAGTTTAATTAAATTGTTAGGGATACATAATAATACTTAGAACCATTTAACTTTATTGACATGCTAAATTGAATTGTTTGAAATAGAACTGTTTGATCATTTAACTGTATGTAAACAAATAACTAATGTTTAATTAAATTGTTAGGGATACATAAAAATACTTGGAACCATTTAACTAAGTGCAAATGAATGAACTGTTCAATAGAATAATTAATACCAAATAACACAACTTGGAACCACTTCACAGTCTGCAAACAAATGATTGATATTGAATAGAATGATGAATGTTAGATAGCAATAATTGAAATCATGTAAATGTGTAGAAAGAATAGCAATACTTATGAACAAAAAAGTTCTAATTCTTTTTAAAATAGAATCACTAACAAATCATATGCAAATGAATGCAAACAAATGATTGATGTTAAATTGAATTGTTACTATTACATAAAAATACTTGGAACCATTTAACTGGGTGCAAAAAAATGGGTTTAGGCTCATTTGAAAATGTTATCTACAATATGTGTTTACAAATCATATATATTTATATGTATAAACAAGATTTGCCATTAAATAACCAACAAGAATTGATACGCAATCAAACCAAACCAAACCAATATTGAGCACTCTTTATATATATATATATATATATATATTAAAGAAAGAAGAAAATACATTACTGTATATTCAAGTACAAAATATATAAAAGACAGCTATATTACTGAATACTCTCACAAAGCATTCGATATTTATTCAACCTCTCACTAGACTAGATTTGACACAAGATGGGGTGGGGTCTTGCAAAAATCGAATTTCATGCATGCCATCACAAAAAATGATTGATCCCTTTAGCGTTTACCATATTGGAGCACCTTAGGCACCAAGCTATGAACTCAGCCCTGCAAAGCAGGTATTGCCAGGGGTGAAGGCCCCCTGGGACCAGGTGGACCATCACATAGTATTTACATTCCCCATATTGGAGTGCCTTAGGCCCCAAGCTATGAACTCAGCCCTGCAAAGCAGGTATTGTCTGGGATGAAGGTCCCCTGGGACCAGGTGGACTATCACATAGCATTTACATTCCATATTGGAGCGCCTTAGGCACCAAGCTACGAACTCAGCCCAGCAGAGCAGGTATTGCCAGGGATGAAGGTGCCCTGAGACCAAGTTGACCACCACATAGTGTTTACAATAAATGAAAAATATATTTAGAAGTAGAAAAATAACTCTAGAGATTAAAGAAAATATTTTTATATTGAAATGCAAACTAATTGAAATTGAAACTAAATTGTTTGGCTCAAATCTATATAAAAGAACGACACTTATTTAAAGATTTAAATCTGGGATTAAATGAACTTAAGCAGATTATGAAATTAAAACATTTAAATATTTCAAAAAAAGGAAAAAAAAAAATTTAGCTTACTTTAAGAAAATCCATTTTCGCTAATTTTCACTAAAAGTTCACTGTAAACTTTCAATACAATAAAATGACTCAGTGAAAAAGAAGCTTCACATAAATTTTTGTTAAGAATATGAAAATTATTATGAGATACAGATATCTATAGGGGGGGGGGGTAAATTACCAAACAACATTCTTTTTCACATAATAAAATCTATATTTATTCCAACGATTTGGTTTTTTATATGTAAGTATTTACTAACAACACCACACGAGCAGGGTGTGGCACAAGGTCATTTTTTAAGCAGAGTTTAAGAGGCTTGAATTCAAAGTTTTACTTCTCCTATACTGATTGCTATACCTAGGCTAAGAGCCTAGACTGCCCTAAAATTTTACCCATAGCAGAAGGGAGAATAGTTGGATTCATACCTTTCCAAAGAATATTAGAGCTATATGAAATGTAAACAGCCTATTCCAGGATTTGAACTGGTGTCACCATGTTTATTTCCTACAATGATATCTGATTTTTGTACATATATTATGGTAATATAGCAAAAATGGCAGAGAGTAGCAAAGATTTTATTAATGTAATAATGTCAAAATACTTCTGAGATGAGTGAGAATTATATTGATTGATTGATTGATTTTATAGGATGTCCACTCATCAAGGTTTATTTTATGTCAAGATGTTAGGGAATTGTTTTCATGATAAATTTATATTTACATTTTTTCACACAGTTATATGATATCAATATTCCTGTATAATACAAATAATTTGCACAGAATTGTATGGTTTCAAATATTCCTATCTAATAGTAATAATTATATAATTTCAAGCTATTAATTTTTATTTAACAATAGTCATTTGTTTGCAAAAAGTTGTACGGTTTCAAGTAACTAATAACAATCCTGAGTAAACAATTATAACTATTCTTGATTTACAGTAGTATGACATCAAGTATTCCTATTGTATACAAATAATTTTTTACCTATATGGAACCCTAACAAGTACTTTGGGTCAGAGTAGACCTGGGGGTAATGACAATGAAGGGGGTCACTATACTCCCTTGATCTCAAGAACTGGAGCCTCACCATCAGGTGCAGTTTAATATCATATGCAGGACACCCATTTTTGGGAGGGGTTGTAGTTGTTTAGGTTTTATGGCATATCAACCTTTGTAGGTTATCTAATGCCAAATCCATTTTTATACAAATAACCATTTCTATTTCAAACAGTTCAGTTTAGCATGAGTACACAGTTTGTCAAAAACATTTCTATTTCAAGCTATTCAGATTAGTCAACCAGTTCTAATTCAAACAATTCAGTTTAGAGTAAGTAGAGTTTCAATGTCAAAAACAGTTCAATTTCAAGTAATTTAGTTTAGCATAAGTATGCAGATTAGTTATATTAAAGACATAGATAGACCCCTATTAGGTGCTACCACTCTGGGCCAGAGTGGACCTGAGAGCGATGGCAATGAAGGAGTGCTCCATATTCCCCAAAACTCCAGCATTACTGGAACCTCACCATCAGATTGTTTAGTGTCCAGAACACTTGTTTGGGTAGGTGGGGGGTCTTACCCCACTGCAGAAGTGCAGTCGGTGTCTTCTACAGCCCCAGCTGATTGGGTAATTTTAGGAGGAGTATTACCCCTCTGCAGGTGATACAATGAACATATTACAAACCCCACCAACAGGGCAGTTAGGAATTATAGAGGGTACTTTCAGCAACCCAAAGACTATGTGCTAGAATTGTAGTAAATCATAACTGAATCGTGAAGAAAGGAGTCTGTGCATACTTCAATCATCTTAATTTCTCAAGAGAAGCAGCTATTAAATACTAATTATAGAGTACTTCCCCATATTCAATTGCACGGAATTATAATATAAATTCTATGATAAGTTTTCCTGAGGGCATTATATGACAGACAACACGTCAGTTTAAAAAAAATAATCAATCAATATTTCAAAATCTCATATTTTAAGCTCTTATTCAAATTTTAAAATTGGGGAAAAATTATCTATAATGTAAATACAGTTTCCATGGTGAAAGTAGAAGATACTTATTTAGCAACAAGAAAAATAAAAAAAATTAAGATAAAAAAAAAAGTTCCTTGCTTGGAGGACGCAATTTACTGAAACTCAATTTCCTGTCCTGTGCCACACCACCTCTACAAATCCAAATCTTATCTCTATAAATATTTAGGAACACAGACCAAAAAGAAAAAAAAAGCTGCAAAGTGAATCTTCTTTTGTTTTTATACAATCATCAGAGGAGGAAAAAAAAAAAAAAAAGAAAAAAAAAGACAAATAAAGAAAGTAGTGCCAAATTGGTTCTTCTGTTTTTTCTTGCTATTGACCTTTCAAGACGAAAATCTGGGAATTCTATTCGCCTAAAAGAAAATTGGAATGGGGAACAATGTGTCCAAAGATGTATTGCCTTCAGGCAATGGAAGATGGTAAGTTATTCTAGGCAATTCCTTGTGCCAACTGAGAGTGACCTAACATACAAATTGTTTTAACCATTGACCCAGAAAAATCTATTCAAAAAGTCTCTATATCACAATAATACAATATTTGTGTATAAACTCACATCTACCTATAATACATAATGCTATTCAAAAGAAATAAAACACAAGTTACAACAAAGTGGAAATATATTCTATGATAAGTATTTTGTCAAATATCTACTTGTATATAAAATACGTGACTTCTATTGATCACTGAACTTTTCGTTACACACACACACACATAGTAATTTACAAAGCTCTGTGCTTCGATGTGGCACAAGGCCGAATGAATGGGGCACCCAATGAGACTCGAACTCACTCGTGTAGGTTTGCTAGTCTAGCTTGCTAACCGCTACACCACCAGAGGTGCCCAACACACACACACACACACACACACACACACACACACACACACACACATATACTTGTGTACATGTGTTTATGTATTTAGCCAATGCTTCCACAATTTTTAAGCAGAGTACAGTGGATATGAATTCAGTATTTTCCTTATCATAGACTGGTTTCCTTACCAGCCTTCCTTACTATTTAACCATAGTTTGGGAGAAGAAAACATGGATTCATGTGCTTCCCAAGGGCATTTGCGTAAAGTGAAATGCAAACAGCCTAGTCTAGGATTTGAACTCAAATTGTGGGTTCCATTTCTTTCAGTTATAACCGTTACACTTAATGCACGCCTGCATGTGTATGTGCATGTGTAACCATAAAGCATATCGTAAGATTTTTTATTCAAGCAATATACTTAAAATGATCAAACTTAAAGAATAAAGCAATTTACAGTCCAATTTGTAACTAAATGATATTTTCAACCTGAATAAAAGCAATATTATCATCACAGACCGCTGTGACAGTGGGAAACCAATGGGTTCAAGTATATGCAAGGCATCAAACACTTTTTAAGTATTGTTAATAATGAATGAATGAATGAATCCATCCACAAAAGTGGAAATGCAGGTGGTATAACAGGTATCAGCAGAGACAATGAAATGAGTGTGCTAAGTTCAAATCATGGCTGAAGCAGTTTAGGTTTACTTTGCACTAATGCTCTTGGGAAAGGCATGAACTCACTTTGATCTACAGTTATGAGTAAACCACAGAGCAGATTCCTCTTAAATGTTCAATGATAGGTTAGGTTTAGGGATAATTTCTGGCTGCTGGTACTATGTAACCCAATAAAACCCGTCACATATTACTTGTAGAAAAGAAGGACATTTCCAAGTAAATGTCATTACCATGAAAGAGCACAGCTCCCCAAAAAGCAAATAGATTATCAGGGAATCTTAAAAAATATGAACATACTACCTCTGACAAAGAAAAAAAAATAAAGAGGTGCTTGTAGTGTAATGGTTATCAACATAAGAAATAAATTCAGGCATTAGAGTTCAAATCTAGGGCAAAGCTGACTGCATTTCACAGAGCACTAATATCCTTGGGAAAAGTATGAATCTGACTATTCTCTCTCTAGCTAATCATAAATAATAGGGCAGACAGGGGTTTTTTTAATTTTAATATGGCAACCAGGTTAGAAGGAAAACTGAATTCAAACCTATTAAATTCCACTATTGGCCTAGCGAGTAGAATGTTTACCAATGGTCCGGGAGACCTGGGTTCAATCTCAGGTCGCGTCATACCAAAGACTTTAAAATTGGTACTTGATACATCCTTGCTTAACACTCAGCAATATAAGGCACATATCAAGGGTAAAGTGGAGCAATCCAGGGGAAAGGAGTAGCGCCCTCCCCTACACCTTGGTGTAGTAGCTATTGAAAAGGGAGCCTTCTGGTCACCCTCGACTATAGTCGCCAACTTTACTTTCTTAAATTCCACTTAAAAAGTGACCTAGTGTCATATCCTGCTTGTGTGGAGGGGTTGGGTTAATACATCATCATCAAGTCGTACCAACAGCACAGAGTTCCCTGACCATTTTGCCAGCCATCCCTATTCTCCATTGTTCCTGGCAGGTCTACATCTTGTGTTTCCACAGAGCTGATGTAAGTCTTTGTTCATCAGTCAACACTGACACATCCATGTGACAGAGTTCATAAGAGAACATTACTTTCGAATTCTTCTTTGCTTCTCCACCAGTACCTTACATGTCTGGTTTGTCTTACCGGAATGGTTTGTGAGATGGGGGGTAAGTGGCCGTACAGTTGTTGTTTTGTAGTGTTTGCTTTCCAGGATTTGTTCAAGACAGTGTACAGCATTCTTATGTAGTTCCCATTTCACTTTTTCTCTATGTGTTTTGTTGGTGCCCATGGGGTGCATCCATATAGTAGTATAGACACAGCTATAGCTTGGAAGAAATCCCATCTTATTTCATTAGATAGATCAGATTTCTATATGATTGATAACCTGTAAATAGCATTCCATGCCTTAATTAGGCATATGTTGATATCACTTTCCATAGATGAGATATTGCTGCTGAGGTAGGTGAACTGGTCCACTAATTTTCGAGGTCTGCCACTTAGAGTGCATGAATTTGTTAACGGTTTTAGATCAGTGTATAGGATTTTTGTATTGAATATGTCTGTCTGGAGTACTTCTTTTGCAGCTTTATCTGCCCTTTCATTTCCATGTATACCAACGTGGCTTGATATCCAGATGAGAATGATGCTATCATCTTTGGGAAGTGTGTTCATTAACTTTAGAAGTTTTGTTATGAGAGGAGTTGATGTATCTTTGTTCTGTAGTGCTAAGAGGAGTGATTTGGAGTTGGTGATAAATGTGGATGATTTGTGGTAGCTTGGGCTGGTTTATTTGTGAGAAGCGCTACGTTGTCTACAAAGTGTGAATCTGTCAAAATTTCTGCAGGATATTGTCCGCATCAAGCGTCTTTTTTTTTTTTTAATGTGAAACCAGTTTTTTTTTATTAGATCTATCGATGTGTGAAGAATGTAGTCTAGGCAGATAATAAACAAACATGGTGCTAATGCATCCCCTCGCAAAATTCCAGTGACTATGTTGAAGAAGAAGCTGTTGTTTCCATCAGGTGAGCAAAAAATTGCTTTGGTGTTTTGCTAAAGCATAATCATAGTGGTACAAGTTTTTTTAGAAGAACATATGCTTGTAATATTTGCTCCAACTTCCCTCTGTGTATGCATATTTACGAACCCCTCTGCTCGGACAGGATATGACACAAAGTCAATTTTTAAGCAGAGCTTAACAGGTCTGAATTCAGAGTTTTCCTTCTTCTAGACTAGTTGCCTCACCAAGGCTGAAGAAACTAGTCTGCCCTACTATTTACCCATAGCTGGAGGGAGATTAATTGGATTCATACCTTTCCCAAGGGTATTAGTGCTATATAAATTGCAATCAGTCTCGTCCAGGATTTGAACTAGTATTGCCGTGTTAATTTCCTACAGCGATAACCATTACATCACAGGCACCTCCCTCTGTATGGAATCAAATGCTTGGGAGAAATCTACACACAGTAGTGTTGCCTTGAGATTCCTTACTCTTACTCCTTCGATGAATCAACAAATCTGTCATATTGTGGTGCGATGAATCAATAAGGTCATGGAGCAATTTTTTGAAAACTGTTCTGATTTTTTCTAAGGATTTTCTGGATTTCAGACTGGATACAATTGAGAAGCAGTTATAGCAATTAGAGTTATGCTTCTAATTCTTAGAAATGCCAAAGTTGCCATTTTTTGGGAAAGGAAGAATAGAGCCTTTCATTCATTTCTCTATTGCATTTTGTTTATAGACTGCGTTGCTTAATCAGAGAAGTATGTCATTTAATTTTCTTGTCTTTCAAACTTCAGTGTGTATTTAGACAAGGCTTGCAGCTTTTCTGTTTTCAATTCTATATCAAGTTCTTATTCCATAAACTGTCCTAGTTTGATGTCTAGTTGGCCATTAATGATTTTTTGGATAAGTTTGTCAGTGATTTCAGGAGGGTTTCTGATAAAGATCTTGAAATGTTCTTTCCACTTCAGAAGTGTTTCTTCTTGGCAGACAGCATTTAATTTTTCTCTCGATGTGCTCTTTCTACCCACTTACTTCATTTACTGTCTGTCTGTGATTGTATATCTTCCTCTAAATTTCTAATTTGATAGATTTGGCCTCGAATATATTCTTTTTTGGTATATGTTAGTTCTTTTTGGGCTTTCCTAAGTTTCTGTACTTTGGTATTTGTTGGGTTTCTTTTATTGAGTAAGGATACTTTTTTAGAGTGTTTGCCAATGGTCTGGGAGACCTGGGTTCAATCCCAGATTGCGTCATATGAAAGACTTTAAAAATGGAACTTGATACCGCTTGCTTAACACTCATCAATATAAGGTATGTATCAAAGGTAAAGTGGAGCAATCCTAGGAAAGGAGTAGCACCCTCCCCTACACCTCGGTGCAGTAGCTATTGAAAAGGGAGCCTTCTGGTCACACTCGACTACGGTGGCTAACTTTACTTACTTTTACTTACTAGTGACTCCCATAGAACTCTATATTTGGATCTTGGTTTGGTTGGTATTCCCTCTGTTGTTAGTTCCATTTGGGCAGTGACAAAGTTTTCATATTTGTCATTCAGAATATGTCTTTCAGATATCACCAGAAGAATATTGAATTTTAGCACACTTGAAGTATGTTCAACTTTTTTTTTGATGTTTTTTTTTATTTAGCAGTAAATAAACTAATAACAAATAAGATGCAAAACCTTTTTATTGAATAGCTGGACATTCTAGCTTCATAAAATGTACTTATTTTCTCTTTAATGCACAGAAATATTCCTTTTTTCTTTAAAAAAAAAAAAAAAAAGAGGAAGCATTTAATATTCCAATAGATATAAAGTAGATAACTAGATTAAAATAATTAAAGATTAAGTTAGTGATACTTTTTTTTTAATCAAAAGAATTTTTTAAAAAGAGTCAAAAATTTATCAATAGGTAACACTTCATGCTTGATTTTAAATCTACAATCACTTGATATTAAAGCCAATTCAAATGGATTTCGGAAGAAATTTTGAGGAAAGGTTTCAAACCTAATTATAATCTGAGTTTAATGACAGAAAATAATATTTTAATTTTAGTTTCAAATTTGTCAAATGCTCTACCGTAATTAGAGCCATGTTTTTTTCCCGCTGGTTTTAGATAAACTTCTTCATTGCATACATAGTTATATATATTTTTTTTCAATTTTATTTTTTTTCTTTATTCTGATTTCTTTCTTTATTTTTTGTCATACCTCATATAGTGTACAATATTCTATTACTACTTCCAGTAGATAATAGTCGTTACATTTAATTAATAAAATGTATGTGTGTTTAAAAAGTATTAAGAATGAAGCTGTATTTACCAAAGAGAAATTAACATAGAATGGAACATTAATTTTCTTCAAAATAGTCCTGTTGGCATTCAACATGTTTATTCTAGAGAGTTTTCTGTTGGATGAGTACCCCTGAAACTCCTCTTTTGATATTGTGTGTTGTATTTCTTTTAATGTCCTCCATGTCCTCAAATCTTTTACTCTTGAGATGAATTTTCAGTTTAGAAAACAAGAAAAAATATCACTAGGGTCTGGTGAATAGAGAAGGTACTTTACTTGTGCAATTTAGTGTTTCACCAAAAAGTACTGTTCAGAGAGATTCTCACTCAATACTTTCATCTATTATTATTCAAACTACCTGAAGTACCTGTTTACATAGGGTAAGAGCTGGTTTAATGGTTAGGTTGGTTGATGTTGTATGGCATATCAATCATTTATTTGATGTCAAATCATGTATATATATATATATATATATATATATATATATATATATATATATATAATTTGTAAGTGTGTAATTTATAGATAACTTTATTCTAAATTACAAAATTGTAGATGTTAGAGCTAATTTGTTTGCACACAGTTAAATTGTTTCAAGTTTTGCTATTCAACAATAGTAATTCTATTTATCAAGAATTCCTATCTAATACAAATAAATTGTACACGGAAGTATATTTTAATAGAAATAAGTAAAATCCAGTCAGGATATAATGTATATGTGATGTTTATTTTATACTGATGACATGTACGACTTGTCTCCAAGAGTCCCCTGTTTCTGTTGGCCCTACTACTATTTGTCTGCTACCTCTGTAAATCAAGGAGAGATCATCTGTCTTCTAGTCGTCCAATCTTAAATGTTTTGGGCTGTTAATACTTCTATTTTCTTTCTTGTGCTGAGGACTGTTTACAGGAGGCACAGCTTCCAAAAGCTATCTGTATGAGAAGAAAAGCAGGAAAATTATAAGACTGTACTATTGATAAATTTGTTTTTTTTTAAATTTTTGATTTTCCAATATATTGCTATATATATATATATATATTAGAAGGGCCACCTGGTGTTGTGCAGGCGGAGGGAATATCACAAAAGTAAGACCGAGCCCTCGTAGTGCAGTGGATAACATGTTGAACTGCGACATCACAGCAAGTTGAGTTTGAACTCCAGTTGAATTATTATGTTCACTTGCAGTCTAATACTCTACCTTGACTATGGGTTAAATGGTACCATTAAGGATGGATCTGACATCAAATAACCAATGAAGGTTGATACATCATTAAATGAAAGAAACCAAGCCAAGCCAATATAGTTAGAAAATGCCTTCTATAATATATTTCTTTTAAATTAATTCAGCTAGTTTCAGTACATTCTTTTGGTCTTATTTTGCTAAACAAAGACCATTTTCCTCTAAACTGCTGTCTCATATGCAAAGAAAGACAAGAGTTATTCTATAACTAAATAAAAATACCAAGTCAGGTAAACGGTCAAAACTTAGATCCCAGCTGGTCATAATGCCAGCAAAATGATTCCTTAGTAATAATGATGGGCTTAGTAAGTGTTGTTTAAGTTATATCAAACTGTTGGATTGTTCAGTGAAAAATATCACAGTTTTGTAGAGAAATATTTTTTAACTTAAGTGAGTAACACTTGTGATTTGTTAAAAGTAATTAAATTTGTGAAAACGGTTCCTCTTGCGTTCTACTGCTGCTTTCTCTTATTTCTCTGAGAGCTTTCTGACAATAGGGCATCTAACTCGTCTTTTTATTGATGCCAGAGCCTCCAGGCACTTCCCTCAAGCCAGGTATCCGCATTACACCCAAGATGCCTCTCTTCTGTGCCTAAATATCCAAGTGTCAGCGTATAATAGAGTTTTTTTTCATACCACAGCCTTACACACCAGACAAAGTCTGCAAGAATATGGTAGGTGTTCCATTCACAGTCACACCGCTTAAGAGATTTATAGTGTTAAACATTTTTGTTTTTGTCAGCATTAATACTATTTAATTATTTTACAGGGAAAACTTGAAGGGATACTTGAATTTATTTGTAATCTTCAATTAAATCTAAACATTAATTTTAGAAACACAAAAAAGGTAAGAGGTTAAAACTTGGATCCCAGCTGATTCTAATATCAGTAAAATGATTCCTTATTACTGATAGTAAGCTGATAAGGGTTGTTTCTGTCAAAGACGAGTTATGTGAAAGTGCTGGAAATAATATAATTCTAGGTTATCTGGGTTTTGGTTGGTTTTACAGTATGTTAAACTTTGTGAAGAACTTTTTTCAGAAAGTTACATGGTTTCAAGTAACTAATGATGATAATTATTTGTAAACAATTGTAGCTTCAATTATTTCATAATACTAATAAATTACATATCGTTTCAAGTATTCCTAATAATAATAATTTGCAAGCAATAATATCGTTTCAAATAACTATACCAATTAATCATTTATTTTGCAGACTTATATGGTTTCAGATATTCTTATCTAATACTAATATTTTTATACTTATAAATAATAATTATTTATTTTGTAGAGTTATATGGTTCAATCCCAGGTTGAGTCATGCCAAAGACTCAAAAAATGGTACTTGATGCCACCTTGCTTAACACTCAGCATTATAAGATGTGGATCAGGGGTAGAGTTTAGAAATCCAGGGAAAAGAGTAGTGTCCTCACCTACACCTTGATGTAGTAGCTATTGAAAAGGGTGATTTTGGGTCACCCTCGACTAAGGTCGCCAACTTTTCTCTATATGGTTTCATTAGCACCCTCCCCTATACCTGGGTGTAGTAGCTATTGAAAAGGGAACCTTCAGGTCACCCTTGACAATAGTCACCTACTTGTTTATGTGGTTTCAGATATGCTTATCTGATACTAATATTTTTTCGACATACCAGGCCTATAGCTGAGACTAGTACTACTACTTTGGTTGAGAGTGGACCTGGACGTAATGGCAACAAAAAAGTACCTAACATTCTCTAGAGTTCCAGAAGTGAAGCCTCACCACTACAAACAGTTTTGTATCATACTCATGATCTAAAAAGTCTGAGAATTTTTTGTTGAATATTAGTGTTTATAGACATCCTGATGGAAACTTCAAACAAATATTTTTCTGTGAAAATTTTCATTGAGTTTTTTGGAGAAATATTTTTTAATTGAGAAAAATAACAAACATTTTTGTTTTTATTTGGATTTAGTCCTAACTATGCAAGAGAGTAATTTTTTTTTTACATCTCCAGATTGAAGAACAGCCAGTAAACCAAATTAGTAATATTTAATTTAATAATCATTTTATTGAGACAATTTTTTTCAAGTCTATAAATCTAAATTCTGTAGGATTAGTTTTATCCCGCACCAATATAGCCTACAACTTATTTTTTTAAAAGACCCACTTTACTGCCATGAAGTACAAAATTCTTATATTAAAAATCTTGCCAGGGCCGAGTAAGTATACATACCAAATTGTTTGGTTGTCTATAGAGAATGAACAAACTCTACACAATTATTAATATACACTAACAGAAAATGAAATAGCAACATTGATGAATGTTCGAATCCAGTATTAGTCTGTACATTTTATAACTTCTTTTAAGAATCATTAGGTTTATAAGTATAGAAAATGACATTCTTTATCAAGCTGGCCATTAGTGGGGTAGCATTAAGGGTCACATGAATTGGACATACCAGTCCTGAGTTTGACTCGTACAAGATTCTGTTGTAATGGTCATATGCCTCTAACATGGACTGGCTAGAAAGGGCTATGTTTGGGAATGGGAAATGTCCAGCTCTTGATTTGCCTTTTTTGGCGAATTCTTTGCTGGGCATTTGTCATCTGTCAAGTGGACATGCTGAAGCCTCCATGATCAAGGGCCAGCTCTTTCTTTTAGATCTTCTCATGACCTAGTTACATATAATTAAGAAATTGATTAAAAACATGAAATGAGGGGGAATAAATAATGAATTTTATTGGTTGAAGTAATGTAAATTATGATATGTGCATATAATATCATTGGTAGGGAAATGAGGTAACCTAATTCTGAAACAAAAATTGTTCTGGGTGATTAGGCAGCAGGTTTTAATTTGAGGTATGTGTTCTTTTTGATGGTAGATTTTGCTGAAGAATAGTATTTTGTCATTTTGTTTGTTCTGACTTCTATAACCTCAGTGAATGTGTGGAAATGAAAAAAAAATTGTTAAACTTATTTTGTTGCTTATTTTACTAACTGATCATATATAGCACAATACATACTGAGATTCTAAAATTAGGTGGTGGGCATCAACAGTATCCAGATTCCACATGTAAGGATACAATAAATAAATATCTCCCTTAGATAATTTGCATGTCCAGGGGAGACCTTGTAGAGGGTCACATGACTGACACAGAAACCCATTTTTGACCTCTTTTTTCCTCTGTTTTTAGCATAAGAGAAACACTGTCTCTGTCCCCTGCCTGAGAACAGTAATGCCACATAGCAATCTTACATACTCTTATTCTATTTTGTACCTCTTCCACATAATGCTTATTCATGGAACAATATGTGTATAGTTCTAGCTTTTTGGGACAAATTTCTGTATTCTTATTAAAAATACCACTTTTAAATGAATTTATCTTGAATTTATACTAATATTAGTCCTTGGAGAGTGGGGTTTCGACCAAAACATTTTCTTCCCCTCCCTAAGAACAGACTTGTATCCATACAATTATACAGATGGTGAGCAACCCTTCCTTTTTAGAAGTGGGCCACATGAGACATGGCTTCTCATCAGGCCGGCTGCACTACTGAAAAAATATCAAGGTAATTCTATGTTGAAGGTACCTCAATTTTCACAACACAAGACCATACACTTAAGCATGTCTTAGAAATAGGAAAAAGTTTCTCTCTCTCTCTCTGATAAAAAGACCTTTTCTATAGAAATTGAAGTCTTAAGCAGTCTATTGAGAAAGTACTGTACATCGTATGACTGGGATAGATTCTTTAATGTGGCATTTATTATTCATTTTCTGTAATGAAGCATTCATTTCTAATTATCATCTCAGTCCTCTTTTTGAAAGGCTAACATTATTTAAAGAGGATTAACAACATCAACTTAGCATAATTTTTTCCTCTTCAATGCCGAGAGTGACATGACCAGAACAAAATGGCTAATTGTTACTGTTAAGCAGATTGCTAAATTTCATTTATCATTTCTTAAGATATATCCGTAAAGGTTTGGCTTGGTTTCATTAATGGCACATAAACCTTCATGGATAAGTTGATGCAAAAGCCATCCTTGTAGGAGGACGGTAGTTGTACTATTTAACCTATAGTTAGGGGGGATGAGGGAGCTCATACCTTTACCAATGGCGTAAGTCTGAAAGTGAACGTAATAACATGACTAGAGTTCGAACTTAATTACGATTTTGCACACTAGCATGTTAGCTAATATGCCACAGGTACTCATCTTCATTTCTGAAAAGAGACCACTGATAGATAATAAAGGTAATCCTTTAAAAAATACTAATAGATCAGTGCTTCTCAAAAGGGTCCATATGTGATATAATGGCCGAGGGATTTCGTTTTATATATCTTGCCTTTCGGTTTAGTTAGGTTAAGAACCTTTCGCTTAGTGCATGGGTTAGTTAGGCACAACATGAGCGCAGGCGTTCACGTGCGCGCGCGCGGGTAGAATGTGTCATTCAGAGATGTCAAAATAAAAATCCCAGATAGAAAATGGGATCAGGAGGTGTGAATGACGTCATGCACCGGAAGCCTGGCCTGAGGATTTCTGAGAATTTGAGAAAAGTCAGAGAGTTGAGTTTTTGCCTCCGAAGAAGAAGGTTGACTTTCAGAGCTCGCCGAGGCCTTGTGGCGGGTGTTGCACATGGTTTGGGGCAAATGGAAAAGTCAGCATAGAAATATCGTGTATCTCCCTCCTTAGATCGAAAAACCTTTTAACTCAAAGGTAATAAAAAGTTTCGTACCTGAACTAAGAAGTCGTAAAGTTTTTCGTGTTTCGGGATTCCTATGTTATCTATATGTGCGTTATGAACATTATGAATGTTTTATGTACCGGTATGAATATGTCTATTTCACATATTCATGTATGGCTATGCAACACATATAAATACAAGTAGATCAGGGCTTCTCAAAGAGATCCATAAAGATCCCTAAGAATAAATAAAATTTTGGTAGAATGAATAAAAACATATTGTTATATTGTCATCTACAGCATCACAACGACACAATAATAAAGATGCAGGAAGACTTCTTTAACAAAATATTTACCTCTCACTTTATTGCAAGGGTTCGAAAAGGGTTACTCAAGGTTTGTGTGTGAGAGAGAGCTGGAGACCGAACAGAAACTGTAATATTTTGACCCCCACTCTTATGGCCGTCAATGTTGTGTCTTTCTTGTTCACCAGATGCTCAACCCGAGGCCCTGGGGTCCACTCTGCTGGGTGCTGGCTTTCTTTACTGCATCTTATCAACAACTTCTCTGGTCCCCAAACTCCATCGGGTTTCCCGAGAGCCCCTCGGCCAGGTGTGGTTTTCCCTACCACATCTCGTCTATAACTTTGTCTCCAACTGTAACTGCAACTGTCTCAAACTCAACTGTCTTGATTTCTGTCTTGACTGAGTTATATAATAGTTCAACGCCCACTCAGTCGCCTACTTGATCTTTGAAATTGCATGTTTGATCGTCATCAAGTGGAAATAACTGTCATGCAGTTCACAGGTCACTCTCTTCTGGTGCATCAGTCTATGAGGGTACTATGGGAATTTTTTTACCTCATCCTATTTTGTTAGCCAATTTCCACCCACGCAATTTCCTCTCATAACTGCCATTAGAATGTGTCACTTCCTTCCGGTGCATCACCTTGGAATGGCATTTTTGACCGGGTCGAAGGCCAAAATACAACACATGTAATCAGCTTTTCCAAGTTCATATATATTAGAATCGGGATTTAGCCATGTGCATTATTTACTAAGCAAACAGAGAAGCACTTTGAACAAAGAACGAGTTGATATAAGGTTCAAACTTACAAACTTGCATTTGTGATCTCCTCAGTGCCTACCAAACCCATAAGTTCTCCAACCCAGTCAGCAGGGGCTGTTGATTACACCAATTGTATCTCTTCTCAAGGATAAGATACTCTCCCCTCACAAACAAGTGTCCTGGATATGACACTAAACAATCTGATGGTGAGGCTCCAGGATTGCTGGAGCTTTGGGGAATACAGAGTACACGTTTTCATTACCATTGCCCCTCGGTCCACTCTGACCCAGAGTGGTAGCACCTGATAAGTTCTGTGGGTCAAATAGAATTGTTTGACATTTAAACCGTGTGCAAACAAATGACCTATGTTTAAATGAATTGTTAGTAATACATAGTAATACTAGGAACCATTTAACTGTTTGCTAAAGAATGAGCTTAGACTTGTTTAAAAACATTATCAACTAAATGTGTTAACAAATCATGTACATTTAATATATAAGTATAAAGAGGATTTGGCATTAAATAACCTACAATGGTTGATATGCCATAAAACCCAACCAAACCAAATCATGTATGTTTAATATATATGTATAAAGAGGATTTAGCATTAAATAACCTACAATGGTTGATATGCCATGAAAGCCAACCAAGCCAAATCATGTATATTTGATATATATGTATAAAGAGGATTTGGCATTAAATAACCTACAATGGTTGATATGCCATGAAATCAAACCAAACCAAATCATGTATATTTAATATATAAGTATAAAGAGGATTTGGCATTAAATAACCTACAATGGTTGATATGCCATAAAAGTCAACCAAACCAGATCATGTATATTTAATATATATGTATAAAGAGGATTTGGCATTAAATAACCTACAATGGTTGATATGCCATAAAAGCCAACCAAGCCAAATCATGTATATTTGATATATATGTATAAAGAGGATTTGGCATTAAATAACCTACAATGGTTGATATGCCATAAAACCCAACCAAACCAAATCATATATATTTAATATATATGTATAAAGAGGATTTGGCATTAAATAACCTACAATGGTTGATATGTCATGAAATCAAACCAAATGAAACTGTAACTTTTCATTGAAAATAATTCAATAATTAAAGGCACATATGCATTTATAGTTCACTGATTCTTTTCTTGTGTAAATTGTATTAAACACTCGTAAATTAGTTATGTCTTGTAATCTGATATTCAATTAATTCATTGTGGGGAGGGGGTGAATGGAAATTACATTTTGTTACAAGAAGTGTATCAAGTAAAAAGTTTGAGAGGCCCAGTGATAGATGATTCGGTATCTAATAATTCACCAACTGTCTACTAGTCTATACGACTAAGGCTCCTGAATTTTGGCCTGATTTCAACCAAAGTGGCAGAAATTGTTAGGATCATCTCTGAAAACGTTTTAAATTGGGAGAACCAGCTGAGACTGCTTTTGAGATGGGATTTGTCTTACACCTTCTATGGCATATAATACCCTTCACAGTTTAAAAAAAAAAAGTGTAGGTTTCATAACATTTATTCACCATTATTTGGGGGGGGGTTCTCTGTGGTTTAGTGGCTAAAGTGCTGAACTGTGACATCACAAAAAGCAAGTTTAAACTCCAGTTGCACTATTGTGTTCACTTTTAGACTAATACCCTCGGGAAAGGCATGAACTCCTTTATCCCCACCAACTTTAGATTACATAGTACCACAACTGTTCTTCAATGGATTTGGCATTAAATAACCCACAAAGATTGATATTCCATTAAACAAAGAAACCAAACAAAACCAAATCCATAATCTTGTTAATTGTTACAATCAGCAGATGACGCTTTTCTCTCAATATATATACACTTAGACTCTCTAGGTCATGGCCAAGTGTCAAGTCACTAAAATGGAATTCATTTCATTTAAACAGGTGCACTGCTTTAGAAAAAAATGTTAAAAGCCCCAAAACTTTTTCTTTGTTTAAGTTAATACTACACCTCCACGGATTGAAAATAATAGAATTAAATATTTGAAACATTAAATAATTCTAAGTGGTTTCCAATTATAACTGAGATCTCCAAATAGATCCAAATCCATTTTCCATAAGCCACTCTCAGTATAAACAAAGCAGTAACCCGTAGGAAACAGACAAAACTCTTTTTAAATACAAGTAATTATCATAAACATTAATAAAAGCAACTTTACATCTTTTATTATTAATAATTACCATCTTAAAACCCAGTTCTTCTAGGAGAGTGGCTTTGGCATTAAATAACCTATAAAGGAGGTGCCCGTGGTGTAATGGTTATTGTCATAGGAAATGGACACGGCAACACGAGTTCAAATCATGGACGAGACTGATTGCATTTCAAATAGCACTAATACTCTTGGGAAAGGTATGAATCCAATTACTCCCTCCAGCTATGGGTAAATAGTAGGGCAGACTGGGTTCTTCAGCCTTAATGAGGCAACTAGTCTAGAAGGAAAACTCTGAATTCAAACCTGTTAAACTTCACTTAAAAACTGACCTTGTGTCATATCCTGCCCGAGTGGAGGAGTTGATAAATATGATTAAATAACCTACAAAGGTTGATATGCCATTAAACAAAGAAACCAAACCAAACCAAACCAAACCATTTTGTAGATACACAGTTAGATGGTCAAACAATTCTATTTCAAATGATTCAATTTATCATAACTCATTTGTTTGCACTCAGTTTAGTTGTCAAACAGTTCTAATTGACCCATAGATAGGACCCTATCAAGTGCTACCACTCTTGGCCAGAGTGGACCTGGGAGTGATGACAATGAAGAGGTACTTTGCATTCCCCAAAACTCCAGCATTACTGAAGCCTCACCATCAGATTGTTTAATGTCATATCCAGGACACTCATTGGGGGATCTTACTCCTGTGTAGAGATTCATTTGGTGTATTCTACCACTCCAGCCAACTGGGCAGAAGAAAAACAATGAGGATCTTGATAATTTGTACCATAACCATATAAGGATATGCAAAATGGACATATAATGTTCACATATATATATACATAGAACATAGGAATCTCGAAACACGAAAAACACTTACAACCTCTTCTTCGACATAAGGAGAGAGATACACATTCTTTCTATTCTGGCTTTTCCATCTCCCCCCCCATCTCGTGTGGCACCTGCAAGCGAAAGCCAACCGTCTTCTTCCAAGGCAGGACTCAACTCAACTAACTGACTTTTTCAAAATCCCCCAAATCCTCCGCGCGCTTCCGGTGCGTGACGTCACCTGCACTCTGTAGCCCCATTTCCCATCTGGGCTACTGTGACATTTCCGAGTGACACGACTGTTCCGGCCACCTGCGCGCGCGAGAACACCTGCGTTAATGTTGCACCTAAGTAACCCATGCACTGAGCCAAAAGGTTCTCAGCCTAACTAAACCCAAAGGCATAAAATGAAATCCCTCGGCCATTATTTACAAATTTAATATCATAAAAGAAAAACTCATATATAATATACATACAAATATTACACCATTAATACAGATATCAGTTTTAAATAATTGTTTTTTAAAAGGAAATTTGCAAAAAGTTTATCAATTTCATTGAAACTAGAAAAATACATACAAAAATTAGTCTCTAACAATTTATATCCACACATAATCTCTTATCGAAAATAAGAGATTCAATCATTACATTCTAATGAGTTTTTCTAAATTTCTTATTTAATTCTGCAATTACCATTTTAATAAAATATTAAATCATTCAATTATTAACTATTATTAATTAATACAGTGAAGATTCAATCTAGTCTTGTATAAATTCTATTTATTTTTTTAAATTTTCGCTAGTCTTGCCAATTTTACAGAAATCAAACATGATAAAAAATCAGAAAATATTCAATAACAATCACAACCAAAATGCAGAGGGTATTAGTTGTCTAAATTTCTGAGATGAAGCTTGATAATTTTTATCATTAAAGGTTTTTGGACTATTGTCTTCATCTTTATTGTTATTTCCACAACATTTTGGTCGATATGTCCCCCGGCCTTCTTCAGGTGTTTGTCGCATTTGGGAACCTTCACAGAACTTCAAACAACGTCCTTTATTGAATTCACAGGGGTTGCCTGTTTTGATTCTGTTAACCATAACCGAGTACAAGTGTTAAGTATTCCTGTATTGTTACTCACCTGCAGTCAGGATTGAACCAGCAACCTCTAGAATATTGTCTCCTTAGAAGCTTAGGGAACCTATAACCATTATGCCATGTGTCCTGCTGGACAGTTCAGAGTGAATTTTTTGGGACTTATTAACTTAATGTTCTTACTAGGCTAGGATTTCATTTAACTGGGTGTAAACAAATGACTGATGCTTAATTGAATTGTTAGTGATACACAGCAATGCTTGGAATGATTTGACTTTGTTGAAATACTAAACTAAATTGTTTGAAATAGAACTGTTTAATCATTTAACTGTGTGTAAACAAATAAGTGATGTTTAATTGAATTGTTAGTGATACACAGCAATGCTTGGAACCTTTTAACTTTGTTGACTAAATTGAATTAAAAATAGAACAGTTTGATTCCTTAACTGTGTGTATCTAAAAATATGTGTTTACAAATCATATACTAAATATATATATGTAAAAACAGGATTTGGCATTAAATACCCAACAATGGTTGCTATGCCATAAAGCCAAACCAATTATATAGTTATAAATAACTATTCCTATTTTAATAATAATCAATGAATGGTTTCAACTAATTAACTAATAATAATAATAATCCTTTGTAAACATTTCGAGATTCAAGTAATTATTCTTAATATTTATATGTGTTCAAAAAAGTATTGAGACTGAAGCTGCAGAATGTTTTTAAAATAATCCTCTTGGCAAACATACATATTCCAGTGAGTTTTTGATTGGTCAAAGCACCTCTGAAATTTTTTTTTTCACATGTAGCAAATCTGTACCTTTGTATTTCTTATAATATTCTCACATCCTCAAATCTTATCAATGAGATTAATTTTTAATTCAGGAAACAAAGAGATACACGGAGGAAGGTCAGGTGAATATGAAGCAGATTGCACATGCACAATTCTGTTTTTCACCAAAGAGAATTAGGTTGGTTTGGTTGGTTGGGTTTTATGGCATATCAACCTTTGTAGGTTATTTAACGCCAAATCCATTTTTATACAAATAATCAGTTCTATTTAAAACAATTCAGTTTAGCATAAGTACACAGTTTAATTGTCAAAAACATTTCTATTTCAAACTATTCAAGCAAACTATTATATGTAACAATTCAGTTAAGTGTAAATACAGTTTTAATGTCGAAAAACAGTTCTATTTCAAATAATTCAGTTAAGCATAAGCACGCAGTTTAAATATAAGTACGGTTTAATTGTCAAAAACATTTCTATTTCAAGCTATTCAGTTTACTCAAACAATTCAGTTTAGCATAAGTATGCTGTTAGTTCTATTTAACCCATAGATAGGACCCTATCAGGTGCTACCACTCCAAGCCAGAGTGGACCAGGGAGTGATGGCAATGAAGGGGTACTTTGTATTCCCCAAAGCTTCAGCACTGCTGGAACCTCAGCATCAGATTGTTTAGTGTCATATCCAGGATATTCATTGGGGCGGTGTCTTACCCCTCTGCAGAAGTGCAGTCAGTGTATTCTACAGCCCCAGCTGACTGGGCAAAAGAGAATTAGTACAGATTTGTCTAGATGATATCTAGACATCATCACTTTTTTTTATATAAGTTTCTTAACTGTGCATAATTTTTCATTTAACAAATATAAGTTCTTTAGCTTAAAAATGTAATATTCAGTTTCGATAACTATTGATCACACCTAGTATAGTCTTAAAATCAAAAAGTCAATTTCTAAGTCAATCTTCAAACTTTCTGTTAGTGATTATGAATTGAATTACCATGACCAGAAAATCTGACGAACACTTACGCACAACATATGGAAACACTGGACAGCTGTTTCGACCCTATTAGGTCTCATCAGTAGTGTATACCGTGATATCCAATACTGGAGATCGAACCAGCAACCACAGATTGCAGTGCCGGAACTCTACAACTGAGCCACCAGTTCATATTGCACACAAGTGATGCCAAATTAACTAGTCATGGTAATTGTGTGGCCAATTGACCAAAACGTGTCTTGCAAGTTCTGTTAGTGAATTGTCAAGGATTAATCTTAGTCTTACTGCAAGAGAAAACAAAACCAGATAACATTCAAATCACAAATAGAAACATCAAGATGTGTTCCAATTTATTAAAATTTGGCATGAAGACTATAACTGCTATAAGTTATTATTAAGGGAAATCAAGTCAACCCTGAAAAAATTGCATACATCTAGTATGGCCATATGACATATTCCCCATTTTGACAGGAATTTTCAAGAAAAAAATGTTGAGTGTATCTGAATCAAAATAGTATCTTATAGAAGTGTCTCACCTATGCATGAACACTTGGGGGTAATTTTTCTGATGTTAAAATTTTTTTCATAATAACAGTCATTATGGTAAACAAAATTGTCCTGATGCTAAAATCTAAGAAATGTGGAAGACAGTCATCAGTGTGTTATCAATACAGAATAAGGTTTTCTCCCAAGAGAGAAGCCTTATCTGATTATATATTATCACATTATGAGCTAATTTGCTGAAAGACAAAATATAGTAGTTCTTAATATCTGAAGAGAATTAATTTATAAGTAAATATTAATCATTAATTAACATGTTAATATATTCATAAGTATTTTCAGTTGTCATAATTGTTATCCATATTTACAAACCCAGGATATGACATGAGGTCAATTTTTAAGTGGGGTTTAACAGGTTTGAATTCAGAGTTTTCATTCTCCTAGACTAGTTGCCTCACCAAGGCTGAAGAACCCAGTCTGTCCTACTATTTACCCATAGCTGGAGGAAGAATAATTGGATTCAAATAATTTGCACACAGTAATATATAGTTTCAAGTATTTCAAACAATTATATGATTTTAAGTAACTAACAATAATAATCCTTTATGAATAATTATAGCTTCAAGTAAAAGTTCTTAATACAAATGATTTGCATTCAGTTATATAATTTCAAATATTCCTTTTCAATACTAATAATTTCCACACAGTTATATAGTTGCAAGTATTCCTATCCAATACCAATAATTTCCACACAGTTATATGGTTTCAAGTATTTCTATTCAATACTGATGCTCACAAAGAGTTATATGGTTTCAAGTATTCCCATCTGATACTAATCATTTCCACATAGTTATATGAATTCAAGTGTATCTATCTAATACTAATAATTTCCACACAGTTATATAGTTTCAAGTATTTCAAACAATTACATGATTCTAAGTAACTAACAATAATAATTCTTTATAAACAATTAGAGCTTCAAGTAAATGTTCTTAATACAAATAATATGCATGCAGTTATATGGTTTCAAGTATTTCTATCTAATACTAATAATTTTCAAATAAATCTCTTTGATCCATATGTGGGCCCCTAACAGGTACTACTATAACTTTGGGTCAGATTAGACAGGGGTAATAGCAATGAAGGGGTACTCCAGAACTGGAACTTAACCACTAGTTATAGTTTAGTGTCAAACCTATGACACGCCATTTCGGGGGGGGGGCTTACACTTTTGCAGGGAATCCAGTCAGTGTATTATAAGTCCTAAAGACAAGACAAAAGGAAGTCTTGATTCACTCAAAAATTTATAGAAAAAATGGTGGACAGCTGTAATAAAGAGAGAAAAGAAAAATCTGATATGATAGCAGATGTAAGAAAATTGAAAAAATCTAATCATAGAGATTTAAAAAAATAAAACCATAAATTATTAACAACAAGAAATATGCATAAACAAACTAATAAAAGAAAAGATATAGTGTCTAAAGCTTTTATTTTGTCTAAAATTTATGATCAATTAGAGGAGCACAAGATTTATCAACCAATCAGCAGAAGCACAAGGTTCACCAACCAATCAGGAGAAAAAAAGATTTATCAGCCAATCATCATAAACACAAGATTTATCAGCCAATTAGCACATGCACAGGATTTATCAGCCAATCAATACAAGTACAAGATTTATCAATCGAAAGTTTACAGTGGCAATAAATGATATAAATAAGAAGCATTATTAAAAGAAAGATATTTTTTTTAAAATTTGTTACCAAGTGGCTTTCATCTCACCAGCTGTCCAGACCAAATGATCTTTTGTAGTCACAGCTTAAATACATATAAATCTTTCAAGTCTGGTTCACAGAAGTTAGAAATACAAGTTGTTATACGAAAAAAGAAAAAAACTCCGATTTATGCAGACATATCAAAAAGAAAAATACAAATCAACTTCAAGAAGCCTATTATCTTGTTAAGAAATCAATTCAAGACCGAGTTAACCTATTGTCTGAAAAACAGTTACTGTAAAGTAGCTTAAAGACTGACAGTCATACTTTAAAGTACTAAATCTTACTAAATGACCAAACTTAAGCAGCAATGAGTCTGTTCAATACACGGGTGACCAGTAAGGAATAGCAGGTACTGTATGTGCTAGACTAAGAGTTGATGAATTTCACAGAATATATGAAAATTGTGTAGAGGACAGACAAACAAGCTCTCACTATTCATTGATATAGATATTAGAAATATGTAAAAACCAATTTCGTGGAGTATCTGCATATTTATCATGACCTTTCACCCTATATGAGCTTCATCAAATGATTTAAAAATCTACTGAAATGTTAATTTGTAATATGTTACAACTGTCTATCATCATCCATTGTAATCTCTTTGCATCAAATAATCTCACAATGACTCATATTTTATAAAATATTTATTTCTGACAAGTGTAATATTAAAACAAAGCAATATTCCACTCCATTTGACATAGATTTAAACTGTTAAGAGAATAAAATCTTATCACCAAAATTCACTAATTTTAATGTACTATTTGATTATAAGTAGTAAAGTTGGCGAATGTAGTCTATTGAATCTTTGAATAGAGTCCAAGTTGAAGTCCAGTTGAATGATCAACTTTTCAAGAACTAGCAGTTCCCTCTCAAGAAAGAGGAGGACTATTTATGCCACACTGGCAGATTCCATTGTGCATATGGGCCAATCCATTCCTTGGGCTGCGATTGGCTGAATCGTCCGATTGGTCACGCTTGTACATAAATACCAGCCCCCAGCTCAGCTCGAGCTGACATCCATATTACTGGGATTCCACAGATTATGTCTGCATGAACCGGACCTCCAGAAAGTTGCTACTATTGTTGTTCTGTTGACTTCTACATGGCAACTAGAAGGCTCCCTTTTCAATAGCCACTACACCGAGGTGTAGGGGAGGGGGCTACTCCTTTCCCTGGATTGCTCCACTTTACCCTTGATATGTACCTTATATTGCTGAGAGTTAAGCAAGGAGGTATCAAGTACCATTTTTAAAGTCTTTGGTATGACGCGACCTAGGTTTGAACCCAGGTCTCCTGGACCATTGACGAACACTCACACATGACAATAATATTTTTAACTCCCTTAATAAACACTAATCATAAGTACAATTTCGAACATTTTCAGTTTCTTACCTTTCGAATTTTCATATCGACCAGCATTCCTAAATACATCATAGGAATTTTCCTCAATTTTTTTCCTCAAATTAAAATTTTTTTTTGTTTGCAAATCTGATGAAGGATGAAACTTACTTAAATACATAAACACTTCAACAAATTGGTTTTTACATCTTATTTCTCTTCCATTCGGTCGGATATTTTATCCATATATATATAATCATATAGACATCAATATAAACCATATTCTTAATTCAAAGCTGGTGAAGAATCATAAATACAGTTGCTAGAATTTCAAGTTTTCTCTTATTACTCACACAAATAACGCATGAATTATTTTGTGAATTCATGTTCTTTCAAGGAACTTTTTCCTGAAATCAATTAGAAAATTTTATTTTTTGATGATGATGATGATGATAATGATAATTTGAAAAAAGAGAAAACCTGCTGAATAGTAGACTTTTCCATCATGGAAGATAAGAGAAGAATTAAAAGAAAACAAAAAAAGAGGTAATATCTAGATCTTGTAAGAGAACTGAAGAAAAAAAATTGAATATGAAGGTGACGGTAATACCAATTGTAATTGGTGCACTTGGAATGATACCTAAAGTATTGGTAAAGGGTCTGAAAGACTTGGAAATAAGAGGACAAGTGGAGACTTTCCAGACTACAGCATTATTAAGATTGGCCAGAATACTAAGAAACGTTCTGGAGACTTGATGAGACTTACGGTCACTCAAACTCCAGTGAAAAACTATCAGCTAACACTTGTGTGAAAATGTGAAAAAAAAAACAAGAAGGCTACATAAAAAAGCACAGAGGAAGACTGATTACAACCACCAGAAACAATATAACAAACAAACATCAACGGAACAAAAATAACCAGAAAATAAAAATAGGAAGAAAAACGACTGTATGGACATTTGAAACGACAAACGGGCAAAATCTCACATGAGAAAATTTGAATGTGGCTAAGAAAGGGAAACCTTCAGAGGAAATTGTGCAAGAAGTTTAAATTTGACCATACGAACAAATGGTGTATACACAACCCGGAATCTGTCCTGGAAAATGAGACACACAAATTTCTCTGGGATTTTGAGATACGAATGGATCATCTAATCTTGGCCAGACGACCAGATTAAGTGATAGTCAATAAAAAAAGAAAGAAGAGAACCTGCTGAATAGTGGGCTTTGCCATTCCAGCAGACCAAAGAGTAAAACTGAAGGAAAGTGAAAAGAGAGGCGAATACCTGGACCTTGCCAGATAATTGAAAAAACTATGGAACATGAAAGTGACGGTAATACCAATGGTATTTGGTGCACTCAGTAGAGTCACCAAAGGACTGCTAAAGGGGGCTGGAGGACATGGAAATAAGAGGACGAGTAGAGACCATCCAAACTACAGAATTGGTGAGATCGGCCAGAATACTGAGTAGAGTCCTGGAGACTTGAGGAGACTTACTGTCTCTTAGATTCCAACCATTAACTAATACTGGTGTGAAAAACTCTGAAAAGAATAAAATAACAACAATAACTGTACAGAATTCCCCTACCTGACTTGAAATTTATTTTAATTTCTATCAAAGTTATCTAAAAATTATATATAAGGATAATGCTTACTTAAATCTACAATCTAGATAAGACTAATTTTCAATGATTTACTTCATTTTCTTTCTTAATTGGGAGTTCCAAAAATAAGTCTTCAATTAACGACAATTCAACTATCAGCCATATTTCTTTAATCTTTCATTCCCTCAACCACTAAGGTGTTGTTATGTCTCCAGCGAATTATGACCGATGTACAGTTTTAATTTTTGGGACTTAACAGTAACTGTTCGAAAAAAAAAATTAAGCAAATTACAGGAAAATAGTTTTGTCTTGATGGTGTATATAAGTAATTATGCCTTCATACTTTTAAGGGAAATTTGAATAATATTAAGGTAAATTTCGGGAAGGAGGTGGAATTAAGTTTAAGCATAATAAATAAATAATAATTTGTTTGTATCTCAAAATCCCAAAGAATTTTGAGGCTCATTTTTTAAGACAGACTCTGGTTTGTGCATATTCGGTATTATAGTCAGTAGAATCACTGCAATTTTTGAAATACAAACAGATCACTAAATCTCAACCAAGGCCAGATCAAGGGTTAATTAAGATAAAGAACTTGTTATCTGGGAGAAAAAATGAAAAATAAAAGAACTTGTAATCTGGTGGATTTTGCTGTTCCAACAGATCACAGAGTGAAAATGAAAGAAAATGAAGAGATAGAATCTCAACTATACAGACAACAGACTCCAGTAAAAATACCACCAACCAAAAAAATTATGAAATAATAATAATAATAATCTGGATAATGGAACTGACAGCAGGAGGAAAAACTTCAGCAGAGGTAAAAATCCAGAGGCATCTTCCAGGGAGATGTGCTTTCACCATTATTATTTGTAATCATCATCATCATCATGTCGTGCCACCTGCACAGATATTCCTGACCCTCTCTAGCCACTTCTCATCGCCTCTGGTAGGTCTTCAGGGCTACATCCCATGTCCTCACAGAGCTGCTGTATGTATGTTTGAGCTGGCCGTCCTGCTTTTGCTCGGCCATATGTGGGGGTCCATAGGAGTACATCACTTATGAGCTCATCCCTGCTTCTCCAGCAGGGTCCTGCATGTTTGGTTTGTCTAATTTGGATAGTTTTCATGATGGGAAGTAGGTGGCCGTATAGTTGGTGCTTTGTGTTGTGTTGCCTCCAGGATTTGTTCAATATTGTTCGCAGCATTCTTAAGAAAAGATTAATCACCTAGAGTACATTGATGACATTAAGCTGTTTGCAAAAATGGAAAAAGAATTGAAGACTGATACAAGCAATAAGTATATGCAGCAAGGATATAAAAATGGAATTTGGCATGGAAAAATGTGCCATTCTCATAGTGAAAAATGCAAAAAAAGAAATAACTGACAAATCAGGAAAGAATCAGAACTCTTGGAGAATAGGGAAACTACAAGTACCTGGGAATATTGGAAGCGGACACAATAAAACAAGTGGAGATGAAAGAAAAATAAGAAAAGAGCACCTCAGATAAACGAGAAAACTGTTTGAAAACAGCAGCAGGAATCTCATCAAAGAAATAAACACCTGGGCTGTTCTCCTTGTAAGACACTCGGGACCATTCTTGAAATGGATAAAGAAAGAACTCAGAAAAAAGGACCAGAGAACAAGAAACCTAATGATGATGCATGAGGCCTAACATCCCAGAGATGACACAGACAGAGTGTATATGTCAAGAAAAGAAGTAGGAAGAGGACTATTCAGCATTATGGATAGTATGGTTGCATTAATACAAGGACTTGAAGACAACATGAAAAAGAGCAAAGAAAAACTAATAACAACAGCCAATAACAGCATTGAAAATGTAAGGCGAAACAGAACAACAAAAACTAGGAAACAGAAATGGAAAGAAAAACAACTGTATGGATATTTCAAGCAACCAACTTGTTAAATTCTCATATGAGAAGACCAGGACATAGCTATGAAGAGAAACTTTAAGAGAAAAACTGAATCTCTTCTAATAGTAGTGCAAAATACCATAAGGACTAATTATATTAAAGCAAAAAAAATCGATAATATACAACAGAATTGAAAATGTAAGCTACGTAGTGACAAAGACAAAATGGATAATCACATAAGCGAATACAGCAAACAGGCATAAAATAAGTATAAAGAGGAGCCCGTGGTGTAATGGTTATCGTCGTAGGAAATGGACACGGCAACATGAGTTCAAATCATGGACGAGACTGATTGCATTTCACATAGCACTAATACCTTTGCGAAAGGTATGAATCCAGTTATTCTCCCTCCAGCTATGGGTAAATAGTAGGGCAGACTGGGTTCTTCAGCCTTTGTGAGGCAACTAGTCCAGGAGAAAGAAAACTCTGAATTCAAACCAGTTAAACTCCGCTTAAAAAATTGACCTTGAGTCATATCCTGCCCTAGCGGAGGGGGTGGTAAATATGATAAAATAAGCATAAGACAAGACATGACTGGATGGGAAAGCTGATTCACTGGGAATTGTGCAAGAAATCGAAATCTGACCAAACTACTAAATGATATATGCACAAACCAGAATCCATCATAGACAATGAGATACATAAAATTCTCAGGGATCCTAAGACACAAACAGATCACCAAATCCTGTGCAGAAGAACCGACTTTGATGATAATTAAATTATAGAGTGAAAACCAAAGAAAGTAAAAAAGAGATAAGTACTTAGACCTTGCCAGAGAACTAAGAAAGATGGTTTGGTTAGGTTTAGTTTCTTTGTTTAATGGCATATCAAACTTCATAGGTAATCTAATCCCAAAGCCATCCTTCTAAAAGGACAGCAGTGGTACTATTTAATCCATAGGAGGATAAGGGGGTTCATACCTTTCCCAAGGGTATTTGTCTGACGTGTGGCTGGAGTTCGAACCTGCTTACTATAATCCTGCAGTCCAGCACTTTAACCATTACACCATGAGGATCCCCCCCCCGCTGCACAAGAAAACTGGGAAACATAATTGGTGCGCTTGGAACTTCCCCAAAGGAAAGGGGACTGGAAGTGTTGGAAATCAGAGGACAAATCGAGATTATCCCAAATACTGAGAAGAGTCCAAGAGACGTGAGGAGACTTGCTATCACTCAGACTCCATTGAAAGAACATCGGATAAAGCTGATGGGAAAACTTTTAAGGAGAATAATAATAATAATAATAATAATAATAATAATGGTGATAAATACAAAGACCTGAAAATAGAAATTGAGAAAATGTGGCACCTTAAAACTACTGCTGTGCCAGTAATAGTGGGAGCACTGGGTATGATCAAGAAAAAGACAGATAAACACATCAACAAGATACCTAGTGGTCTCAACCAATATGAAAGACAAAATATTACACTTTGCAGAACTGCTCATCTTATTAGGAGAGTAATATCAATGTGATTGAAAAATATCACCCAAAAGAGGCAGCAAAAAATACATAGAATGCATATAATCACTACCTTAACTCAAGCAAGGTCTTGGGTAAAGACCTACTGAAGGATGGTAAGGAACTGAAAATAAAATTCAAAGTTAGATAACAACAACAGGCAAACAGAAAACAATTTTTCTTTCTTTTTAGTTAGTCGTTTATGAAAAAAAAAAAAAAAAATCAGGGAAAGATAGGATTATTTTAATTTGGCTAAAGAAAATTCTTTTGGAAAGCTCAACAACGTCTAAATTTCTTTCGATCATTTTTCTATTTTTATTTATTTATCTATTTTTTGCGGAGTGAGGACTCTTAAGAAATATTTAGATTAAAAAAAAGAATGAAAACGAATTAAGACCCTCGTTTTCCTATATTTATTTATTATTATTATTAATAATAATAATAATAATCTGCAGATTATTTCATAAAATGGAAACTATTATTTAGCAAGTTCGTCTTTCCCAGCCACCGATTTTTTCCATGGTATCAAAAAAAGGTTCAATTCAATTTTGATCCATTTTTCCCCCTCTTTCTCATTTTTGATCGACCACATTGAGCTGCACGTGTTAGTATTTTTTAAAAAATCAAAAATGCATAAGCGTGGGCTGATCCAAAACAACAAAAATGATATCTGAGATCTAAAGTAGTTGTAGAGAAAGAGAGATAAATATGAGAACTAGTATCATAAGGTGCTATAACATTAACATGGGTCATGTATCGGAGACACACACACAAAGTGCACTACCTTTTTTTATTTTATTTTTTGTTAGCTAAGACTAAGAACTAGAAAAAATGATTTATATATCTTACTTTCATACCTAGGGTTTCAGGATTACCTTCGTTTTTTTTTTAAATATTTTCATACGTATTTAAAATAAAAACACCGAATGAAGGATGTTAAATATCTCCGTCAAAACAGTGGCTCTTACTTCAGCTCAAATTCAAAGTAAATCCTTTCTTCATAAACTTTATTCCTCATAGTAAAAACTGAGGGTTGAAGCTTTGCAATTTAAAGGCAAACTGGACGATCTCTTAAGCGCTAAAGTCCATAATTGGCATATGGCAATCATCCAAATAATCTAAAATAAATTCTTGTGTAATTACATTATTAAAATTTATTGGACAAGAGGAAAAGGTGGAAACATTGTAAAGCTGGCCTAGGGCGCTAAATACCAAGGTGTGGGTAAGTTAAGTTGTTGATTTAGATTTTTAGTCGATTTTAAATAAAATAAAAATGTTGCGTTTTCTTTTCCGAATTTACATACATGCAAAGGACAAAATTTTCTTGTTTAGATATGCTTCTTCATTATGGACAAAAGTTTAAGGGTTGATGCAAATTTCGCAAGTAAATGACAGTGTCGTTAAAAAAAAGGGAGACGAGAAAAAGAAAAAAGAAATAAATAAAAGTAGACTTAAAAACAAAAACAAAAGAAAAAAAAAACAAGAAAAAAAAACACCAATAGTACCCATTCCTTAATGATAGTGGATGTACATTCGTCTTGTGTAAAACAACTTTTAGGAGAAAAACGCGCTGAGAGCGGTTACTGAGAGTGAAAGAAACCTTAAAAACAAAATATTACCCTAATTAAGTCTTTTTTTTACTAGTAGGAACAGGAAAATAACAAATAAAAATCATTTATTTTTGTCTGGGGAGATTTGATTCAACAGAAACTTAATTTGCATCGTGTAATTTATATATAAATATATCACATGGTGTAATGGTTAGCAGCAAGCTAGATTTTCAGACTATTGCTAGTCAGTTCGATTTTCCTTAGGTGCTCCATACTTCTGGCCTTGTGTCACAAGTAAGCTAAGCTGAGTAAATAAGAAACTACAATATAGAATAATAAATTAATGATATGTTTTTTGTCTACAATTTTTCTTTCTTTTTCTAGTATTTTTTTCACCTTTTTGACACATATTGTAAAGTAAAAAAAAAAGTTGAGAAAATTTGGATAAAGTTACACTCCTCATTCGGAAAAAGGGGCACCTTAGCGTGGTATAATAGCTACAGCAAGCAAGTCTTACAAATCAATAGTAAGCCCGATCTTCACAAGGTGGTTCCTTATATTTGCGACTTTGTGTCAAACTAACCCAAAATTAGTACTTAATAAGTCACTTAGTACTTGCGCAGAAAAATAATAAAATGAAGTTTTTAGTTTTGCCATGTCGTTTCGTTTGTAACCATATTGTCATCAAGTACAGAAGATTCGGAAAATAACCTCATTTCTTGAGTGATTTTACCAAAAATCTCATTGTTTGTCTTTAAAAACACTAAGAAGATTTTTAAGGGTATATTTATGCAGAAAGATTTTAGTTCTAACAGTCCTTGAGTTTAAAAGAGATTTTCCCCACATTTCTAAACTTCGGGGAGGAAAGGCTCTATTTAAACATAAGTGTTTCTACTTGTAAAAAACCCCACTCTTATGTACAAAATTAGGAGATGGTAATTTTAATTCAATTTCATTGCAAATGACGAAGATTGAGAGAAATACACTATGGGAATGTCAATGTTTGTTTTGATTTGATTTTAAAATCCCGCCAAGATCTTGTACTTTAAGGGTTTACAAAGAATTATTATTTTTTTTTTTTTTTTTTTTTATTGAAGGTATTTTTTTACAAGGATTTATAGCTCGGAGAGGATTTAATTTGCTTGATGAATTTTTATTTATTTATTCATTTATTTATTATTGTAATTTATTTACACACGTCAAGAATTTTTTAATATTTTCTCAAAAGAATATGCACTGTAAGCCTTTCTACTTTGCCAATAATAATCCCCATAAAAAAAAATGAGAGCGTGCCCCATCCTCAAATATTTTCTTTTAAGAAACTTACAAAAAATAAAAGTGAAAGGTTCTTTTTTCTATAAGATATAAATGAGAGATGTTGTTCAATGAATTTCGACTTGTTTGTACACCCACCTTTTCGCAACAAAACCCACAGAAAACTAATACTAATTAATTGCAATTTAACCGTTAAAAAAACATTTTTAAAAAGCCGGGAGGTGCTTCAGATTATCAAAAAACAAATAAGTAAAATGTAAGATTAAACAAAAACTTCCATACAACAATAATCAAAACTTAGGGTTTTGTTTTGGGAGCGGCAAATTGATCGGTGTTCTTAAGTGTCAATGTTGTTGATATTATTAATATTATTCACTAATAGTACTCATGCACTCAGACCTGAGCACGTGTATACTACAGATACTTTATGGGGGAGGGAAAAATAGGAACAAAATAAACCGAAAATAAGGGTGGTAGTGATAATAATAATGATAATAATAAACAATATGATTACTGACTTCTACGAGAATCAACCACGTTTGGTATTTTCACACCCCTACGAGAACAAATGTGACACAGGATCGATCTCTTTTTATAGACAACACACGACTATTAACGACTCATTCAATTCCCTCGTCCCTTTGACCGTAGACATCAGGATATGCTCGTGTTTTTATTCATCGTCTTCGTACAATGAGGCTAAGCTGAGAAATCGAAACCCGAAAACATTACTTGGGTTTAAAAAAAAAAAAAAAGAAGCGTGAAGTTTTACGAATATTGCTCGAACAGCGAAATAAAAATGTAAAGTTGTGAAAAAAAAAATTGATAATAGAATTAAAAGTTAAATTTTGAAAATAAACTATTTTGAATTGTGGTAACATGTTTTTTTAAGAAATTGAAATTAAAATTAAAAAAGAAAAGAAAAGTAAAGTGACATGTTTTACGGTAAAAGAAGAGAATAAAATCGAAGAAAAAATGTGAAAGAAAATTTATACCAATAAAGAAGTAAAGACGAATTAATTTTATTCAATTATCTAATTTAGATTTTTTAGAAACTTTTTTTTTTCAATCAAAATAATTGAACGAGTGGAAACTTAAAAAAAAAGATGTTTATCTTTTTTTAATGTTTACAGTTCTTGCCATTATCGGAAAAGTTTATGCAACAAATGGGTACAAATTATTATATACACATGGAAAATAAAAACGATGCTGATTCCGACAAGAAAAAGAAGATCAAATAATAAGAAAAAAATCCACGAATAATCAAAAATATTCATATATATTGTTTATGTTTTGATTTTAAGCAAGAACTTTTCTTTAAGAATTATTTTTTTCCTTCCTTCTTCTTCGATCGGAAGCACACATCCAATAAAAAAAAAACAACAACCACAAAATCAAATTAAAAGACAAGTAAGAAGTAAATGGACAAAGAAAACACATTTGAGGAAGGATTGTTTACTAATAAATATTTAGACAGTCACTTACCGGCAAGAAATGGATAGTTCCACCTGTGTCGAAGGTACAGAAGCTGTACCTGGACTGAAGGGTGCGATTCCAGCCGCCATGTTTACACACTGTCACACAAGACGAAACCAGCAGCAGGAGCAGCGAATGATGTGTTTTATTGTTGCTATGATTAAATTGGTGCACTTGTTTTTTAGTAGTTTTTTTATTAGCCTTTTTTTTGTATAATAATGCCAAAATCACAACTAAGAAATATTCATCCCTAGGGTCGACGTTTTAACTTACATACATACATACATATATATATATATATATATATATATATATATATATATATATATATATATATATATATATATATATGTGTGTGTGTGTGTGTGTTTTACTTAAAATATTGCAACTAGTATGCTACTTGCAATTTGTAGGGCTTTTTTCTTTTCCTCCCTTTTTTTTTTTGCACTATTCTAAAAATACTTTTTTGTTGTATTTTATCACTAAGTAAAAATTTATACAAACAGAATGAAATTTCTTTAAACTATTATATTTTACTTTTTTTTTCTCACTTAAATCAGTTTTAGTGATGCTAAAGAAAAAAAAATTCCATACATTTAGAAATATATATATATATATATATATATATATATATATATATATATATATATATATATATATTAAAAAAGGTACAACAATTTGAAAAATAGAATAAAATTGAGTTTTGATCAGTATTACACACAGAGAAATACTATTTTTAATGGGTGTTATTTCACCGTAGGTATTGCAAAAATCCAGGAAGTCAAATTTAAAATTATTTCTTTCTTAAAATCTGCACTAATTGAGTGAATTTTTCTATTACAAAAATGTATCTGAACTTGCTTGCTTCATTGTTGTTTCATATGAGGTGACAGCAATTGATGGATGTCATTTGGGGATTTCAATAAAATTGGGGAAAAAAAAGATAAAATGAAAAAATACAAAGAAATAATTCAATATTTTGTTTAAGATTTGTTTTTTGATTGAAAAACATCAATCTAAAACTCAGTAAGAATTTCATTTATGAAAAAAAGTCAAATCTTTCTATGCTATGATGTGATAAATATTATAAGTTACAGTTTGACTAAAACCTTTAAAGGAAGTTGCTGGTTTGCTGTATAAGTTTTTTATGATAAAAAAAACCCTTTCATTGATAGTATTAAAGATTCATTTCAAGTGTATTTTTGGGGGTGGGGTACCATTTAGTTATTTAATATTTCATCAAATGCATTTAAAAAAAAGGAATTCTGTTAATTTATGTGCATTTATTATAGAAGATGCATAAAAGTATATTGAATTTAAAAGAAAAAAGAACTATACTGACAAAAGAAAGTACATCTAATTGAGTGAAAAGGTTTCTGTAATTAATTAAAGTACCCCAGGCGGAAGGGATCCACAGATCAAAAATGAAAGTGAAAGTAAAATTAACAGTAGGTAGAAAAAATGTGTAAAGAAAAAAAGGAAACACTTATTTGGCAATTGTCCTTTTTGCAGCATTCAGGTGGGTGTTGAAGAAGCAATGTTGGATTAAATAAGAGTGTTTTTTTTAATGCTTTTTTTTTTTTTTTACCTCTGATGAAATTTTCAATTAGCTCTCATTTCTTTTATCTTTTTCTATTTTTTTTTTGTCTTTTTTAATCTCTAATAAAATTTTCAGTTAGCTTTTTCTTCCTCTTTTTTCTTCCTTTTTTTTTTTTTAAGGAGGAGGAGCTGTGAATATCTTGAATTGTATCTATTCTATATTACAGAAATCAATAGAGACTTTTTTTTCAAGACCAATTCAAATAAAAACAAAAGCTTGTTTGTTTTCCAGTCTTCTTTTCTCAACAGCAACTAAAACTTAATTACTGTCTTCATCTTCATAACAAGTATTCCAATATTGTTTTAAATACTGTAAACTTTGAGTTTCTTTTAACAGAGTTAAAACATTTCCAGTAAACAAAGGTTTGAAGAAAACTGTTTGAATTTAAGAAAATTTCACTTTTCCTTTTCTTTAAATATGTCCTTCTTTTAACAATCCAGCAGAATTTTAAAGTGCAAACATTTTTTAAAAACTTGAAGTGATAATTCTGCGACAAGTTTCTCTTGCTTTCCTTTTGCTTTTTTTTGTTTTTGACAGTCATAAGATCTTGTGTTTCAGAAACTCTTTCTTCAACTTAGAAGAGCCACAGAAGTAATGTCAGAAGAATTAACAGCAGCGGCAGCAGCAGCAGGCAACACTACAAATGGGAGAAAAAGAAGAAGAAGAAAAGAAGAAGGAAACTCAACATCCCTGACTTAAAAATCAATAATATTCAGCAGTATCAAGTATTTCTATATACATCTTAGCAACCATACTTGGTGAATGAAGTCCAACTGTTCCTTTTCTTTCTTTCTCTCTTTCTTTCTTTCTTTCTTTCTTTTCCTTTTTTCTTTCTTTCTTTCTGTTAAATCTTGAATCTTGTGGTATGCAACAAATGGCCAAAATTTAAGTAAACGCAAATGCTATGAGAGACTACACTACAGATCAGAAAATAGAAAGCATATAAATATTTACAGCACTTCACTAATGATTATAGAAATTATGTGCTTTCATACTTAATGTTGTAAGCAGTTTTATTCATATATCATCTACTTATATATAAAATGAAATATAACTTTTGTATACATATGGGTGTGTGTATGTGTGTGTGTGAATGTGTGTGTGTGTGTGTGTTTGTGTGTGCGTGTGTGTATATATATACACATACATATATATATATATATATATATATATATGTCAGCATGATTTGATTGGGTTTTGTTTTATGTCATATCAACCATTGTAGGTTATTTAATGCCAAATCCTCTTTATACATATATATTAAATATATATGATTTGGTTCAGTTGGGTTTTATGGCATATCAACCATTGTAGGTTATTTAATGCCAAATCCTCTTTATACATATATATTAAATATATTGGATTTGGTTTGATTAGGTTTTATGGCATATCAACCATTGTAGGTTATTTAATGCCAAATCCTCTTTATACATATATAATAAATATATATGATTTGATTTGGTTTGGTTTTATGGCATATCAACCTTTGTAGGTTATTCAATGCCAAATCTTCTTAATATATATATACATATATATATATATATATATATATATATATATATATATGATTTGATTGGGTTTTGTTTTATGGCATATCAACCATTTTAGGTTATTTAATGCCAAATACTCTTTATATATATATATTAAATATGTATAATTTAGTTTGGTTGGGTTTTATGGCATATCAACCATTGTAGGTTATTTAATGCCAAATCCTCTTTATACATTTATATTAGATATATATGATTTGTAAACATATTTTGTTGATAACATTCTTAAATGAACCTAAGCTCTTTTTTCACACAGTTAAATAGTTACAAGTATTTCTATATAACAGTCACAATTTAACACCAGTCATTTGTTTGCACACAGTTTATTCTATTTAACCCATAGATAGGACCCTATCAGTTGCTACTACTCCCAGTCAGATGCACCACATGGATGCTGACTAAGCGTTTAGAGAAAAAGCTAGATGGGAACTGAACAAGAAAGCAACGATCTATATTGAACAAATCCTGGAAGCAGCATCTTGCAAAACAGCGGCTGTACGGCCACCTACCTCCCATCTCTAAAATCATCCAAATACGATGAACAAGACATGTGTTGAAGTAAGGATTAACTCATAAGTGACATTCTCTTATAGACCCCTTCACACGGATGTGCAAGTGTGGGACGACCAACAAGAACTTATCTACAACAGCATTGTATGGACACAGGATGCAGTCTAGAAGACCAGCCAGAAGTGATGGATGATAGAGACGAATAACGAGAGAGAAAGAGAGAGTCAGGGAAATCCGTGCCAGCAGTGCAACGTGATGATGAAGTAAGTAAATTGGCTGACCATAGCAGAGGGCAACCCAAAAGCTCCCTTTTCAATAGCTACTGCATCAAGTTAGAGGAGGGTGTTACGCTTTTCCCTAGATTGCTCCACCTATCCTTGATCTGAACCTTATAATGCTGAGTGTTAAGCAAGGAGGGATCAAGTACCTTGAGTCTTTGGTATGACTCGACCTAGGATTAAACCCTGGTCTTCCAGGTCATTAGCAAAGTGGAATATTATATATGCCGGCCTTCTTATCGTAGAAGGAGGATGGGAGGGCAACCAAACGGGGAATTTTTCCCTTGGTTTTGATTCGTTTTATGCATTGTATTTCAGGGTTTTTCTCCCATACCCATCACACAACATTTTTGTAAATAAATCATGTTTTTGTAAATAAAATCATACATTTCATTCAGGGTTTTAAGTAGGTCCTCTCACAGAGCAAGTGTGGTATTTTGGTGGTTGCAACGCGTTTGGTGAAGAATGGCTGATATATATTGTACTGTTCAATGGGTCGGCGAATGTGGCTAGCAAGGTTCCCTTAGACTATATAGTAATAGCATGATCGCTCCCTTCTTCTAACCCAAAAAACATAGAGCCTCGTGCTCTCTATTTGTAATAAATGGAAATAAACAAGTGAGTCTAGTCAGTTACCGGTAAGTGTTGCCATCTGTATTTACGTAAATATATACTGCTATAAATCTTACATCTCCTTATGTTATTCATTTCTGGCTCTTTAAGACTACAACACTGGCGACGAGGAAATTAAAGGACTTACGAGGACCTTATACCACACATAAGACTTCACCAAACAACGAAAAGAAAGTCCGCCACAACAACAGAAAATAGGATTTTCAACAAAATATGTCCGTTTTGAAGAAGGAAAAAAATCTCAAGACATTCTCCAAACACGAGGAATAAAAAATGTCGTCTTTATTCTTCACTTTTGCCCTTCAAGACGACATAAAAAAAAAACATTTAAATAAGTCGAACAAGCTTATTTTTCGCTAAAGTTTAACGTCCAGTCGAAAAATTTACGTACAGCCACGTACTAGAAAAAAAAAAGCACGCATGCCTTTCGTATGTCAAGAAGACACAAATGGAGAAATTTAAAAGTGCTATGTTGGACTTAGTTAAGTATCAACAAGAACAACTGCTTTCATAACAAAAACAGCAAATGGAAAATCAAAGGAGAATGGAAGAATTACGTATTGAAATTCAGAGACAAAACTTGAGTAGAATAAATCTGCCGAGATCAGGCAACAAAAATTCGAGGAAATATTTCTTCATACCCAACAAGAACAGAAAAATTGTTCGAACTATCCAATAGGAGTCAGAATGTTTAAAATGAAAACGCATTTTCTCAAAACGCTATTATTTCACTTACGCTCCTAAAGACGAAATTACATTTGCTTCGTACTTTAGAAGATACGAAGACTGACACCACTGACTCCGCAAACTGGACGATCGTTTGCTACTAAGAAAGTTAGGTACATTTGAACTTACCAAATTCGTCAATTATATATTACTCCCCCAAAAAACCAGCGATCTGACATTCACTGAAGCGGTACAATTGTTAATTGAATTATTCAGCCCCCAAAACGTCTCTCTTCCATAAAAGATGGAAATGCATGAATCTTGCAAGAAAAGACGACGAAGATTACACAACCTTTACTAGCGTTGTAAACAAACACTGTGGTGATTTTGAATAATCGGAATCGAGCGTTAACAATTTCAAATGGTTAAACTTCGTATCGGGTTTAGTATCTACCAAGGACACAGAAATCAGACGAAGGGTTCTTAATAAACGCGATAGTGAACCAATTTGATACTGCAACAAATCGCCGAAGACTGGCAACGTTTTGTTAGTGTTCGCCTAGACTCGAAAGACATCTCATATATAAAATACTCAACAAAAAACAAAACCAGTCACCAACTAAATCGGATAAACTGAAAAAAAAACAACATAGTATTTTGCCCCCTAAACCGTGCTTTGGCTGCGGGTAGTTGCATTGGTATAAGGACTGCCCATACAGACTTAAAAGGTGTCGGACTTGTGACTGTTGCGGAGTCGATAAGCACGTCGACCCCGCAAATGATTTATAAGGTTAAGCGTAGGAGTAATGACAGCCAAAAGACAATGAAGGAAACAAAGGCGAGGTAACAATATAATAAAGATGACAATTTATTTGTCGTGATAGTTGTATTGTGTCTTCAGCTAGATGTTTGGTGTTGGTATCTGGTATGGTCGAAGTCGTAGAGGTGCAGTTAGATGTTCGATGCAAGTAGCTGAATGTTGGTCGAGTCGTAGAGGTGCAGTTAGACGTTCGATGCGAGTAGCTGAATGTTGGTCAAGTCGTAGAGGTGCAGTTAGACGTTCGATGCGAGTAGCTGAATGTTGGTCGTGTCGTAGAGGTGCAATTAGACGTTCGATGCGAGTAGCTGAATGTTGGTCGAGTCGTAGAGGTGCAATTAGACGTTCGATGCAAGTAGCTGAATGTTGGTCGAGTCGTAGAGGTGCAGCTAGACGTTCGATGCATGTAGCTGAATGTTGGTCGAGTCGTAGAGGTGCAGCTAGGCGTTCGATGTGGGTAGCTGATGTTGATCGGGGTCGAAATTGATAGTACCAAAATGGTCGTGCCTTTTCAATGCTAAGGCACTCGAACGAACGAGTGAATCGACAGCTAAAGTTAACCCGTGCTTTAGCGCTGCGCAGCCGTGCAAACGGACAAGGGAACCGACGGCTGAAGCTAACCCGTGCTTTAGCGCTGCGCAGCTAAGCGGACAGACGGACAATGGAACCAACCGAATGGTTAAGACCGGATGGGTTAGAGTCCTCTTCGTGTGTGCTGCCTGGCCGTCTGCTTCGACGTGTCCGTAAGGACTGTCAGAGATACTCCGACCAGCAGAAAGAGACCTCTAATGGTCCTTAAAAGGACCTTTTGGCATATCTAGGTGATGGAATGCAAATACGACTCAGCCTTGGAAGTAAGGCGAATGCGACCACAAGATGTAGGATTCAGCCTTGAGAGCTTCGTTGTGAAAAACGTGCCGCTGACCGTCGAAAAAAGGTTGGTTGATATCCAGCAGGAGCTGCGACAGTCTAACAAGTCTGCTTAAGCGTAAAGTTCATCTTTTAAAAAATAGGAGTGGAAATACATTTCTCCTTTAGCTAGGGATAGGCTTCAGAAGATAATCCACTTTATTTTGATAGAGCTACTTTTGACGGAGGATCCCTATTAATGATGTAAATGTCATTTATTCCCTTTTTTTCTTCTAGTTGTGGCGGCAGGTCAGCGTTATATAAGGTTTTACATCCGGTCGAAGCCGGATATAATGTTTAAGGTTTGAGTGATTCGATTTGTTTACGTTTTTAGGCGGGTCACGACATGACCGATTCGGGCACAAAAGCACCCACCGCAGATCTAAGAAAAAAATGGAGAAAAATGTCATCTGAGGGCGAATTAATTACAAACGTCTCATTCAAAGAAAAAACATTGAAATTAAAAATGTTTGTGATGAGAAACACAATCTTTTCGGTACTGACTGAATGGAACAATTTCAATTATGGGATTTGCCCATTAATTCTTTCTGCAAAAAAATACAAAATTTAACCACCGAAGCGGACAAGTAAAAAGAAGAATTAAAAGGAACGTTCCCTGAAATCTTCCTCGGTGGACTTAGCAGATGTGAGAAGATGTATGCCAAGTTTGAGTTGAAACCAAATATCCAACCAGTTTTTAAAAAGAGAAGAAATGTGCCATTCCCATCGTTAAATCAGATCGACGAGGAATGAAATAGATTCGAACAAACAGGCGTACAATCAAAAGTAGAGTACAGTTAGTGGGCTTCACCTACAGTCTATGTTCAGAAGAAAAGTAAAGAGATCCATGTTTGTGCAGATTTCTTCACAAGATGGAACAATGCATTAAAAGATTACCACTACCCTCTCCCGAGCCCAGAAGAGATCTTTGCAAAACTCAGCGGGGGAAAAAAATTTTCAAAAATCGATTTGAATGATACCTATCTCCAGATACTTGTGTCTGAGGAGTGCTCGAAGCTGCTATCTATAATCACCCATAGAGGTTTGTACAAGTTTGAACGATTACCAAGGTCACGCCAGCCATCTTCCAACAAGTCATGGATATCATGCTTAGAGGACTGGAATTTGCGATAACGTACCCGGATGACATTCTCATGAATAGTCAAATCGCTGAGCAACACAAAGCACTCATGTACGAAGTCTTCAAGAGAATCCAGGACTATGGTTTCAAGCTAAAAAATAGAATATCTTGGCCAACTTATAGACAAAGACGGTAGAAGACCAGACTCAGAGCGAGCTAGTGCGATAAAAAAAAAAACATGCTGGCGCCTGAAAACGTGTCTTCACTTCAAAGTTTTCTTGGTCAGCAAATTGCTACGATGTGTTTGTGCCTAACATGCACAGTTTGCGAGATTCTCTTAATGAATTATTAGAAACAGAAAAAGATTGGGTCTGGACGGTTGAATGCCAGGAAGCATTCGAACAAAATAAAAGTCCTTACATCGGATTTATTCATTACGTATTATAATCCAGACCTCGAAATCATTGTGGCCAATGATGTTAGTTCGTATGGTATTGGAGCCGGCATATTACTCAAAATGGAAGCCGGATCACTAAAACCAACCGACCACGCATCAAAGACGTTGTTTCCTGCAGAAAAAAAATACTCCCAGATCGAGAAGGAATCACTGGGAATTATTTTTGCAGTTACCAAATTCCATAGATTCATCCATAGAAGACATTTTATTTTGAAGACAGATCATAAACCACACTTTACGATCAAAAAAAGGGGCTAAGCAACTCATATTGCAAACAGGCTGCAAAGATGGGGGGCCATTCTCGGCTGCAAAGATGGGGGACCATTCTCGGCTGCAAAGATGGGGGACCATTCTCGGCTGCAAAGATGGGGGACCATTCTCCTTAATTATTATTTTAAAATGGAGTTTCTCTCATCTTCAAAAATTAGTCAGGCCGATGGATTGTCGAGACTTATCCCAAACATACCAAACCCCTTGAAGACACAGTGATCGCCTCCCAACGAACAGAAGTAGAGGTAAAATATACATTTTACAACACTGTTAGAAAGCTTCCTTTAACACTTGGTGAGATTAAAGAAAAGGCATTCGATGATGGCTTTATAAAAGAAATAAAAATAAATAAATAAAAGATAAAGACTGACAAATTTCGGACGCTTACTCAATCTGTAATGAACTAGTCATGTACAGTGATCGAGTTGTTATCCCTGCAGTATTGCAGAAAAGAATACTAAAAGAATTTCGTGTCGGCCATCCTGGAATGTCGAGGATGAAAGGTGTAGGTGAGTGAAAGTATTTTTGCTATTTATGGACCCCGACAATTTTTTGTTGAGTTTATGTATATTTAAAATAAGGGTTTAATATTTCCCACACGTTTAATGTTGAGGTTTGATATAGTGTCTTAGAAAAAAGGTTGAATAGGGCATAATATAAGCACATGGACAAAGTGGTAAATGAAGGAAGCCAGTGAAATAAATGAGTGAAGATATGCAACAAATGAGTAAAAGATATGAAACAAATAATGGTTGTAAAACGGCGCGGACAAAATGAACATTTAAAACAAGGCGACGAACAAAAACAAATTTATATACTATAATAACAAAACTTACATTGATATCTAAAAGAAATTACTAACTCTACTAACAAAATAATAGTGTGTATATATGTGTGAGCTCGTGTGTGTGTGTGTGTGTGTGTGTAACACAACTAAGCTACAAAAAGAATTGCAAGTTTAAAATGTCCTTTTTCTATGGTTAGAAACAGGCAGTTTCTCAGAGACGGGAAAGCGTCTCATAGTCATTGTATATGAATGTCTGCGAGGCCCATTCATGGTGTTGCTGCTGCGGAGAAATTTGGTCAAAGAGAGTGTTGCCGCTGCGAAGAAAATTCGTAAAAGAGAAAGAGGGTGCTTGAAGACGACGTATTTATAGAAAATACGCGTCTTGTAAGTGGCTCAAAAACGCAGGACTTGAATTTACGCGCGGACCTAGTATTAAACATGTCACGTGGTCCTTCTGGCCAATGGTTTCCCGAGACTGAATATTGAGCGTCCGCCATCTTTGTGGGAACAAGTGGCATACCGCCCAAAATAATTTATAGGAGTGTAAAGTCCTATAAAAGCCTCATGAGAAGCAATGTTTATTGGACAAATATGGACAGGGACATCGAGGATTGAGTAAAAGCCTGCAAAAGTTGTGCTTTGGCAGCAAAGGCACCTCCTATAAAACTTAGCCCCTGGCCAAAAATCAACCGACCGTGGTCAAGGATTCACATCGATTTTGCTGGTCCACTGGATTGTTTCTACAACTGACTGCGTTGAAAAATGGAAATGCGGCTGTTAATGTCCGCTCGAATCTGACTGGCTGTTTTGAAGTTGTGCCGTTAGCCACCCGCACCTACTATTATTTAATTGAAACCCACAAGGGTTCTCCCACTGTTTTTTTTTTTTTTTTTTTTTCAGCACGAGCAGAAGGCCTAGCTTGGCTCGCTCCTTTTGCTTTGCGAGGTCGTTTATTCGCCTTCGACTTTAGACAGTTTTTCTTAAGCAAGATAGCTTGAGCAAATAGGCCTATTTAGTCGCTATAGACTAAGCCTCTTTTCCTTACAGGATTTTTATTGTTACTTGTTGAAATAGTAAGCTTACTGCAGGCTATTTGTGGTTTTGGTATGCTGTTCCATTCAAAAGAAATTTGAGTCTAAGGTCTGGAGGCGGTATTATTGGACTTTTGCCGACGAAGGAAGCTGTTGGCCAGGCTAGAAAATGTGGTAAAGGCCTCTGTAGGCTCAACAGAAAAAAATCGAGTTGAAGCAAAGAGATATTCATCTCTAGAGGAGGAAGCAGTGGTTTACTCGAAGTTCACTTAAAGAAATAGTAAACTTCGTTTTCAACAAGTCTACACAGGAAACTAGAACACGGTTGTCCAGGTTGATTCTACACTAGAAGGAGACACCGAGAAGAAGAATAAACCCTAAAAATTGGCTTCAAAATGAACTTTGACATAGAAGACCAAAGAAAGGTATTTTATTATTAACAAAAGTTAAACTGACAGTAGGTGGTTGACGGCATGGCTTCGAGCAAGTTAGTCGTTATATTTCTTTATACCTATAGGAAATGATGCAATTTCCTTGTCAAAAGAATTTTCTGGAAAAAACGGATCAAAATTGGCGTAAAGATCTCCAACTAACGCCCACGTAGATGTTACAAAAATTAACAAATTGAAAATGGTTTTTCGGACCAATAGGAGGTCTCTAAAATGCGCGCCCAAAGAATTTTCGAAAGTCAACGTGTGCGTGCGGGATCCACCTTAATGTTATAAAAACACACAATATTCCAGACAACACAGATCAGTTACTCACGCCAACCCGGAGTGATACGTACTGTTTCTCAGCGGCGCCGTGCTCGTTTAATCTTCAAACAACGGAGTCATGTTACAACTTCAAGTTGGATAAAAATCTTATCCACGCTGGACTCAGAATTGGTCTCTACGGTCGTGACCTGATACACGAATCGCTGTATACCCTTCTACATTTCAGCTCCCAACAAAGAAATAAATTTCTTTATTTTTGTAGCACTATTGTTAATATAGTCTTTTCATTCATTAACATTAGTACACTACAATACCCTTCTTTTTTTCTGGTGGGGGGGTATAATATTGTCGTTACTTGAATGTATGTTATTTTTGTTACCTTATTCAATGTTTCCGACAAGCATAAGGAAAAATATGCAAAGTCGGATTTTGTAAAGTTTATTTCTCTTGAAATAAATTACTTTATGGGAACTAGTCGTTTTGTTTTTAAGAAATATAGACACGCTTCTCTTTCAGGTTACAAAAGTTAGCTTTCCCTCCCCTCTTTTTAATTTGCCCAGTCGGCTGGGGCTGTAGAATACACTGACTGTACCTCTGCAGAGGGGTAAGACACCCCCCCTAACGAGTGTCCTGGATATGACACTAAACAATCTGATGGTGAGGTTCCAGCAGTGCTGGAGTTTTGGGGAATGCGGAGTACCCCTTCATTGCCATTGCTCCCAGGTCCACTCTGGCCCGGAGTGGTAGCACCTAATAGGGCCCTATCTATGGGTTAAATAGAATTAACAGGATACTTATGCTAAAATGAATTATTTGAGTAAACTGAATAGCTTGAAATAGAAATGTTTTTAACAGTTAAACCGTACTTACATTTAAACTACGTGCTTATGCTTAACTGAATTATTTGAAATAGAACTGTTTTTCGACATTAAAACTGTATTTACACTTAACTGAATTGTTACATATAACTGCTTGAATAGTTTGAAATGGAAATGTTTTTGACAATTAAACTGTGTACTTATGCTAAACTGAACTGTTTTCAATAGAACAGATTATTTACATAAAAATTGATTTGGCGTTAAATAACCTACAAAGGTTGATATGCCATAAAAACCAACAAACCAAACCAAACCAAACCAAACCTCTTTTAATCTTCTTTATTTTTATACATTTTTCTATCTCTTCGCTTAGCCTGACAGTTACTACTAGATTTTTAAGGCTAGGCAGAGATAAAGCCTTGGATATTTTTTGAATTGAGCACGATTTCTCATATCTTGCATATTTCGTTTCTCTTAGATTGTAATAGACAGCTTTTCAAAATGGTCGGACATTTTTAGATGCAAAAAGGCAACCACGGAGGTAGTAACCAGCTTCTTACACAAGTTATTCGCCCGGTTCGGGGTCGTAGACAAGACTTTCTCAGATAATGGAATTCAATTCTTGTCCAGTGAATTTAAAGAATTCTGTCAAACATTCTCAGTGGAACATATTACGATCGCTCCCTATTATCCAAGAAGTAATGGTCAGACGGAACATTTCGTCGATACCTTTAAGAGCGCTCTTAGAAAAGCGAGAGACACTCCTACCGATACAGCTATACAGCAATTTCTGCTGGTTTATAGAGTGACTCCTTATAAGAATGCTTCATCTGCCATGACGTCAGCAGAGGTAATGTTTGTTAGGAAAATCAAGTCAGTGTTTGACAAACTCTTATCAAACCAATCAAAACCGGGACATACAAACAAAGTGATTCAAAATTATCAAAAAAATTTTCTTCCACATGTTTCAAAGCAACGAGTCTTACTGGGAGATTGGTATCGTGGACAAACAGATTGGAAACAGGATATACATAATCAAGGTGTCCAGATTCACCCATAAAAGCACCTGAACCAAGTAAAAAAGTGGTATTCGAATACCATCGAGAACAACCCTTGAGAGGAAGACACGATGGATGTCGTGTTCGACACGTTCCAGGTTCCGATTCCACAGACAGCTCCAAAACAGAGAAGATCTAAAAGAAAACAAGAAAAAACAAATTTAATTGCGATAAACCCTAAAAGAAAAAATATTGACTCCATACGGAGCAAGGCTAAAAGGTGGACGTTATGGTGATATACACCATAACGTCACTGCATGAACACTCTCTGACACTAAACGAAGCAAGTGAGTCTAGCCAGTTACTGGTAATCGTAACTGTCTGCATTTTCGTAAATATATACTGCTGTAAACCTTACATCTCTTTGCATTATTCATTTCTGGCCTTTCAAGACCACAACACATTTAAACTGCGTACTTGAGCTAAGCTGAATTGTTGAAATGGAACTGCTTTTGACATTTGAACTGCGTACTTAAGCTAAACTGAATTGTTTGAAATTGAGCTGTTTTGACATTTAACTGTGTGTAAACAAAATCTATACTTATTGAAATAGAACTGAATTTTTGTATAAAAATGGGTTTAGCATTAAATAACATACAAAGGTTGATGTGCCATAAAACCCAAACAACCAGCCAACCGCAAGACAGCACATGTCTTTGAGTATTAGTTTTATTGCGGACTTTTGTTCTCATCTTCATAGTTTTTTGTTGTTTTTCTCATTACGTTTCAGACAAATTTCACCTCTGGCCACCTTCAGGTGATTAACCATGACCTCGGATAGGAATGCTGTAACTGTATCCCCAGTAATTACTGCCTTCCATAGTTGTTGTCTATCGCACCACGTTTTGACCAAGTAACCCTCTGGCCGGCTTAGGTAGGAATTGAAACTGCTATCTTCTGACAATGCTCACCTGGAATCGTAGAGACTTAACGGCTCTATCCACTGCACCACAGGCCCTGAAGGGAGATCAAGGTTGGATTTTTTGGTCTTATAAATCCAATTATTTGTTGTCCTTATCTGGTCTTCCATAGTTGGGTCCACACCGAATTTGTAATTGTCTTTATTGGGAATCCTTCTTTGAGATGAGGCTTTTTTGAGATGAGGATAGACAACAACTATGGAAGGCAGTAATCACTGGGGATACGGTTACAAGATTCAACATTCCTATCCGAGGTCATGGTTTAATCACCTGAAGAAGGTCAGAGGTGAAATTTGGCCGAAATGTAGTGAGAAAAATAACAAAAAACTACGAAGATGAGGACAAAAGTCGGCAATAAAATTAATACTCAGATTAAGAAGCCTCATTTCAAAAAAAGATTCCCAATAAAGACAAGAAATAACAACAATATCATTAAAATGCTGCTCAAACTAAAAGAATCAAGCAAGTACTAGCCCAATTTGCATGTCCTGGGTTGCCCATTAAACTTCTCCCAGTAGAGTGGCTCCAACTCTGAAGCTCTTAGGAGTGTGGAATATCCCTTCATTGCCATTACTCCCCAGTCCACTGACCCAGAATAGTAGTACTTGCTATGGTTCCGTCTTTGGATCAAATAGATCTGTCTGAAAATTATTTGTATTGAATAGAAATACTTGATACCATTTTAAGTGTGTGCAAATTACTAGTAGTAAGAATGGTTACTTGAAGCTGTAATTGATTACTTATGGTTCAGTTTGGTTTGGTTTGGTTTTATGGCATATGTAGGTTGTTTAATGCTAAATCTAGTTTATCCCTATATATTAGATATATATGATTTGTAAACATAAGTCAACAAAGTTAAATTGTTCCGGTTATTGCTATATATCACAGACAATTCAATTAAACATCAGTCATTTGTTTACACACGTTTAAATGATCAAACAGTTGTATTTCTAACAATTCAATTTAGCATAAGTCATTTGTTTGCACTCATTTTAAATATCAAACAGTTTTATTTGACCCATAAATAGGACCCTATCAGGTGCTACTACTCTGGAGCAGAGTGGACCTGGGAGTGATGGAAATGAATGGTTACTACACATTCCCTAAAGCTTCAACATTATTGGAGTCTCACCATCAGATTATTTACTGTCATATCCAAGATACTTGTTGTTGGGGTGGAGTCTTACCCCTCTGCAAAGATACAGCCCCAGCCAAATATCTCTAATCATATTGTTTCAAGTAACCATTTCCATTTAATAGTCATTTGTTTGCACACAGTTTTAAATAACTAATAATAATCTTTAGTAAAGGTTGGTTGTTTTATTGGGTTTTATGGCATATCAACCTTTGTAGGTTATTTAACGCCAAATCAATTTTTATGTAAATAATCAGTTCTATCTAAAACAATTCTGTTTAGCATAAGCACACAGTTTAATTGTCAAAAACATTTCTATTTCAAACTATTCAAGCAGTTATATGTAACAATTCAGTTAAGTGTAAATACAGTTTTAATGTTGAAAAACAGTTCTATTTTAAATAATTCAGTTAAGCATACGCACGCAGTTTAAATGTAAGTATGGCTTAATTGTCAAAAACATTTCTATTTCAAGCTATTCAGTTTATTCAAACAATTCAGTTTAGCATTAGTATGCTGTTAGTTCTATTTAACCCATAGATAGGGCCCTATCAGGTGCTACCACTCCGGGCCAGAGTGGACCTGGGAGCAATGGCAATAAAGGGGTACTCCGCATTCCCCAAAGCTCCAGCACTGCTGGAAAATCACCATCTGATTGTTTAGTGTCATATCCAGGACACTCGTTTGGGGAGGGGTCTTACTCCTCTGTAGAGGTGCAATCAGTGTATTCTCCCACCTCAGCCGACTTGGCAAAATCTTTAGTAAAGTGTTATAGTTTCAAGTAACAATTCTTAATACAAATAATTTACGTTTAGTTTGGTTTGGTTTCTTTGTTTAATGGCATATCAACCTTCGTGGGTTATTTAATGCCAAAGCAATCCATCAAGAAGAACAGCAGTGATGCTATTTAACCCATAGCTATGAGGATAAGGGGGTTCATCCCTTTCCCAAGAGTATTTGTCTGAAAGTGAATGTAATAGCATGACTGGAGTTCAAACTTGCTTACTACGATCCCACAGTATAGTGCTTTAACCATTACACCATGAGGACACACCCTAATTTACATTTATATTGCATCAAGTATCAATTAGATATGACTAATTTTAAAACATATCTATTTGACCTATGGATGGGACCCTAGCAGGTACTACCAATTTGGGTCAGAGTGGACCTGGGAGCGATGGCAATGAAGGGGTATGCCACATTCCTCAAAGCTTCAGCATTATTGGGGCCTCACCATCAGGTTGTTTAGTATCATATCCAGGACAGTCGTTGAGGGATGGGGTCTTACCCCTCTGCAGAGATGTAGTCGATGTATTCTACTACCCCTCCCAGCTAATTAGGTCATGATTGATTGCTAAGGATTATTATTAGTTACTAGAAACTAAAACTGCATAACTGTTCACAAACAAATGATTATTATTATTAATAAATAGGAATAATCAGTTGAAACCATATAATTACATACAAATGATTTGTATTACATATAAACACTTGAAAACCATATAATTGTTCACAAACAAATGATTATATTTTCAGTTTTTCATTGCATTTTTTTAATTAAGCTTTTTTTTTGTCTGACTATAGTTATGATTTATATGGATAGCTATCAATAGGTTATCGGTCATATGGAAGTCAGACCTAACCGATAAAAGGAAACACACTTTCTTTCAATGCAGCGATTGTGTCGATACTGCTATATGGATGCACAACATGGACACTAACTAAACAGCTGGAGAAAAAGCTTGATGGCAACTACACAAGAATGCTGTGAGCAATATTGAACAAGTCCTGGAGGCAACACCCCCCAAAGCACCAGCTGTACAGCCACCTACCACCCACCACGAAAACTATCCAAGTTAGATGAACCAGTCATGCAGGACACTACTGGAGAAGTAAGGACAAACTCATAAGTGATGTACTCCTGTGGACCCCTTCACATGACCATGCAAAAGCAGGGCAGGCAGCTCAAACCAACATATAGCAGCTCTGTGAGGATATTGGGTGTAGCCCTGGGGACATTCTGGAAGTGATGAACGATAGGGAGAGGTGGTGAGAGAGGGTCAGGGATATCCATGCTGATGGCACAACAAGATGATGATGATGATGATAGTTATGATAATAATCAAAAATTTTTAAATTAATCAAATTTTGGCATTAACATACCCATAAGGAGTTGATATGCCATTAAACAAATAAACCAAACCAAATCAGCACAATTTACAGCTTAATAATAATTGTGACATTGGCATGATGGTTAGAGTGTTTGTCAATAACCCAGGAAACCTGGGTTCAATCACAGGTTGAGTCATGCCAAATACTCAAAAAATAGTACTTGATGCCTCCTTGCTTAACACTCAGCATTATAAGTTACAGATCAAGGGTAAAGTGGAGCAATCCAGGGAAAATCCCTTCCGCTACACCTTGGTGTAGCAACGATTGAAAAGGGAGCCTTTGGGTCACCCTTGACTATGGTCACCAACATTTACTCTCACTGCTAATAGTGGTCCAATTTATATACGTTTAAATGGCTGAGCAAGGGAAATAACTCAATGTGTAGATATTTTTCTATTCAAAAATTTAAACTTCAGCACCTGCATATTCTTAAAGTGTAAATCAAATTTTTCTAAAAGTTTTTGAAATTTACAACTAAATAGCTTAAAGGCAGTTATGTAATTAAATAATCTTGTAATTAAAATCAGGAAAAAAATTGTATCAACATTGAAAGAGGAAAAGAAATAAGAAGATTACTAATTGCTTCCATATTTTTATGGCATCATTATTTCTGTAATATCATTATTATCTGAATGAAGTTTAAATATTGTGCCATGTGCAACTATCATATAATTTATACTGGGTCCACTTTTTCACCAGTAGTCTTTGGATGGAAAATGTGATGCTGGAAGCAAGCAAAAATTGGAAAATTCAGCTGTGAAATATGATTAATTATAAAGCCGCTCTATGAGTGGAATTTTAAGCTATTGATACTGAACTCTGTGATGACTAACAAGTTAGTAAACATTTTAAAGTGAGTATGGTGCATCAGTTATTGTCAAAATAATTGTAGTTTCTAATCTCTACAAACTCAACAAGCTAAGTTAAAATCATGAATAAGACTTCAATAAGGTCCTGAAGAAAGGCATTGATTCATCTTTTCTCTGTCTGTCTGTCTGTCTGTCTCTCTCTTTCTTACAGCACTTGATAAATTATAAGGCAGACTAAGTTCTTTAACTGGTATAGAAGGAATATTCTGAATTAAAACCAACTGTACTTCTTCTAGAAAAAAATCTAAAAATGACCTTGTGCCAATTCCTGTCTGTGGTGGCGGGGTTGGGTAAATACAAATATTGGTGAGGAATTAATGTTTATGACCTTATCCTGTTATATGACTAATGGAGGTGCAATAACATGATTTTTCTTGGTGGCAAAAAATGTCATGGAAAACATTGGTTTCTAGAAAGAAAATATTCAGCTCAATGTCTACTTTATATGGTTAAAGAAAATGATAGTGATTCAGTTGAGCTAACCTTCAAGGATTCAGTTTTGCTTTTTACTTAGATTGTGAATCAAACCCCACTCTAAAAACTTAAAGGGTTTGGGAATTTTCAATGCATTAGTAAGCAAAGAAATCCTAGTGGTTGTAGCTTGAGCCATCTTTCAGTTATGTGTTAACAGGCAGATGAATAAAAACTGATATTTGATGAAGCACAGTAAGAAATAATACCATATATATTTTTATCATTTAGGAGGTGCTCACCATAGGAAATGGACACAGCAACCCAAGTTCAAATCCTGGATGAGGCTGTTTGCATTTCACATAACACTAATATCCTTATGAAAAGTATGCATCCAACTATTCTGCCTCTCTTGTATACTGCTCCAGGATTTCTGCCCATCAAGTTGGACACTGCAGCTGGACTTGATAACAAAAAAAAAATTATGAACTCTTGTATATAAAAATATACAACTTATTTTCTTTATTTGTCCAGCTTGCTAGGAATGTAGAGTCAAAGAGAGATTGTCAAAGAAATTATGAGTGCATACGAGGAATTGATGTGAGATCTCTTCACTTGGACCATTAGCTGGGATCTGCTCTGACATCTGAACATTGCTGCTTTTACAAACACATCAACTTAAGGTTGATGACTCACATCTAGTCAGCCAGCAAAGTATTTTCCTTCTGGCTGGTGACCCTTGTACTTTTTGCTTCTAGGCTTTTGTCTGCTATTTCCATAGTCTTATATCTAGGTTATCTTATTTCTCATTTCAATGTGTCATGACCACCTGGTCAATGGACCTGTCAACTTATCACTCATTTCCTATTTCCGCAAGCCAGTATCATCTTTATCCATTAAGCTTTTAGTCACTAAGGTGTCTGTCCTCTAAACAAAAAATCCATTTGTCACATTCCAATCTACCAACAATGTAACACCTCCAGCTATGGACTAAGATCTTTAACCCTGATATGACAACCAGTCAAGAAAGAAAATTCTGAGTACAAAGCTGTTAAACTCTGTTTGAAAATTGATCTTGTATCACATCCTGTGTGTGCAGAGAGGTTAGTAAATACATATATGATATTTTTAAAAAATGGCATGCTCTAGCAAGATTGTTATAAGAGCAATACCTTGCCGAAGACAGAGACGTTTTGAAAGAAAATTAATAAGACAAGACTCATTCATATAGAAAGCAGATAGGGTGATTTTTTCTTGAACAAAATGTGATTTAGTATATTATTTTTATTCTGGGCAATGCCAGGTCCTGCTGCTAATGTTCTTGTAATTCTTGCTTTGCTCCTATTCTTTGTATAATTAGACATATGTAAAAGGTTATACAATACATAATGGTTACAATATTTAAGAAAGATAGAGAGAGAGAGAGAGAGAGAGAGGATTTATAGTAGCTTATAGGGTCTGACCAGGGTTCAATCCCAGGTCATGTCATACCAAAGACTCAAAAAATGTTACTTGATGCTGCCTTGCTTAACACTCAGCATTATAAGGAATGGATTGAGGGTAAAGTGGGGCAATCCAGGGAAAGGAGTAGTGCCCTCCTTTACAACTCAGTGTAGTAGCTTTTGAAAAGAGAACCTTCAGGTCACCCTTGACTACGGTCGCCAACTTATGTTAAAGGGTCTAGATATAGAAATAGAGAGAAATACAAGGACCTTGAAATACCACTCTGCCGAGTACGGGTGAGTGTTATAGATTAGAGTATGTTGGAGTAAAGAGGGATGAATTAACTCTCTGACCAATAAAAAGGGTTTGGCCAATTCCCCAAATATTGAAAGATGCTGACATTCACAGAAATTGATAATAATGTCATTTTGAATGGATTGCCAATCTGGAATAGGGAAATTTAATTAGCCTTATACCTAGTTAGCCCCATGCCAGTTTGGGGCCCTCCTTAATATAAGCTGCAGATTTTGGCATCTAAATAGTTGCCATTCAGCTGTTACTGGAATCATGTCACTTGAGTCACCTTCTAGCTGCCACTAGACTCCACATCACTTGCAAAAGCCTCCTGAACTTAGACCCTCAACCAGACTTAAAGACTAAGTTTTCCTGAATTACTTTGACAAGAAAAACCATCAGTCCAGTGCCACGAAAGATAACAGCTTTGGGAAGGAATTTGTATAACTGTATTTTATCACAGACTTATATGAATTTTAGAATCATTTCATATCTCAACTGGAGTCGAGTTTTCATTTTCTACTTATATTTTTTCAAGACTATGTCTCCCAGCATTACAAATAATGACCTACTCATCTCCCTATAGTCAAAACCACTATGTCAGCAGAAGGGTGGATGGTTTTGAATGCTACAATGTTCATCCAGACCAACTTAAGACTTGCCACACTGCAGACTTGTCTCTGAGCAACTGAAATAGACAGAACTCACCCCAACAGCCAGGGTCTATAAAAACTCAGGGTGAGGCATTGTATCTTTGTCATTTTATATTTGCACCAGCAGATTCATTTACATTTGTTGACACACTATTTTGTTTGTACTTGGTGCTGTGCATGATGGTTTATGATGAGACAGATAGCAATTTTGTAATCAATTATTCAATGTTTTGCAAATAGACTGAAAAAAATAATATTGTTTTCAATTTATTTTAATAATCTCAACTGAATTATCTCTGATAATTCCCAATCTTCAAAGAAAAAATTATAATATTAACCTTTTCCAAAAACAATGTTGCCTTTTTTCAGAAAAGATTTCATCTCACGACATAATCAATTCTGAATAGATTTTTCCTGAGTTCTGAAGTCAAAACGTGTGTTGGCAAAAATAAATAAATAAATAATAAATCAATCATCAACTACACCAAATATATATCTTTCATCCGTTTACCCTTTTTCTACATATATTCTAATTCATTTCATTCCCTCTCACTCACTCACTCACACACACACACACACACACACACATATATATATATATATATATATTATTCTAATGGGAGTAGGCCCCATCAAAATCATAGGCTCATGCCAACTGGCCCATCTACTCTTCTTATTCTATTCTGGCCTGGTGGTAATACATTTTTGTAAGGAACATTCAATACAAAAATTGTTTATTACTTGTTTTGTTCAGCCTGAGATAGATTGAATGGCAAATGGACTTGACACAAAATGGCTGCCATTTATGAAGCAACTGTTAATTAAGAGTCAGGTTTGCTAAAAAAATGTTTATTGTTTTTCTGGTACCTTATAAGAATCTAAGGAAATGGTGCTATTTGGTTAACTCGGAAATGAATTTCCGGCTAAATAGAAATATTAACAATACGACAATGATTTTGAAAAAGATTATAACACGCTATAAAAAGGGTTGTCCTGTTTACTGAATTTGATGTCTTTACACTTTCAGGCTGACTCCTTATTCACTATACTCCACATCTAATATGTTGGGTTCAGGTAAAATTTGTCAGATCCTAGTAATAAAAATTTTAGTGGTACAACTGTTCATAGCTTTACATTTAATACAAAAGTTCTTTTGCCAAACTTAAAGAACTCTTTCCTAGGAAAAGTTCATTATAATAAAAAAATTTTTTTCATTGTGAAATGTTGATTATGATAAAATATTTTTTTTCATTGTGAAGTGTTGATTTTGATAAAATATGACTTTCATTGCGAAGTTCTCTCTTTGTTGTTTATTAACACTAGGTCAGATCTTCTGGCCAGGATTAGGTAATCCATTTGTATCTCAAAATCCCAGAGAATTTTATGCATCCCATTCAATAGAATGGATTCTGGTTTGGGCATGTAGTAATTGGAAGTATGGTAAAATTTCAATCACTTGCATTATTCCAAGTAGATCACCTTTCCTACCCAATCATGCTAAGCCACATACTCCTTTTGTACTAGTTTGGTGCATTTGCTTACTATGTAATTAATCATTTCATCTCTTTCTTCATGTAACAAACATTTGATATTCTTTTGTGTATTATTAACTTTTGCTTTCATATGATTGATCCTTATGACTTATAAGTCCCCAAAATTCACTCTGAATTGTCCAGCAGGACATGGTGTAACGTTTATAGGCGTTGGTTCCCTAAGCTTCTAAGGAGACATTCAACTGGAGGTTGCAGGTTCAATCCTCTCTACAGGCGAGTAACAATACAGGAATACTTAACACTTGTACCCGTTTATGGCTAACAGAATCAGAACAGGTGACCCCCGTGGATTCAATAAAGGACGTAGTTCGAAGTTCCATGAAGGTTACCGAGTTTGACAAACACCTGAAGAAGGCCAGAAGACCTATCAGCCGAAACGTTGTGGAAATAACAATAAAGATGAAGACAGTAGTTCAAAAACCCTTAATGATAAAAATCAACAAGCTTTGTCTCAGAAATTTAGACAACCCTTATGAATTTGTTTTGCGTTGTTATTTGAAAAGATTGTTTCTCTCTTATGTTTCCCCTTTCTTAGTCATGTTCAAGTTTTCTTGTCAGAGATTTCACTTGTTTGTCACTTGAAATATCCATACAGTTGTTTTTCTTCCCATTTTTGTTTCCTGGTTATTTTTGTTCTGTTGATGCTTGTATTGTCTGTATTTTTTCTGGTGGCTGTCAAATAGGAATAGTTATTTAGAACCATATAATTGCGTATAAAGTATTAGTGTTAGATAGGAATACTTGAACCTATAGAACTGTGAGAAAATTATTTGTATTTGATAGGAATACTTGAAACTATAGAATTGTGTGAAAATTATTAGTGTTAGATAGGAATACTTGAAACTATAGAAATGTGTGAAAATAATTTGTAGTAGATAGGAATATTTATTATTTTATCATTAAGGGTTTTCAAACTATTGTCCTCATCTTTATTGTTATTTCCATTACGTTTCAGCTGACATGTCCTCTGGTCTTCTTCAGATGTTTGTCGAACTCGGGAACCTTCATTGCCAAAATTCAGACAATGAATATTTGATACTCTATAATTGTGGACAAGGAAATCTTTATTGACAAATACTAAAGTATAATTCAAAAAAGATTATAACGAATTACTGAAAATATTGTTATGATTATAATTAAGCATTTACAAATGAACCAATCTTCAGTATTAGATAACCTGTTAGGATTTTCTATGCTATTAAACAACCAAACCAAATTTAACCCATGCTTTATACACTCAAAGAGAGTGCACAACACATCTCCTGATCTCCCTTGATCCTGCTTGACCCTAGTCATACATCTGTTGTTAACTTCTGCACCAATCAACCTGGCTTCTTATATAACACTACAATATATATTGAGATTACAGTGTAGAGAAGAGGAAAATCTCGTATTCTGTTTTGGCACGCAATTTAATTCAACACTGAATTTCACCCAATCAGGATGACTTATCCTATTCAGCCCAGACGTTCATTTCCGGCTAGCAAAACGGGTGAGCAGCCAAAACCCACTCTCTTCGGCGTGAGACGGCGACCAGAACAGACGTTCGTCTGGTCGTCCCTGCTCAGCGATGCTTTTTAACTAGACAAGCCACCCAGTGAGGACAACTCACTGTGCCTTTAACACTAGCAGCAGCAACATGGACACTCAACTAGGGAACCATCTAATTTATGGATTCTTTACGAGGAATCCCAGTGGAACATAAATTAGAAACATTCAGCATGCCTTCCACAGGTACCACTTCATGTCACCCCAAAAATTAACTATGTCGATTCGAGTATAACTCCGCTCTCGACAACATGGAGATATCACAGACTCTCCTCCAAAAACCAGATACAAAACTACACGGTGACTTTAAACACATCCCTCACAAGTCCAACAACATGCTGCCATCTCAACATCCCGCTAAGCCATTTCGTCTCCAACACTAACAAGCTTAAACTCCACGAGTCTTGCAGCACCAAAAGCAAACCATATTCAAAGCTGCAAATAAAGAAGTTTCGTTGTTGTGTTGTTGAAGCAAAGTTTCGTAATTCATTTGTGTTATCCTCAAAACATTATAAATTGGTGACCCCGCATGGCACCTTCTGAATTGCGAAACAAATAAAAACTATTCATAACAACACCTTTCGACCTTCGCCATCTTACTTCATCTTCAACCACCCTTTATATATCCAACAACACTAAGCGAGGAAACGACACAACGTAAATACACATACGTTACACCCTCTTCCTCGCTGAACCAAACAAACTTTTCCTCGCTTACCAACAACAAAAAAACTCTGGCTACAAAAATGGTTTCCTCTCGCTAAACAATAATACTCACTTCAAACGTCACTAAAATGGTAACCTCGTAAACGAACAACCTTCTTATACCAAATACAGCCTATACGAAACACAGCCTTACGAACATGCATCAATGCACCACGAAAGAAAAAAACCAGTGAAACATCGAGAAAAATTTTCAAATGTTCCCACCAAACTAACTTCAAGGACAATGCAAAATGGACGTAAATACCAAACAACGTGGAATTTTTTCAACAAAACTTTATCTATCAACACTTTTTCACTTCCCAACTCACAAAATAGGTGACTTTTAAACTTTCACTCACCCTACTCCTATTTTGGTTTCTTCAGCAACATGGTTTATCTCTCCCACTACCTCACTAAACCACCAAATACGGCTAGAAATTCCAGAGGACCCCAAACAACTCACACTACTCCTCTGAACTATACTGCTAATTCTGTATGCCACCTTCTTGGCTCCTCGTGGTGTAATGGTTAAAGCGATGAACTGCAGAGTCGTAGTACGCGAGTTCGTACTCCAGTCGCGCTATTACGTTCACTTTCGGGCAAATACCCTTGGGAAAGTTATGAACCCCCTTATTCTCCCTCCAACTATGGGTAAATAGTAGGACGGACTAGGTTCTTCAGCCTTGGTGAGGCAACTAGTCTAGGAGAAGGAAAACTCTGAATTCAAAACCTGTTAAACTCCGCTTAAAAATTGACCGTGTGTCATATCCTGCCCGAGCGGAGGGGTTGGTAAATAGTACCTTCTCGGATCATTAACTTTTTTTCCCAAAGTGACATTTTGTTTAAAAAAAACCAAAAAAAAACCGTACCATTAGGTACACAAAAAAGAACTAAACGGGACACTTTGCCTTTTTTATCAATTTGCTTTGCTCGTTTTTTATATATGTATGTATTTTTCATTGTTTGTATTTTGCTCTTTTGTGTTGTGAGATTCGTGGCTCTTTTGTTTCCCTTCTCTTATAATTTTATGTATCGAATATCAGGTACTCCATACCGGAAATTCTGGGGCCAACCTCTGTAGAGAAGAGGAAAATCTTGTATTTTGTTTTGGCACGCAATTTAATTCAACACTGAATTTCACCCAATCAGGATGACTTATCCTATTCAGCCCGGACCTTCATTTCCAGCTAGCAAAACGGGTGAGCGGCCAAAACCCACTCTCTTTGGCGTGAGACGGCGACCAGAACAGACGTTCGTCTGGTCATCCCTGCTCAGCGATGCTTTTTAACTAGACAAGCCACCCAGTGAGGACAACTCACTGTGGCTTTAACACTAGCAGCAGCAACATGGACACTCAATGAGGGAACCATCTAATTCATGGATTTCTTACAAGGAATCCCAGTTGAACATAAATTAGAAACATACAACATGCCTCGGACAGGCCCAACTTTGTGTCACCCCAAAAATTGGCTATGTCGATCCAAGCGTAACTCCGCTCTTGACAACATGGAGATATCGCAGACTCTCCTCCAAAAACCAGATACAAAACTACACGGTGACTTTAAACACATCCCTCACAAGTCCAACAACATGCTGCCATCTCAACATCCCGCTAAGCCATTTCGTCTCAAACATCCAACAAGCCTAAACACCACGAGTCTTGCAGCACCAAAAGCAAACCATATTCAAAGCTACAAATAAAGAACTTTCGTTGTTGTTTTGTTAAAGCAAAGTTTCGTAATTCATTTGTGTGCCTAAAAAAATATAGTGTTAGGGAAAATAACAAATTCCCCAAAACCGCTATAATGGCAACACTATTGGATAGGGTAAGTTTTCAGCTAGAAAACACTAATTTTTTCACATGGTCACTACCATTAGCAATGCATTTCAACAGCTGTGTCATTCTCACAAGATTATGGATCTCTTCCCAAATCACAAACCTGAGTAAGTTTGCATGAAAGCCTGGCAGTTGCCCATACAGCAGGTCTCCACTTTTCATTATACCAATATTATTCAAGAGAAGGAACTGGTGCATTACAACTTGGCATATGTCACTGCTGATTTCAGATCAAGGATGAACAAAATGTCAGACTGCCTTAGGGACTCCAGCTCCTGATTTTGAATATAAAATTTTTTCTTCTCCGAGACCAGTTGTCCAACCTATCCAGTCTATCCTTTAATTTTCTATTCAAGCACCAAATATGAAAATATAAAATACCTAAAAAAAATTACGAAATGAGATATCAAATAATTTAGCAAAGTTAAAATAAGTAGTATAAGCATTAGTAGGATGTTTCATATATGATTTGGCTCTCTAGACAAAACCTATATTTCATATTGCCAACAAACTCGGAATAAATATTTGACTTTTGTCATTAAATGTAGAATTTATAACACCAAATGATGATAAGAAAATGCTATTTCGAAAATGATTGTTACAATGGTGAGTCAAAAGTTTTGCAATATTTTGGTATGTGATAGCTTGTAACATGTATATCACATGAACAAACCTGTTCAAACTACGAAAGTGACCTGTTGTGATTGGTAGTATAGCGGTAGGTGGTGCACTGACATATTGTGCATTGCTTCAATCTGTGTGTTATTTGAAAACTGCACTGATGAATTTGCAACATTGTTTAATTCATGAACTTATGATTTACGCAAAAATAACAGAAAATATTTATTGTGTGAAAGGTATATGTGCAGTTGATCCAAATATAGTAATCAGATGATTAAAAAGATTTTGTTTGGGTTGCAAGAACCTCGACAATCAGGCAAGGTCAGGTAGGCCTAAAACTGTGAATTCCAAGACTGTGCTCAAAGCCCTAGGATCTAATCTGGTGGGTAGTATTAGGAGAGAATCAGGTGAGTTTGGAATCTCATAGTCCAGTGTGGTTCATCGCCGTCATGACCTTGGAAAAAGTATCTGAAGCAGTTGAATTGTGCCTGATGTTACCAAAATATTGTAAAACATTTGACTCACCCTAGTCTATCAAATAATCTCACTGAGTTCACATCAAGTAGTATGAGCATTAGTTGGATGTTTCTAGTGTGTTTCATATACGGCTTGGCTACCTAGTCTAAACCTAAATTTTATATTACTAACAATCTTTAAATAAATGTTTGACCTTTGTCTTTTGATGTAAAATGTATACCACCAGATAATGATAAGAGATAATGTTATTGTAAAAATGATGACCAAAATTACAAAAACGATGAATTTAGTTCAAATAAATCCTCAGAAGATTGCTGGATACAATATTGGATGTCTGATTATGACTGAAGAGTGAGTCAAATAAAGAACCGTGATAAAGGTAAAAATCCTGATGTCTTGGTAGAAGCAGATAATTTTGTAATTACAAAGATTAGGAAGATGATTCAAAATGTCCGGAAGAAAGAATTGGTTCCTTTTCAATTGACCAATTAGATTCTTCCTTTTGGTAATATGTTATTGATCTTTGAGAAATAAATTCCAAGTTAGCAAATTATCAGCTTCCTATTGAAAAGTGTGAAGAGCTACTCACTTGGCAGCAAGAAAAACTCTTATAAATTGTTATATCACAGTAGAGCAAAAAGTCAAATGCCACTCATGTAACGAATTATAAATTACACAGTCACATGACTCAGTCGTCTGGTTTTTATTGACCTATTCAGTACCAGGTTCAGATTTTGTTGAACTCTTGCTTACAGATAGTGTTGGTTGTTTGGTTGGTTAGTTGTTTTGTAGCATATCAATCCATGTCGGTTAGGGAATGTCCTCATGGTATAATGGTTAAAGCAATGGACTGCGTAGTCATAGTAAACGAGTTTGTACTCCAGTCATGCTATTACGTTTACTTTTGGGCAGATACCCTTGGGAAAGGTATGAAGCCCCTTATCCTCCCAGCTATGGGTTAAATAGTACCACTACTGTTCTTCTAGGAGAATGGCTTTGTCATTAAATAACCAACAAAGGTTGATGTGCCATTAAACAAAGAAACCAAACTATGTAGGTTACTTTATTCCAAATCCTGATATATGATTTGTAAATAAATAGTTTGTAGGTAACATTTTTCAATGAACAAGAGCTCATTTGTTTGCACACAGTTAAATGGTTTTAAGCATTGCTATCTAATACTAATAATTCAATTAAATATTGGTCTTTTGGTTGCATACAATTAAATGGTTTCCAGTATAGTAAATGATAAAACAATTCTATTTTATCCATAAATGGGACCCTAACAGGTACAACCACTCCAAGTCAGAGTGGATCTGAAAGTTATGGCAATGAAAGAGTACTTCACATTCCCCCAAAGCTCCAGGACTAGAGCCTCACCATCAGATGATTTACTGTCATATCCAGGACATGCTGTCAGTGTATTTTACAGCCCTAGCTGATGATGCTGTATTGGTTACGTGAGACCCCAAGTGTTGAATAGGTAAGAAAGACACCAACGCTGATAAAGATATAACCTGCTTCTTTTCTTTTCTCTTTATTACCCAAAATATAAAGATGAGAGGATTGAGTAAGAGAAGATTGAAGATGGATGCAATCCATACACAGGGGCCAAAATAGGAACCTTTACTGAACCACTTTCCTCTTTTATTCTGCTCTTTGGGTCAAAATTTCTCTGGTTATATTATATTCTGGATGCCCATGCAAATTCTCGTGGTCACATCTCCTTCAGCCTGCTACTTACATGCTGCTCATGGGCACGCTTCCTTCTAGCATGCCACTCACATGATTTATGTGATATTTCCGCTGAGAACGCCTGCATCCTATTTACTTTAGGTACCAGGTGCATTTCCCGTTTTTTGTTCCCGTAGTCCAATTTCCTTCTAGCAAGTCACCCATGCAATTTACATGCACTTCTGCCGGGAACACCTGTTTACTTTAGGTACCAGTTGCGTTTCCTGTTATTTTGGTGCCCAGTGTCTGACTTCCGCAGTTGCATCAACATATCAAAGGGTCTTCAAGTCAATATCCAACACAAGTAGTATTTTGCCCAGTCGGCTGGGCTGTAGAATACACGACTGCATCTCTGCAGAGGGGTAAGACCCCACCCCCAAGGAGTGTCCTGGATATGATACTAAGCAATCTCATGGTGAAGTTCCAGTGATGCTGGTGCATTGGAGAATGTGAAGCACCCCTTCATTGCCATCATTCCCAGGTCCACTCTGGCATGGAGTGGTAGCATTTGAAAGGACCCTATCTATGGGTTAAATAGAACTAAACTGCATACTTATGCTGAACTGAATTGTTTGAATTAGAACTGTTTGACAAAACTGAATAGCTTGATATAGAAATGTTTATGACAATTAAACTGTGCACTTATATTTAAACTGCGTACTTATGCTAAACTGAATTGTTGGAAATGGACATTGAAACTCTTACACTAAACTGAATTGTTTAATATAGAAGTGTTTTGACATTTAACTTTGTGTAAAGAAAATCTATGCTTATACTAGACTGAATAGGCTGAATTAGAACTGTTTGAATTAACTGAATAGCTGGAAATAGAAATGTTTTTGACAATTAAACTGTGTACTCATGCTAAACAGAATTGTTTGAAATAGAACTGATTATTTGTATAAAAATGGATTTGGCATTAAATAACCTATAAAGTTGATATGCCATAAACCCAACAAGCCAACCAACCAACCAACCAGTAATATTTTCAGAAGTTAAAGATGAAAGAAAAATAACTTTATCTTTGAAAGGGTAACCATTTCAAAGCAATAAAAAAATACTGTTAGTGAGAAGAATGCCTTGTCGGTTCCAATCAATGAAACCACATTTCATATTATAACATTTGGATGATGTGACAAACTGCCATGTGATATATGTAGATGTAATATTGTCAGTCCTTGCATAAGGTTAAACGGTTTCAAGTATTTCACACTAATATTCTTATTTGCACTCAGTTAAACGGTTTCAAGTATTCCACACTAATAGTTTTATTTGCACACAGTTAAACGGTTTCAAGTATTCCACATAAATAGTCTTATTTGCACACAGTTAAATGGTTTCAAGTATTCCACACTAATAGTCTTATTTGCACACAGTTAAATGGGTTCAAGTATTCCATACAAATAGTCTTATTTGCTCACAGTTAAACGGGTTCAAGTATTCCACACTAATAGTTTTATTTGCACACAGTTAAACGGCTTCAAGTATTCCACACAAATAGTCTTATTTGCACACAGTTAAACGGTTTCAAGTATTCCACACTAATAGTCTTATTTGCACACAGATAAATGGTTTCAAGTATTCCACACTAATAGTCTTATTTGCACACAGATAAATGGTTCCAAGTATTGCTATGTCATACAGATAATTCAATTTAGGTACTTTGTTAAAGAGTTTCAAGTATTGCTATCCAACACAAATAATCTTCATCAACATTACTCTTTCATTATCACACAGTTAAATAGTTCACAAACAATTCAATTAAACAGCAGTAATTTGTTTACACACAATTAAATGATCAAAATTCTATTGCTAACAATTTAATTTAACGTAAGTCATTTTGTTAAATGTAGTTTACATGTCAAACAGTTCTATTTGAGCCAAAGAAAGGATCCTATCAGGTGTTACCACTCCTGATCACAGTGGATCTGGGAGCAACAAGAATGAAAGGGTGCTCTATATTCTCCAAAGATCCAAAGCTGGAGTCTCACCATCAAGTTGTTTAGTTTTATATCCAGGACACTCGTTGGATGAAGGGGTCTCCTTTCTGTAGAGATGCAGTTGGTGTATTCTACAGCTCCACTTGACTGGACTGGATGTTGGTGAGAAAGATATTACATAATATATATACAAAATACAGTTTCTTTTTGCTGTGGTATGTTGGCTCCAAATATGTGTACAGCATTTAAAAAAAAACCTTTTTAAATAGATGACTTACAATATTGATGCAGATTCAGCTTTCACTTCATTTCTGGAGGCTGTGAACTAAAGGAGGCCCCTAAGCTGCAGCTCCTAAAGTTCATTTCTAGATTTTGATATCATAAGACATGATGACAGCATTCTCTGAGGCCATTATTACCAGAATAACATATATGACTATTTTTTTACTTCATGTGTAATAAATCTTCTACACAATAATTCCAGAAAAATAAAAATGATTCTTATCAATTTACAAATATTTCTGCATTTATTAGTCGTAAAATCTTCTCCGTCTAATTGTGGGGCATAGAATACATTAGGTGCATCCCATGCAGAAGGTTACAACATTCCTAACTAAAGGGGGTGGGGTCCTGGGTAAGACATTAAACTATATCCAGGGGTGAGGCTTTAGTTCTAGTGCTCTGAGAAATATGGAGACATTCCACTGCTTCATCATCACTTGGTTCAATCTCTTCCATGGTCACTCCACTGCTCCATTGTCACTAGGTTCAGTCACATCCACAATCACAACACTACTTCATTGTCACTAGGTTCAATCTCATTCACAGTCACTCCACAGCTTTAACTTCACTCGGTTCAATCTCATTCACATTCACTCCACTGCTCCATTGTCACTAGGTTCAGTCACATCCACAGTCACAACACTTCTTCATTGTCACTAGGTTCAATCTCATTCAGAGTCACTCCACTGCTTCAATATTACTAGGTTCATTTTCATCCTCAATCACTGCATTAATTCAGTGTCACTAGGTTCACTCTCATCCATAATCACTTCCCTACTTCATCATTACGGTGTTAAGGCTCATACACAGTAACTCCACAGCTTAATTGTCAATAGGTTCAATCTCATTCACATTCATTCCACAGCTTTATCATCACAAGGTCTAATGTCATCCACAGTCACTGCACAGCTTCATTATCACGAGGTTCACTCTCTTCCACAGTCATTCCAAAACTTCAGTGTCACTAGGTTCAATCTCATCCACAATCACTCCACTGCTTAATCATTGCTAGGTTCACTCTCATCCAAAGTAACTCCACTGCTTCAATGTCAATAGGTTCAATCTCATACACAGTCACTCCACAGCTTCATTTTAACTAGGTTCAATCTCATCCAAATCCCTCCACTGTTTCATCATCACTAGGTTCAATCTCATCCATAGTAACTCCACAGCTTCATTTTAACTAGGTTTATTCTCATCCACAGTCCCTCCACTGCGTCATCATCACTAGGTTTAATCTCATCCATAGTCACTCCACCGCTTTATTCTTTTCCACAGACACCCACCTAATTCAGTGTCACTAGGTCCACTCCCATCTATAATCACTGCACTACTTCATTGTCACTAAGTTCAATCTCATCCACAGTCACTCCACTACTTCTGTGTCACTAGGTTCACTCTCATCCACAATCACTCCAATGCTTCACTGTCACTAGGCTCATTCTCATCCAAAGTCACTCCACGACTTTAGTATCACTCGGTTCACTCTCTTTCACAGTCACTTCACTGCTTCAATGTCACTAGGTACATTCATATCTGGAGTTGTAGTGGCTACTAGGATTCTAATAATGCTTAAAAAATTAATATACATTTGAACATTCATTGCAACCTTTCTTGTGTTATTTTTTGTTAAAGTCAAGTTAATAATTATGCTCTCCAATTATATTCAGTACAAAAATCTATCATGTCAACCCTTGTTGGGTTATTTTATGCAAAAGTCAGTTTAACAATTATGCTCTCCAATTATATTCAGTACAAAAATCTATCATGTCAGCCCTTGTTGGGTTATTTTATGCCAAAGTCAGTTTAACAATTATGCTTTCCAATTATATTCAGTAAAAAAATCTATCATGCCAGCCCTCGTTGTGTTACTTTATGCCTAAGTCGGTTTAACAATTATGCTCTTCAATTATATTCAATACAAGAATCTACCTTCACAATTATCTTAAACAGCTGACCATTTCCCTATCGCAAACAGATCTATTTGACCCATTGATGGGATTTTAACATGTATATACATTCCAAGTCATCGTAGACTTGCAATTAATAGCAATAGTGATTGCACATTCCCCAAACCACTGAAATGGAAGCCTCGCAACCAAATGCAGTTTAGTGACATACTTTGTGTATCTTTTTTTGGAGGTTGTTTTACCACTCTGTAGAGGATGCAGTTGGTGTATTTTTGGCCCGACAGATAGACCAACAAGCATTTGGTACTGACAAACAAATAGGAAAGGGAGACAAAAACGTCTGCCTCTGAGAAAATATCCTTTTCCTTTCATAGGAGAGAGAGACCTTAAATTCGATGTTATACCCATTTATAGCTATGACTTATAATTAGTATTTCACGGCTGGCCCCTGTATATGATATTCCTCACTTGTGGTTGGTTCTCAACTGTCAAAGAAAAGTAAACTTGTTTTTAGTTTTTTACATGTTTGAATATTATAGTATCATGTCTACTTTTCAGTATCCACAGAATCTTGCCAAAATATCTTAAATAATAAATAATGATATGTCATCAATGGGATTTTATGGTTCTTGCAAACTACAGAGTGAAAATCAAAGAAAGTGAATAGATAGACAAATACTTGGATCTTGCTAGAGAGCCAAAAATCTTGTGAATCATGAAGGTGATGGTGATATCGATAATAGTTGGTGCACTTGGATTTATCCCTAAAAGCTTGGAAAAAAGACTGGAGGAATTGGAAATTAGAGGAAGAATTGAGACCATACAGACCATAGCATTATTTCCATTGGCTGAAATGCTCTGAAGAGTCTTGGAAAACTGTGAAGACTTGCTGTCACTTAGACCACCAGTTAGAGCTGATCTGATAACTCATATGGAAGGTTTGGTTTGGTTTCTTTGTTTAATGGCATATCAATCTTTGTAGGTTATTTAATGACAAAGCCATTCTCCTAGAAGAACAGTAGTGGTACTATTTAACCCATAGCTGGGAGGATAAGGGAGTTCATACCTTTCCCAAGGGTATTTGCCTGAAAGTGAACATAATAGCATGACTGGAGTACGAACTCACTTACTACGATTCCGCAGTGCATCGCTTTAACCATTACCCCACGAGGACACCCCCTCATATGGAAGAAAATAATAAATTAAACACGTTATTTCTTATCACTTTTCCTGAGCAATACTGGGTACATCTGAATAATGAAAAGTGTGACTTTTTCTTTCTTTCTTTCTTTCTTTCTTTCTTTCTTTCTTTGTCTGTTCATAACGACTGTTAGGATGAGAGTGTAATATCTGTGCACTGGTGATTCTGCTTAGGATCAGAATGTAGTATCTGCACCGATGGTAATCTAATTAGATATATTACAAAAATTATGATTATAAAATTGAGATAATCATCTATATGTCTGAGTTTTTTATTTTATTTTGCATTTATTTTTGAGAAAGTATTTAATTTCATACGCTTCCAAATTAAAGACTTGCCTAATAAATAAAGTCTCCAATCCTATAAAATAAGTTTTACGGCAAAGAATAATTGTACTGATATCAAAATTAGATAAATTTACATCTCTTCAAAATTACTTGGGTTGATTGATAAATAAGGTCTCCAATGCTATAAAACAGGCTTTTGACCAAATACAAGAGTCAACTGAAAAGTCAATAAGGAAACCAAGATGCTCTCATGGAATATAACCAAATGAGACTCTCCCTGCTGTACACCCACTTCTTCCATCAGTGTTGCAATGCTTGGATCTCATTGATAAAAAAAGTCATTAGCAGCAGGTAATTTTTCAGCCTATAAACTTTTCCATCCATCCTCATAGAATAATGTAACTGGGATCAAAATGAAATAAATTCATTTTTCATCAAAATTATCAAGGTTAATAGATAAACAAGTTCTCTGATCCTGTTTAACATGTTTAAATCAGAGTGAATAATTAAACTGGTTTTGTTTTGTTTAGTTTTATGGCATATCAATTAGTGTAGGTTATTTAATGCCAAATCCACTTTGTTTGTTTGTTTGTTTGTTTGTTTGGTTGGTTGGTTGGTTGGTTTTTATGGTATATCAACCAATGTTGGTTATTTAATGTCAATGTTGTATAGCCACATACTCATATACATGCAGATGTCAGTAGAAACATAATGATGACTTCAATTAACGAAGGAACACGCTTCTTTATAAAAATATATCTCTCACACTTTATTCGAAAGGGTTGCGAAAGGGTTGTGTGTGAGTGGTGAGTTGGAGACAGAACAGATTGCAACATATTGACCCCCAAGTTCCTCTGTCTTTAGCAGCACTTCTTTCTCATTCTGCTGGGCTGCTCAACTGGGGGTCCTGAGGGCCCAAGCCCTCTGCTGGGAGCTAGTTCTCACTGCCTCGAACAGCAACTTGAACTTCAACTGCAACTGACTCCAACTAACTGGAACTGTTTGTGGCACCGGGTTATATAATTGTTTGACGCCCACCTGCGTCGCATCTGCACTGAATTCAACCCGTCCACATGTCAAGGCTATATCTTGATGTCTTCGACTAGATGCACCTATTCCTTGATTGACGGCTAGGTCGAAGGTCAATATGTTACACCAAATCCTGTTTGTTTGCTTATCTGGTTGGTTGTTTATTTGGTTTTTATGGCATATCAACCATTGTTGGTTATTTAATGCCGAATCCTGTTTTTACATATATATTGAATATATGATTTGTAAACAAATTTTGTTGATACTCACAGTTAAATAATCAAACAGTTCTATTTCTAACAATACAATTTTGCATAAGCCTACAAAATTAAATGGTTCCAAGTATTGATGCATATCACAAACAATTCAATTAAATATCACTCATTTGTTTACACACAGTTAAATGATCAAACAGTTCTATTTCCAACAAATCAATTAAGCATAAGTCATTTGTTTGCCCTCAGTTTAAATGTCAAACAGTTCTATTTGATCCAGAGATGGGACTCTATCAGGTGCTACCACACCAAGCCAGAATGAACCCGGGAGTAATGGAAATGAAGGGATACTTTGCATTCCCCAAAGCCTCACCATTAGATTATTCAATGTCCAAGACATTGTTTTGGTGGGGGTACCCCTGTGCAGAGATGCAGTCTGTGTATCCTACAACCTCAGCCAACTGGGCTGAATTGAAATGGTATCAAAGGAAGTATGAGGGTTAAATGATAAATAAGGTGTTTAATTCTATATGACAAGTTTTGGATCAGATTGGATAATGCAGCTGGTCTCAAAGTGATGTAAATTCATTTCTTTTCAAAGTTACAAGTTTGTTTTTCAATGTTACCACCATTTAGTGTAAGACATCTTTTCAGATGTTCTATACACTTTTTCATTCCATCTATGAAGAAAGTTTCTGGCTTACTTTTGATCCAATTGTGTACAACAATTTCAACTTTGGCATCTGATGAAAATTATTGACTTTCAATGCCACATTCAATTTTAGGACTAATGTCTTGCTTCAAAGCAATGTCTCGTTGCTTAATTTACCAATTTTCTTGAATCATGGAATCCACTCTTCTTTGAATCTTCTTCTTGTGTATCATTGAAATCGGTCATCCTGAATTTTGCTCATCAAATAGTCTCATCTTGCCACTTTCACTGCTTTTGGCACATCAACCCCACCGAGGGATATTTTTCCCATTCATTCAGCTATCACCGTAAATTGCTTTCATATGTCTGTGAATTTCTATTGGCAGGCAACCTTTTGGTGATAAAAGCTTGCCTGTAAATAGATTTGAGTACGATGTCAATGTTATATATTGATGACTTCTTTATGCATAACATTGACATAGTACTCATGACTAACAAAATTATAACTTAATGCAATCCCACAGTGAACTAACACATAACACATTTAAATAGGACTTTTTTTTTGCAATTATAAATTCTATTGCAAAATACATCACCTGTGTAAATTCAAAATAAATGTAAGCATTAGAAAGATATTAAATGAGCAAAAATTCCCGACATTGTAGGAACAAGAGAAAAAGTTCAGTAGATACAATGTCACCAATAAATAAGTACACTCCTAACATTGGTTTGATTTGTTTTTTTGTTTAATGGTATAGCAACCTTTGTGAGTTATTTAATGCCAAATCCATTCTAGTACAAGAATAGTAGTACTACTATTTAATTCATAGCTGGGAAGATAAGAGGTTCTATACCTTTCCAAAAAGAGTATTAGTCCAAAAGTGAAACTAATAACTCAACTGGAGTTTGAATTTGCTTACTAAAATGATTTCCCAGTTCAGGATATTTGCCACAACCATTTTTTTTATAAACAGCTAGTTTAATTCTAAACTAAAGATACCAGGATTTTTACCAAATCACCCTTGTATGATACAATTAGATTGCTAGGAGGTAGGAAAAATATTTAGTCAAGTTTCCACTCCCCAAGGACCAATATTAGTATTAGTATATCCATGATACACTAGCACTGAATAAATAGAAGGAATGACAAGTAATGTGTTGTTTGGAAGTAAGGAAGATATTTAGTCGAGTTTCCTCACCAAGAACAAAATATTAGTATTAGTATATCCATGATACACTAGCACTGAATAAACGGAAGGAATGACAAGTAATGTGTTGTTTGGAAGTAAGGAAGATATTTAGTCAAGTTTCCACTCACCAAGAACAAAATATTAGTATTAGTATATCCATGATACACTAGCACTGAATAAACGGAAGGAAAGATGAATATTGGGTTGTTTGGAAGTAAGGAAGATATTGAGTCGAGTTTCCACTCACCAAGGACCAATATTAGCATTAGTATATTTATGACAATATAAGCTCATTTACACATACAGAAACATTTAATGTATGCATAATAACATAAAAGAAATATTGTAAATAATATGCAAATATGTTCAAACAGGTGGAAATTGCCCATATTATTCTATGAAGAAGAAGTATGTAAAAGGGGACACAAAAACAGAAAATGGCTTACTTGCATGTTATTTGCATGGACAGTGAAATGATTGTAGTTATGTTATCTATATTATTCAATGACAAGGCAAGAGACAACATTTCTATGGTTAAAAGAACAGGGCCTAAAGAAGATGAGAATGGAATTCTGGACTGCCATGTGACAGTCCATGAACCACCTAATGGACATGTCTATTGTTTATCATCTCCCTAAAATACAATAAAACTTTTAATATGTTAAACTTAATAAAGATGTTTCTAATTGGCATTTCTAGTGGAACATTATACACTCCAAATGGACATTATTAGGTATTATTTATTACCAAACTCTACAGCATTGAAAACAAAATTACAATACCTCTGTAACCAAAAATAAAATTACATGAATGTATCATCATCATGTTGCACTATCAGCATGGATATTTCTGACCTTCTCTCGCCCCCCTCCCTATCATCCATTGCTTTTGGCAGGTCTTCTGGGCTACATCTAGTATCGGCACAGAGCTGCTGTATGTAGGTTCGAGCAGGACGTCCTGCCTTTACTCATCCCTGTGAAGGGGGGACCACAGGAGTACATCATTTACGAGCTCGTCCCTCCTTCTCCAGCAGTGTCCCGCATGTCTGGTTCATCTAATTTTGATAGTTTTCATGACGGGTGGTAAGTGGCCGTACAGTTGCTTTATTGTGGGGTGCTGTCTCCAGGACTTGTTTAATATTGCTCACAGCATTCTCATGTAATTGCTGTCAAGTTTTTTCACCATACGTTTTCTTAGCGTCCACGTGGTGCATCCATATAGCAGTATCGATACTACCACTGCTTGGAAGAAACTGCGCTTCATTTTCTCAGTCAGGTCTGACTTCCATATGACCGATAGCCTATCAATAGCTGTCCATACCTTTGCTAGTCATGTGTCAATGTCTGTCTTGGTTGATGAGACACTGCTCCCAAGGTAGGTGAACTTGTCAACTAGTTTCAGAGTGCTACCGTTTAGTGTGGAGATGTTACCTGTTTAATTGAAGCACATATATTCCATCTTGTGTGTGTTGACATGGAGGTTGATGCCTGCAGCAGCTCATTCTAGAGTATGTAGCAGGGTTTCAGCTTGTGTGGAGAACATCTATTGATAAAATCAAAGAAAACAGTTTCAAGCTAACAAAAGAAAGAAGCAAAAGGTACCCTGCTAAAACAATTACTGATAGCGACATGAATGTATACAAGAGGTGAAATTATTTCTGGATTGTGATGTATTCATACTTTTGGTTACAGAGTTTTAATGCTGTACAGTGTGATAATAAATAATACCTAATGATATCCGTTTTTATTGTATAATGTTCTATTAGAAATAAGAGAATCTTGGAATCATAGATTTTGATCAAAATTTACTTTTTATAAAAATTTGTGAGGGGCAATTTTTTATCTATGGTCTATAATCTAGATATAAATATTGGTACTCTAAATATAAATATTCATTTGTTTATTCATGGTCATTACTCTTAATAAAAACATTCATTTATTTAGGATTGGTACTCTAAATATTGGCATGATGGTTAGAGGTTGAGTCATACCAAAGACTCAAAAAATGGTTCTTGATGTGTCCTTGCTTAACACTCAGCATTATAAGGTACGGATCAAGGGTAAAGTGGTACAATCCAGGGAAAGGTGTAGAGGAGGCTGCTACTCCTTTATTTTTACTTTACTCTAAATATAAATATTCATTTATTTATGGTTGGTACTCTAAATATCAATCTATAATTAAGCAAAACACATTGAGTAATTTGAATTATTATTTCTATGAAACTTACTTGAAAAATTTTTAATTTCAGAAATGATATTTTAGGTTCATTGAATTTTCAAAAAATAGCAAAAAATAGAAATTCTGAACAATTGTTTACATCCTGTTTATCAGCCAAGACTTTGTTTTAAAAGGCCAGGGCCTTTACAAGTTTCGGGGCAGAAAATGATAGAGATAGCTAATTTTTTAATTATAAACAAAGAAATTACTTATTTATAAAAATCAGAAAATTTATCTTTATGGATGATTTTCTAAAGTATGTATCTTTACCCACAAAAACAAAAACTGCTAAGCTCACTAAGATATAAAAATGGGGGGGGCGGTGCCATAGTGGTTAAAGTGTTTTTAACTGTGACATCATAGTTAGCGAGTTTGAATTCCAGATGCATTTATAATTTCACTTTCAGAGTAATACCCTTTGGAAAGGCATGCACCCCCTTATCCCTTCAGCTCTTGGTTGAATAGTACTACTAATGTTCCTTCAGAAGGATAGTGTTGGCATTAAATAACCCATGAAGGTTGATATGTCATTAAACAAATACCAAACCAAACCAAACCAATCCACTGTTCTTCTAGAAGGATGGTGTTGGCATTAGATAACCCATAAAGGTTGATGTGCCATTAAACAAAGAAACCAAACCAAACCTAGTCTAAGATATAAATGATCTCCCAAATGTCTTATGGGTATAAACTGAAATTTTCCTAACATTACATTTTCATGTAATATGCATGTGCACACAGACATTCAATCAAAATTATGGCCCAGTCGGCTGGTGGGGTGGGGGGGCTGCAGAATAAACTGACTGCTTCTCTGCAGAGGGGTAAGACTCCCCCAATGAGTGTCTTGTGCCCAGAATACACTGACTGCATCTCTGCACAGGGGTAAACCCCCCACCCAATGAGTGTCCTAGATATGACTCTAAACAGTCTGATGGTGCAGTTCCAGTAATGCTGGAGCTTTGCGGAATGCAGAGTACCCCTTAATTGCCATCACTCACAGGCCCACTCTGACCTGGAGTGGTAGCACCTGATAGGGTTCTATCTATGGGTCAAATAGAACTAAACTGCGTACTTATGCTAAACTGAATTGTTTAAAATCTAATTCAGTGTTAAATGACCCAAAAAGAGTGATACACTGTAAAACAAAACAAAACAAACAAACAACCAGCCAATCAAGATGAAATGTAGAGTTAATATGTCTGAATTACAAATTGCATACACAGATTATGACCATCCAAAACACAGACGCCCAAATAGATATATGTTAACATTGGTTGGTACTTGTATGTGTATACAGTAGTAGTAGGACACCAGTATAAATGTCACTATGTGTATGTGACATAACGTAGAAAATGGACTCAACGACCCAAGTTCTTTTCCTGGACATGGCTGTTTACATTTTACATCGTGTTAATATTCGTCTCCTTCCATTTATGGACAAATAGTAGAGCAGACTGGGTTCTTTAGCTCTGGTATAGCAAGTTGTCTAGTAGAAGGAAAAAAGCTGTATTTCACTTTAAAATTTGCCATGCTTTGTTCCTACATAGTTTGGTTTGGTTTTATGGCATATCAACCATTGTAGGTTATTTAATGACAAATTCATTTTTATATATATAAACAATTCAATTTAAGATAAGTCCAAAGTTTAAATGCCCAAAATAGTTCTATTTCAAACAATTTAGTTTAGTATAAGTAGACAGTTTAGTTCTATTTAACCCATAGATAGGACCCTATCAGCTGCTATCACTCTGGGACAAAGTGGACCTGGAAGTAATGGCAACAAAGGGGTAGTATGCATTCCCTAAAGCTCCAGCATTACTGGAGCCTCACCATCAGATTGTTTAGTATTATATCTAGAAACTCATTGGGGGAGTCTTACTTCTCTGCAGAGATGCAGTCAGTATATTCTGCAGCCTCAGCCGACTGAGCCAGTTATGTCACACGATAAGAGAAGACTTTGAAAATGTTATCAGAATATCTACTACTTCCTTCGCATAGATATACTGACCCCATTTCAAAATCAGTTTTATTTTGTATAATAAATACATACATATATATCTGAGAGATTTGAGGAGACTGGCTGTCATTCAGAATCTAATGAGAGATCACCAGTTAAAATTGATGAGAAAAACTTTCAAGGAGTGGAATGATAATAGCAGCAATGATACGAATGGATGTTATTAAGATTTTTTGGTTAGAATGAAAAAGAATTAGAATCTCAAACAATGAGACTCTTCAGCCAAAATACAAAAGTGGAATTTGGATTTGAAAAATGCGAAAATATTTACAATGAAAAAAGGAAATCTTCTTAGGCATTACTTTTAAAGAATAAAGATGCATTTCTTCCTCTTCTTCTTCTTCATCATCATCATCATCATCATCTTCTTCTTCTTCTTCTTCTTCTTCTTCTTCTTATTATTATTATTATTATTATCAAAAATACTGCTCTACTTTTTAAAAGAGCACTTTGTATAAAATTACACAAGCAAAACAATAAAAAAAGAAGTGCATGCATCCATACGGTTTGGTTTGGTTTCTTTGATTTTAATGGCATATTAACCCCTTGTGAGTTATTTAATGCCAAAGCCATCTAGTAGTGGTACTTTTTAACCCATAACTGTGGGCGGGGGATAAGGTGGTTCATGACTTTCCCAAGGGTATTAGTCCAAAAGTGAACATTATAGCTCAACTGGAGTTCAAACTCACAATGACGTCACAGTCAAGCATGTTAACCACTGTGGATATGCTGAGGGTGGGTGGGTGTGCATGCACATTCTTCGTAACTGAAATTTGATAGTGAGCTCATATGCTAGACTTAGATAAGCTGTGAATTAGTTCATTCTGAAAAAAAAAAAAGAAATCTGTTTATTAGCTTATTTTATTTCCCCTCCTACTCTTGCAGTCTTTCAAACCAGACAATGGTGCTGATTTAATAATGCTATTTCAGAAACAGTGCCAAGCTGATAGCAAGAATTGACAAGCATTTCTAGATAGCGGAAAGTATGGCAAAGCATAATGTTTTGAAATCAAGAAAATTTACAAATTGTTTTGTAATGGTTGAATTTTTATGTTACCACAATATAACAAAATAGTGTTTTTTTAGCATTTGATTGGTTTCTTTTGTTTTTTAATGGCATATCAACCTTCGTGGGTTATTTAATGCCAAAGCCATTCTCCTAGAAGAAGAGTGGTGGTACTATTTAACCCATGGCTGGGAGGATAAGGGGGTTCATACCTTTCTCAAGGGTATTTGTCCGAAAGTGAACGTAATAGCATGACTGGAGTTCGAACTCGAGTGCTACGATTTCGCAGACCATCGCTTTTAACCATTACACCACGGGACACCCCCTTTAGCATTTGAGTATATAGGTTTGGTTTGGTTTAGTTTGGTTTAGTTTTAAGGCATATGAACCATTGGAGATTATTTAATACCAAATCCATTTATATATATATATATATATATGTATATTTAGGCTGTATTTCTTCGTTAATGCAAATTTCATTAAACATAATAGACGTTTTATGTCTACATATTTTCCTCTGGATCCGTTCGAATTCCCGTATTACTTTTATCGTATTCGGGGGGAATTGATTTATGTATTGTCCATAGTTGTATGTATCCCTAGTACTTTCTGTCTGACTTTGGGCCATCATCAGGGGAACTTCAGTTGTGCATGTTAGGAGTAGTTTCCATTTTATGACCATCTTGGAAATATTTACGTTCAGACTGATGGCGTATCTATGGGGTCTGTCCTGGGCCTGATTTTCAGTAATTTCTACATGTCTGATCTCGAAAATAGAATTTTTAATAGCATAAAAAAACCTCCAATATACCTGAGATATGTTGATGATATCCTTATTCTTACTAATTATATTAATGAAATCAACATACTACAAGACACCTTCCAAAACAATTCAGTTCTTAACTTTACTCATGAACTAAACAAAAACAATAAAATTTCCTTTTTAGATGTTCTCATTGATACTAACAACAATAATAATTCACTACCTCCACTTACAAAAAACCCTCTAGTAATAACTCCTGTACCCTCAACTTTAAAAGTGAATGCCCCTTCAGATATAAAAAAGCAATTATTCATAATCTAATATCCCGTGCCAAACTAATCTCCTCCCCCAAAACAAAATTTTATAAAGAGGTAGAAAACATAAAACAGGCTCTCATCAATAATGGGTTTCCTAACTATATTGTTGATGAACAAATTAAATGTATGATCAAAAATGTTAACCAACAAAATAAACAGTGTACTACTCCATCCAGTCAACAAACATATATCAAACTTTTTTATCGTAACCAAATGCACTACAATTATAAATCCGATGAAAAAATATTGAAATCATTGATTCACAAAAACATACTCCCCACTGATCCTAATAAAAAAATAAAACTTATTATATATTATAATAAGTTTAAAACCTCGAATTTAGTCATTAGAAATAATTCCTCTCCCTCGATTGGGGTTTTGCAAAAAACCAACGTTATATATAAATTTAAATGTCCTTTAGGAGATTGTATCTCTGATAATAATAATATATATGTTGATTTAACCTCAACTACCCTGTCGAGAAGACTTACAATGCACCTTTCTGACACAAGTTCAATAGCTCAGCATTTAAAAAAAACATTCATGCCCAACAACACAACTACGAAAAATTCTCACCGACAACACAACAATATTAGAACATCAAAATAATAAACAAAAACTTCAGATTCTCGAAGCACTACATATTAGAAACCTGCAACCAACACTTAATAGAATTAATTTTCAAACCAGTGCTAATGTACTTAAATATCTTTAGCTACTGGCACTAATTATAGAATTACATTTAAAAGCAAACGCCATAATCTTCAACAGCAAAGACGCCCTTACACAGTAGTAATATGCTAAAACAAAAGTTACATCACTTTTGTAATAGATCCTCCCCTGATGATGGCCCAAAGTCGGCAGAAAGTACTAGGGATACATGCAACTATGGACAATACATAAATCAATTCCCCCCGAATACGATAAAAGTAATACGGGAATTCGAATGGATCCAGAAGAAAATATGTAGACATAAAATGTCTATTATGTTTAATGAAATTTGCATATATATATATATATAACGGATCCAGAAGAAAATATGTAGACATAAAATGTCTATTATGTTTAATGAAATTTGCATATATATATATATATATATATATAATTTTTCCCTTTTCCTTTTTTGATAGCTACTACACCGAGGTGTAGGGGAGGACACTACTCCTTTCCCTGGATTGCTCCACCTTACCCTTGATCCGTACCTTATAATGCTGAGTGTTAAGCAAGGCAGCGCAGCATCAAGTACCATTTTTTGAGTCTTTGGTATGACTCAACCTTGGATTGAACCCCAGTCTCCTGGGCCATTGGCAAACACTCTAAACATACTGGACCATTGGCTTAATGAGTAGAGTGTTCCCCAATGGTTCAAGTAACAGGGGTTCAATCCCAGGTCGAGTCATACCAAAGACTTAAAAAATGGTACTTGATGACATTCTGCTTAACACTCAGCATTATAAGGTAAGGATCAAGGGTAAAGTGGAGCAATTCAGGGAATGGAGTAGTGCCCTCCCCTACACCTTGTTGTTGTAGCTATTGAAAAGGAAGCCTTCAGGTCACCCTCGACGAAGGTGGCCAACTTTACTCTTATATATATCATATTTACCAACCCCTCCGCTAGGGCAGGATATGACACAAGGTCAATTTTTAAGCGGAGTTTAACAGGTTTGAATTCAGAGTTTTCCTTCTCCTAGACTAGTTGCCTCACCAAGGCCGAAGAACCTAGTCTGCCCTACTATTTACCCATAGCTGGAGGGAGAATAATTGGATTCATACCTTTCCCAAAGGTATTAGTGCTATGTGAAATGCTATCAGTCTCATTCAGGATTTGAACTCGTGTCACCCTGTCCATTTCTTACGACAATAACCATTACACCACAGGCACTTTTATATATATAAGTAGTTTTATTTAAAGCAATTTAGTTTAACATAAGTACACAGTTTAAATGTCAAAAACAGTTCTATTTCAAACAACTCAGTTTAACATAAGTACACTGTTTCATTCTATTTAACCCATAGATAGAACCCTATCAGGTGCTCCCACTCTGGTTCAGAGTAGGTCTGAGAGTGATGGCAATAAAGGTGTACTCCTCATTCCCCAAAACTCCAGCATTACTGGAACATCACCATTACATTGTTTAGTGTCATATCATTGTATATTCATATTTACATTTTTTGTATGTTTGTTTTTCTTTTACACAGTCTTATCAAATATATATAATTTTTAAGATCTTAGTAAATTAGTTCACATACCTTGACAACAATATCTCATCTACTAAAAGCAATGTTGACATACACATTGCAAAGGTACATTTTTATTCTATCTTACAAAATGTGAGAACACTTGCGATACCCTCTCCTCATCAGCCACCAACCAGAGGTGATGTCACAGTTTCAGTGGCTAAGGTCATACTGCCCCCTGCCTGGCACCACCAGCAGCTTTTGCCACTGGACAAGGTATGAAGACAAACAGAAAGTTCCTCTTTATAGCTTAAGTTCATAAGGATGTCAAATATGTTCACATAACTTGGCAACAATATCTCATCTACTGAAAGCGATGTCAATATACACATAATAAAGGTATAGATTGTTATTGATAAGCTATCAATCATATCTAAATCTGATCTCTTTGATAAAATATAACAGGATTTCTTTCAGTTGTGTAAGTACTACTGTATGAATGCACTTGGATTCTAATGAAATTCCTGGAGAAAAAGCTAGATGAGAATTTCACAAGGATATTACATGCTATGTTGAACAAATCCTGGAAGCAGCACCCTACAAAATAGCAGCATTATAACCACTTGCCTTCCATCTCACAAATTATCCAAGTAAAGTAAGTAAAGTTGGCATCCATAGTTGCGTGTGACCCGAATGCTCCCTTTTCAATAGCTTCAACACCAAGGTGCAGGGGAGGGCACTACTCCATTCCCTGGATTGTTCCACTTTACCCTTGATCCTTACCTTATAAAGCTGAGAGTTAAGCAAGGTGGCACCAAGTACCATTCTTTGAGTCTTTGGTATGACTTGACCTGGGATTGAACTCCGGCCTCCCAGACCATTGGCAAACACTCTACTCATTAGGCCACATGCTGAGCACTGCAGGAGAAGTGAGGATGAACTCAGAAGCTACATTCCCTTTAGAGACACACCAGTGTGGGCCGACCAGCAAAAAATTACATACATCAGCTCTGTGCAGACACTAGATGCAGTCTAGAGGACCTGCCTGGAGAAATGGATGATAGGGACAAATGGCAAGAGAGAGTCAAAGGATTCCATGTAAACAGCATGATGGTGATGATTTCACCAATCGATATGACCCTAGCAGGTACTACTACTTCTCTGGATCAGAGTAGACCAGGGAATAATGGCAATGAAGAGGTACTCCACCTGCCCAAGATCTCCAAAAACTGGAGCCTTACCATCAGATGCAGTTTAGTGTCATACCCAGGATACTCCTTCAGTGTGTAGGGGGGGTCTTACCCCTCTTTTGGGATACAATCAATGTATTCTAAGTCTCACTCAGTGGGTGGGGTAAATCAAAGAGTAATGTTTGGCGCTAGTTCATGCTAGTTGGCACTAATAGAAATGGGGGATTGAACAGAAGAGATGAATCTCTGACACAGTCGCTGTAAAATCATGCCATTGGCGAAAAGTATGGGGCACCCTGTGAGAATAAAACTCACTGGCAATAGTGACCCACTACACACAGCGCATCTAAAGGTGTAGCTGGGGGAAGAAGAGATAGATTCATGCCTTTCCCGAGAGCCAATGTGAAATACAAACAACTTCTAGAATTTGAACTTAGTGTTGCTGAGTCCATTTCCTTCAGTGATAACCGTCACACTACACGCACCTTGTATGGTCTTTATTTGTTCATTAATAATTTGGGTTTGTATTGGTGAAAGAGAATGTTGGAGGCATAACAATATATAAAGATTAAACAGCAAAAATACATGTTGAAAAATAATAACATTTAGTAAATGAAAGAAAAAGTGGTTGATCTTTGTTTTAATAGCATATCAACCTTCGTGGATTATTTAATACCAAAGCCATCCTTCTAAAAGAGCAGCAATGATGCTAGTTAAGGGATAAGGGGGTTCATGCCTATCCCAAGGGTATTTGTCCGAAAGTGAATGTAATAGCGCGACTGGAGTTCAAACTCACTTACTACAATTCCGCAGTCCAGTGATTTAACCATTACACCATGAGGACATCCCCCCAGAAAGTGGTTGAACATATTTAGAGTATCATCCATAATGTACCAGACTAAGCTTTGTGAATGCAGTATCACTCATAAATAAGTAACCATGTGCCAGACTAAATATTGTGGATACAGTATCGCCCATAAATAAGTTCTCCCTACGTATTTTTTAATAAAAAGTTAATTTCATTCTAAACCAAAGATATTTCTAGTTGAACATTATACAATTAAAATGGATCTTCTTAGGTATTATTTACTGCCAAACTCCATAGCATCAAAACTTTTTAACAAAAATATAAATATGTAAGTAAAGTTGGTGACCTTAGTCGAGAGTGACCCAAAGGCTCCCTTTTTGATAGTTATTGCATCAAGGTGTAGGGAAGGGCACAACTCCTTTCCCTAGATTGCTCCACCTTACCCTTGATCCGTACCTTATAATGCTGAGTGTTAAGCAAGGCAGCGCAGCATCAAGTACCATTTTTTGAGTCTTTGGTATGACTTGACCTGGGATTAAACCCAAGTCTTCTGGCCCTTCGTCAAACACTTTAACCATCACACTAGTCTAAAAATCAGTATACTCTTGTATGTATTTTTGCAATTTTATTCTAGGTATAAGTTTCAATGGTGTAGAGTTTGCTAGTAAATAATACCTAATAATATTCATTTCAATTGGGTTGTACAATAGAATTATATCATACAATACAAAATGTATCATGCAATTAAAGTATTGCATAATGTATAATGCTACATTAGAAGTGATAAAATCCTGGTACTTTAAATTTAGAAGAAAATTAGCTTTTTATAAAAAATTGTAAGTGGAATACATATATATATATATATATATACCTTTAAGAAAAACAAAACTGGTCACATTAGGATTATTAATTTATTTCCATCCTGTTATGGGTATTGATATGAATCAATAACACCAAAACTAACAAGACTTCTTCAGATCTAATGGATAAAAAAATATATATAAAATAAATAAATAGATAAATATATAAAATAAATAAATAAATATATATAAAAGAATATATATATATACATATATACATATATATATATATGTTGTGTTATACAAAGCAAAACATGAGCTACCATGAAGATGTAAGAACAAAGTCTGCTAATGACACAGAGGGTTTTAGAAAGGTCCATGCTGGGAGTATCATTGCTTGAGCACATCCTAAGCAAGCTAATTTGGGAGTGGAATGAAGGATATGATCACAGTGTACCAAAAGCAGAAGTTCCATTGAGCTGAGTATGTTACAAAATTTACTGAAATCAAGTGGAGCCATGCAGTTGTCAAGTTAAATCCAAGAGACCAGAAACAGCTACTCAAAAGACCGACTCGATAGGAAAATAAAATTGTTAAGTCAGCAAATAGAAAAGAAGAGCAAAGTCAAGAATGAAAGGACAAGCGAAAGTTCATTGTGGCCAGCAATGCGGAAAATATCAACCATTGTAAGTTATTTAATGCCAAATCCATTTTTATACATATAAATAGTTCTATTTCAAACAATTCAGTTTAGCATAAGTACACTGTTTAGTTCTATTTGACCCATAGATAGGACCCTGTCAAGTGCTACCACTTCAGGTCAAAGTGGACCTAAGGGCAATGGTAATGAAGGGGTATTCCGCATTCCCCAAATCTCCAAAACTGAAGCTTCACTATCAAATGGTTTAATATCATAAACAGGACACTCACTGGGGGAGTCTTACCCCTGTGCAGAGATGCAGTCAGTGTATTCTGCCAACCCAGCTGACTAAGCTAAGGCCAATAAGAGATAAGGGAATATATATATATATATACATCATTTTAGCATAGTTGGTAGAATGTTGGCCAGTTGTTCTGGAGACTGGGGTTCAATCCCAGGCTGAGTCATACTAAAGACTCAAAAAATGGTACTTGATGCTGCCTAGCTCAACACAGCATTATAAGGTATGGATCAAGGGTAAGCAGAGCAATTCAGGAAAAGGAGTAGTGTTTTCTCCTACACCTCTGAGTAGTCACTGATGAAAAGGGAGCCTTTGGGTCACCCTTGACTATGGTCACCAACTTCACTTTTACTTACTATATATGTACATATATTGTAATGTTACCAAGTGCTTCTGCAGATCAATAGTTTAATTTTTGTTGTCATTAGCTAAATATTTCAACTAGTGCACTCTCTTATCATCTTCAGTAGTCTTATTTCTAGTTGCTGGAATATTTTTTAAAAAGTCCTTTGATCTTTTCATTGTTTCTTTTTTTTTTATATTGATTGAATGAAATTGTCACTTTAATAAATACAAGTTTATTATTCTCATTTTCAGATCAATTTTTCACATATCAATGATGAATTCAAACTTGCGTCTTTGTATTGGAATTTAATAAGTTTTGCTTCGTCTAACACAATGGTCTTCGGTTGCTTATGGCACCTGCTGTTCCTAAACAATTACCAAAGTACTAAGCAGATTCCTCACTGCTTAACTTTGGTCATCCAGCAGGAACTAGTGCTTTCAGTGTGATGTGGACATAAAGTTTTATGCCTTTATTTTTCTAGTTGTAAACTTTCTGGCATTGCTATCTCTGATATTCTTCAGATCTTTCTTGTAGTCAGAAACCTTTTAGGAATGTCGAACAGAACTCTTTATTGAATCCACAAAAGTAAATTGTTCTCATTTTCCGGTCTCTTCTTCCTGGAATTGAAATCACAATTGTTAGTAACTAGACATTTACCTATCTGATATCTATATCAGATATTTTTCGCATTATGGCATAACAACCCTTGTGGGTTATTTAATATCAAATCCTGTTCACTCATACATTCAAACACACACATATATACATACATATATATTTTATTTTTATTTTTATACCTATTCTATAATTCTGATGGTGTGAAAAAAAACAACAAATGATACAATTTGTAAATAAAAAAGCGTATTGAGCTGCCTAAATCCAATCACATGAATAAATCTGCTTTTTCCCTAATACATCGGGCATAATGTGGAGGTATCTGGCTGCAGACCCAACAATCATAGTTATAATGTTAGATAATAATAAAAAAGTATATGTAGGTTCTACCTTTGAACTTTAGAAAAACAATGACAACCATAGAAGTTTCACTTTGTACTTTGGTAATTGTTTAGGAACAGCAGGTACCATAAGCAACCTAAGACCAATGTGCTAGACTAAGCAAAACTTATTAAATTCCAATATAAAGACACAAGTTTGAATTCATTATCGATAGGTGAAAAATTGATCTGAAAATGAGAATATTATTCTCATTTTCTTGTATTGGTTAGGAGGTGCCCGTGGTGTAATGGTTATCGTCGTAGGAAATGGACATGGCGACACGAGTTCAAATCCTGGATGAGACTGATTTCATTTCACATAGCACTAATATCCTTGGGAAAGGCATGAATCCAACTATTCTCCCTCCAGCTATGGGTAAATAGTAGGGCAGAGTGGTTCTTCACCCTTGGTGAGGCAACTAGTCTAGGAGAAGGAAAACTCTGAATTCAAACCTGTTAAACTCTGCTTAAAAATTGACCTTGTGTCATGTCCTACCTTAGCGGAGGGGTTGGTAAATATGGATAGAAGAAATTTCACACATAAAATATATAGACACAGATATAGTTTATCTTACTATGCGTGAAAATAAAAAAGAAGTAAGGTGTAATTCCTATATTAAAATAGGAGATAGTAAAAAAATACTATAAATATAAGGTTGGTGATAAATATTGTCTTCTATGTATGGAAAAAAAATTAGCAATAGCTTCCTATGTTATATAGCCACTCAATAACCATGACCATGATTAACTATACAAACACATAATCCATACATATGCTGCAGAATCATAATGGCACAATGAATAAAGACGAGTGAAGACTTCTTTAGAAAAATATGTACCTCTCACTTTATTGTAAGGGTTCGAAAAGGGTTACTCAGGGTTTTACTGTGAGAGGGAGTTAGAGACCGAACAGAACTACAATATATTGACCCCCACTCTTATGGCCGTCAGCATTGTGTCTTTCTCGTTCTCCAGGGCTGCTCAACCGGAGGCCCAGGGGCCCAGCTCTCCGCTGGATGATGGCTTTCTTTACTGCATCTTATCACCAACTGGTCTCCAAAACTCCATCGGGGGTCCTGAGGGCCCCTTCGGCTGGGTGTGGCTTTCCCTACCACATCTTGTCTCCGACGTCTCTGACCTGCAACTGTCTGACTTCCTGTCTTGACCGAGTTATATAATAGTTCAACGCCCACTCAATCGCCCACTCAATCGCCCACTCAATCTTTGGAATGGCATATTTGGCCGGGTTGAAGGTCAATATACAACATCTACAATAATCTTAATGAATTGCTTAACCAAAGATTGGAGATACATTATGTTTGTAGGCATAGAAAAGCCTGGTTACACAGTAAATAAATTATGGTATCTGGTGGGGGGGTAGATATGCTAACTTTTTATTCTTTCTGGTGGGCACTTTATCTATAAAATGTTGTTTGAGCCAACCCTCTTTAGTCAGAATTATCCTGGTGAACTACTTCATGAAACTTATGTGGATTACTTCTGGCTCATTAGGTCTCTTATATATATATATATATATATATATATATATATTTTGTTAGTGAATAGTTTGTAGTTAACTTTATTTTTAAATGAGACAGAACTCTTTTGTTTGCACATGGTTAAATGGTTTTAAGTATTGCTATATAATACTAATAATTCAATTTGACGTTAATCATTTGTTTGCACACAGTTAAATAATTTCAAGTATAGTAAATGAACTAAAAAAAAATTCTTTCTTGAGTGGGGTCAACAATCAAGTCCAATGCTTACTAGCAGACTAATCCTTCTTCTTCTTCTTCTTCTTCTTCTTCTTCTTCTTCTTCTTCTTCTTCCTTTCTGTCTGTCTCATCCATCCATCCATCCATCCATCCATCCGTCTCTTAAGCATCAAGTCAAAAGAGAAAAAACTCCTCCTTTCCTCCATAAACCAGCTATTTATGCATGTGCTGAGGGGAGTCGAAATTTACATACTTGGCTTGACTCTTGTTGACACAAGACACACTTTCACATTAATTCAGGTCTTGAAAGCAGGCAGATTTCTCCCTATTTGACATCTGCTGGCAAGACACGTACAGGATTGCTTGAGATTATGAGGTAACTCATTTCACCTTTAGCTACTGTAAATGATTAAATAGTTCTATTTGACCCATTGATAGGACCTTAATAGGTACTACCACTCCAGGTCAGAGTGGATCAAGGAGTATTGGCAATGAAGGGATACTGCACGTTCCCCAAACCTCTAGGGCTAGAGCCTCACCATCAGATGCTGGTTAGCATCATATCCAGGATTCTCAGTAGAGGTGGGGTGTTACCCCTCTGCAGAGACACAGTCGGCATATTATACAGCCCAATCCAACTGAACTGACATTGATAGATATGAACAGACTGAGATAGATAGATATGAACAGGTTGAGATAGATAGATAGATAGATAGATATGAACAGACTGAGATAGATATGAACAGGTTGAGATAGATAGATAGATAGATAGATAGATATGAACAATCTTGAATTGATAGATAGAGAGACAGAGTGGTAGATAGATAAATAGACAGATAGATATGAACAGACTTGAATAGAGAGATAGATAGATGTAGGAAATGGACAGGGCGACACAAGTTCAAATCCTAGACGAGGCTGATTGCATTTCACATAGCACTAATACCCTTCGGAAAGGTAGGAATCCAATTATTCTCCTTCCAGCTATGGGTAAATAGTAGGGCAGACTGATTTCTTCAGCCTTGGTGAGGCAACTAATCTAGGAGAAGGAAAACTCTGAATTCAAACCTGTTAAACTCTGCTTAAGAATTGACCTTGTGTCATATCCTGCCCAAGTGGAGGGGTTGGTAAATATGGATAGATAGATAGATAGATTGATAGATAGATAGATAGATAGACAGATACATAGACAGATAGATAGATATGAACAGAGAAGGATAGATAGATAAATAGATAGATCAATAGATAAATATGAACAGACTTGAATAGACAGATAGATAGATAGATGTGAACAGACTTGAATAGATAGATAGATAGATAGATAGATAGATAGATAGATAGATGTGAACAGACTTGAATAGATAGATAGATAGATAGATAGATATGAACAGACTTGAATAGATAGATAGATAGATAGATAGATAGATAGATAGATAGATGTGAACAGACTTGAATAGATAGATAGATAGATAGATAGATAGATAGACAGACAGATAGATAGATGTGAACAGACTTGAATAGATGGATAGATAGATATGAACAGACTTGAATAGATAGATAGATAGATAGATAGATAGATAGATAGACAGATAGATAGATAGATAGATAGATGTGAACAGACTTGAATAGATAGATAGATAGATAGGAACAGACTGAGATAGATAGATAGATAGATGTGAACAGACTTGAATAGATAGATAGATAGATAGATGTGAACAGACTTGGATAGATAGATAGATAGATAGATAGATGTGAATCAAAATAAAGATTTTATAGACAGCAAACAAACATGTAGAATGAACGGATCTCAAAAACAAAAATGAATCAATTGAAGTAATGCTTGGAGCACAATGTAAATGTGATGTAAACTAAATTTAGATGTAAAGATTTTTATGCAGATGTCTCTGCAGGTGTTGTCATTTATGCATGCATCTTTGCTTTCATGAATGGAAACTCATATCTTTTAAAACTTGCCTTTTCGTCTATGAAAATCTGTATGTGTTCATATATATCTATGTTTATGCTTATAAACAAATTGGCTTCTGTTACTCATGTATCATAAATAACAGTTTTAAGTCATGTGTGTGTGTGTGTGTGTGAAAGATATGTTACAAAATAATCCAAAGAAAAAAGAGACTGGAAAAAAATGTAAAAAAAAAAAAAAAGAAAAAATCGTGTGTGTGTGTGTGGGGGTGTATGTGTGTGTGTGTGTACATGTGCATGTGTGTGTATTTGTGTGCGTGTTAAAGTTATGTTACAAAATAATCCAAAGAAAAAATAGACCGGAGAAAAAATGTAAAATTAAAAAAGAAAGAAAAAATCGAGTCTGTGTGCGCGCACGCGTGTGTGTGTGTGTGTGTGTGTGTGTTAAAGTTATGTTACAAAATAATCCAAAGAAAAAAGAGACTGGGAAAAAAATATAAAAGTAAAAAAAAAAAAAAGAGAAAATCGCTCGAATATGAGACATTTAATAAATTGCAACCAGCAACTCAGATGGTATTTAAAGACTAGATGGATTGTATCAAAGAGAAGAAAAAAATGGTCATAGAAGAACAAGGGAAAAGAAATGGCTTCACAAAGACAAAAAAATTGCAATGAAGAATGGAGATAACATGGTAAAAAGAATGGACTCATGTTTAGCAGAAAAAAATCTCAAACGACAATGGGAGAAGAAATCATGACATTGTTAATAATTATGCTCATTTAATTTCATTCCTTTGTTTAGTGGCATATCAACCTCCATGGCTTATTTAATGCCAAAGCCACCCTGGTAGAACAGTATTGGTACTATTTAACCATATTTACCAACTCCTCCGCTCGGGCAGGATATGACACAAGGTCAATTTTTAAGTGGAGTTTAACAGGTTTGAATTCAGAGTTTTCCTTCTCCTAGACTAGTTGCTTCACCGAGGGTGAAGAACCCAGTCTGCCCTACTATTTACCCATAGCCAGAGGGAGAATAATTGGATTCATACCTTTCCCAAGGGTATTAGTGCTATGTGAAATGCGATCAGTCTCTTCCAAGATTTGAACTCGTGTTGTCGTGTCCATTTCCAACGACGATAACCATTACACCACGGACACTATGAAACTCATAACTGAGGGATAAGGGGATTCTTGCCTTTCTCAAACTTATGTTGTGGCCTGTTAGGGGCCAGAAAGAAGACACAGAAGAAGAGAAAATAGATGGAACAATTGTATTGAATAAACAGAACATGTATACAAAACAAGAGTGTTTGTACAGCAGGTAGAAGTGTGCATCTGAAAACTGTCCGGTTCGACTGCTGGGAGGAAGTGAATAGGGTTAGTATTTATGAAGGAGAAAGAGTTCATTATTGTGTAGATAGGTCACCATAACAATATATTTGTCGAAAAATGATTGTATTAACATCAGTGGAGTTCAAGTTTGCTTACTATAATGTTGGAGTCTAACATGTGAGCTACTACACCTATGAGAATTTCCCTCCGAGAGATATTAGTAGCTCGTGCAAAAATGCTGGAGATATGATCAGTATATATATGTTACTCACAATTCAGTAAATCACACTATGTAACACATTTGACACTATGTACACTAGTACATATGTATCTAGTTGCAAACATAATCGTATAGTTAGATATATGTGTGTGTGTGTGTGTGTGTGTGTGTATTTCATGAGTGAGAGATTCAATTTTAAATTTTCGAGTACCACTAATTTAATAATAATAATGATATATATATATATATATATATGTGTGTGTGTGTGTGTGTTTGTGTGTGTGTGTGTGTGTAATTGTGAGTTGGCAATAGGCGTAGGTATGTATATGTCAATATAGAGGTTGGCCAGATGAGGAGGTGTGTGCATATGTATTTGTGTGGAGTTGCACATACCAATGTGTGTGTGTGTGTGTGTGAATGGATATACTATATATACATGGCTGTGTAGGCCAAGGTATGTGTATGTAATTCAGGATGAGGAAGATTCATTTTTATCTGTTTTGCTTGATATGATTTTTGGAGCTAAACAGTAGATGAAAGAGATTAGCCAGTTTAAGTGCTTAAATATGTGTGGTCTGTATTTCAGAGATGGGTAGGGGCAAACAGTATGGCATTGTAGTAAAGCATGAGGGCAGATGAAAACAAAAGTAGCCAGTGAGCATGTAAGACAAGAGTTAGCTGAGACCTGAAGGTGGTGCACGTGGTGTAATGGTTATCGTCATTGGGAATGGACACGGCGTCACGAGTTCAAATCCTGGACGTGACTGATTGCATTTCACATAGCACTAATACCCTTGGGAAAGGTATGAATCCAATAACTCTCCCTCCTGCTATGGGTAAATAATAGGACAGACTAGGTTCTTCAGCTGTGGTGAGGCAACTAGTCTAGGAGAAGGAAAACTCTGAATTCAAACCTGTTAAACTCCGCTTAAAAATGACCTTGTTAGCTGAGACCTGAAAAAATAATTGTCAGTTCAGTCTAGTTTGAATTAGCTGCATGCTAGAAGACGAGAAGATGCATCCCCTCGTCCACCACAATAGAGCAGAGCAAGAGGCAGGTCACAGATTGTCACACTCACTGCCTCTATTGAGCGAGCTGTCTTCCAAATAATTATCTTTGTCCTTTTCTTTTCTTTTGGGAGGACTGTTTCGGAATTTTTTGCAACTTAGACTAATCTTGCAAAATTTTAATAATGTAGCACTAACATAAAGGTTTGGTTTGTTGTTTGAGTTTTATGGCATATCAACCATTGTAGATTATTTAATGCCAAATCCATTTTTATGCAAATAGTAAGTTCTATTTTAAACAATTCAGTTTAACATGACTACACAGTTTAATTGTCAAAAACATTTCTATTTCAAGCAATTCGGTTTAGTCAAACAGTTCTAATTCAGCTAATTCAGTTTAGTAAAGGTACAGATTTTGTTTAAACACAGTTAAATGTCAAAACAGTTTTATATCAAACAAATCCATTTAGAGAAAGTACAATTTCAAAGTCAAAAACAGTTTCATTTCAAACAATTCAGTTTAGCATAAGCATGCAGTTTAAATGTAAGTTCAGTTCAATTGTCAAAAACATCTCTATTTCAAGCTATTCGGTTTAGTCAAACAGTTCTAATTCAAACAATTCAGTTTAGTATAATTATGCAGTTAGTTCAATTTCACCCATAGATAAGATCCTATTAAGTGCTACCATTCAGGGCCAGAGTGGACCTGGGAGCAATGGCAATGAAGGGGTACTCTGCATTCCTCAAAGCTCCAGCATCACTGGAACCTCACCATGAGATTGTTTAGTGTCATATCTAGGACACTTGTTGTGTGTGTGTGTGCAGGGGTCTTACCCTTCTGCAGAGAAGCAGTTGGTATATTCTGGGAAATACACTAACAGGGAAGTCCCCCCCCAGTATTGTGGCTAACATGCTGGACTGTGACATTGTAGTAAATGTGTTCAAACTCCAGTCATACTATTATATTCACTTTTGGACTAATACCCTTGGGAAAGGCATGAACCTGCTTATCCCTCAACTTAAGTTGTTTAATTTGGTGAGTGAGTGAGTTCAAACTCCAGTCACACTATTATATTCACCTTTGGACTAACGGATTTTGGAGAGATATGAACCACTTATCCCTCCAGTTATGGATTAAATAGTACCTCTACTATTCTACAAGGAAAGCTTTAGTATTAAATGATCCATCAAGATTGGTATGGCATTAAACAAAGAAACCAAACCAGACCAACCAAAACCAGTACTACTACAAAGTAGTGGTATGTTTACTAGTGCTAGTCCACAAGTTATTGACTACCAGTACATTTCACAATATATATATATATATATATATATATGTGTGTGTATACCGTGATCTCCACCATTGCACCAGAAACCACAGTATGCAAAGCCGAAACTCTACGAAATATATATATATATATATATGGAGATCAACCCAGCAACCACTGCATGCAAAGCCGAAATATATATATATATATATTTGGTAGAGTTTTGGCTTTGCATGTTGTGGTTTCTTTTTCAATCTCCAGGTATACACTGCTGATGAGACCAAATAAAGTCGAAACAGCAGTACAGTGTTCCATATGTTGCATATGAGTGTTTGCCAGATTTTCTAGTCATGGTTATTACATTATCATATATACGCAATTCCTCTACTTGATTTATATATATATTTCCTCCCCAGTTGGACAATTCTGCGTGAATACATGGGACCGATTTGGGAAGTTGTGGCCCCAGAGGTGACCATGTTCTCCTGAAGGCAGATATACCTTGGAGCAAGCAGGACACATATAGTTAAGAGGCTGTGCAGTAACCATGACTGGTTGATTTGGCATCACTTATATGTGGCATGGACCGGTGGCCCAGTGGTAGAGTTTCGGCTTTGCATGCTTTGGTTGCTGGTTTGATCTCCTATGGTGGAGATCACGGTATACACTGCTGATGAGACCAAATAAGGTCAAAACAGCTGTACAGTGTTACGTATTCACATGTGAGTGTTTGTCGGATTTTCTAGTCATGGTATTACATTATCATATATATATATATATATATATATAACATGTACAGGTATACTTCACTTTATGTCAAAAATTCATTTCAGGAGAGGTGATTCAGGTGAAAAAATTACTCAAGTGAAATTTACTTGTCTCTGAATTTGTCATTAGGTCAAACCACAAATAACCATTTTCAGTTCTGTATTTTATTTATAAATACATTTTTAATAATATATGCTCAATAAGGATTTTAGTTTTAATATAATACAGAAAAAAATGTAATCTAAATTTATGAATACATGTACATAAGTAAGTAAAGTAAAGTTGGCAATTGTTGTTGAGGGCGACCTGAAGGCTCCCTTTTCAATAGCTACTACACCGAAGTGTAGGGGAGGGTGCTACTCCTTTCTCTGGTTTGCTCCGCTTTATCCTTGATATGTATCTTATAATGCTGAGTGTTAAGCAAAGAGGTATCAAGTACCATTTTTAAAGTCTTTGGTATGACGTATCCAAATCTTCCGGACCATTGGCAAACACTCTACCCACTAGCTGGTCATTTGAGAATTTCTGGAAAACTCTCATATTTCACTAAAAATCATTTTAGATGGTTTCATTAAGGAGGGTTTTCTTTTTCTGATTCCAGTTTTTTATTTATTTATTTATCTTCCTGATGAAATCAAATAAAAATGGCTCAGTCAGCAAGAGCTGTAGAATGCACCAACTGCATCTCTGCACAAGGATAAGACACCCTCAACAAGTATCCTGGATATGACGCTAAACGCTCTAATGATGAGGCTCCAGTAATGCTGGAGCTTTGAGGAATGCAGAGTACCCCTTTATTATCATCACTCCCAGGTCCACTCTGGCCTGGAGCAATAGCATCTGATAGAATCCTATTAATGGGTCAAATAGAATTGTTTGAGATTTAAACTGTGTTCTTATGCTAACTGTTTTTACATTTAACTGTGTGTAAGCAAAACACTGTACTTATGCTGAACTGAATTGTTTGAAATTGGACTGTTTTTACATTTAACTGTGTGTAAGCAAAACACTGTACTTATGCTGAACTGAATTGTTTGAAATTGGACTGTTTGATCATTTAACTGTGTGTAAGCAAAACACTGTACTTATGCTGAACTGAATTGTTTGAAATTGGACTGTTTGATCATTTAACTGTGTGTAAGCAAAACACTGTACTTATGCTGAACTGAATTGTTTAAAATTGGACTGTTTGATCATTTAACTGTGTGTAAACAAATGACTGATATTTAACTGAATTGTTTATGTTACATAGCAATATTTGAAAACATTAAACTGTGTGCAAACAAATTATTAATTGTGAATAGAATTATTTGCATTAGATAGAAATAACTGAAACCATTTAATTGTATCAAAAAAATGAGCTCAGGGTCGTTTAAAAATGTTACCTACAAAATATGTTTAGAAATCATATATTTAATATATATGTATAAAAAGGATTTGGTATTAAATAACCTACAATGGTTGATGTGCCATAAAATCAAACCAAACCATATATATATTTAATATATATGTATAAAAAGGATTTGGCTTTGAATAATCTATGATGGTTGATATGCCATAAAACCAAACCAAAACCAAATCATATATATTAGATATATATATATAAAGGATTCAACATTAAATGACCTACAATTGTTGATATGCGATAAAACCAAAACAAACCAAACCAAATCTAATAAAAGTAGGTTGGTAATGCTATACCACGTATGGAAGTATATCATTTTAGTTTTATTTTACTGGTTTCTTGTTTCTTTATTTAGTTTATTTACTGTTAAATAAAAAAGAAATAAGGTGAACCTTCTCTAATCAGTACATTATTCCATGATTTATGCCAAGAGTATGTGCAATGGCGGGAACAATACCTTCTGGGAGTTTGGAAAAGGGATAAATTTTTCAAAAAATGATTACTTTGGTCACAAAAGCAAAGTTTGATGAAAAAATATGTCTTTGCCATTTATAGGGTGTCTCAAAATAGATGCAACCCATTAATATATAATGATTAATCACTGAGACATGCACAATGACAGTCATTTTGAACAAGTCGTATGGGTCACATGTTTATTTAGACACCCTATATCAGCAGTCACATGTGTCCCATGTATATTGAGACACCCTATATTAGCAGTCACATGAGTCCTTTGTATATTGAGACACCCTATATTAGCAGTCACATGAGTCCTATGTATATTGAGACACCCTATATTAGCAGTCACATGAGTCCTATGTATATTGAGACACCCTATATTAGCAGTCACATGAGTCCTATGTATATTGAGACACCCTATATTAGCAGTCACATGAGTCCTCAATATATTGAGACACCCTATATTTGCAGTGACATACAGTATATTGAGACACCCAGTACTTTATTCATTAGCTATTGGGAAATAGAATTTTCTACCAAAGAACAAAAAAAAAAGAAAAAATTGTTATATAGTATTATATTAGTTCTACTCCGAAAGTAGGGCCATCTTTTTACTTCCATAAAAACTATGACAGATTGTACTATGAAACCATTAGATAGAGCAAGTTTTCAGCTACACTTTCTTGCATTGGCTCTACATTGTTGATGGTGATCAACAATAGCCCACATGCTATGTAAGTGGTTCACTCTGAAAGTAATGTTTCTTATTTCATTTTGTTGTCCCCCAATGTCAGAGGTGGATGTTGGTGGTATGGTAGTAGAGCTTAAACCTTCATTCCAATAACTATTTTTTTCCTAGTTAGAGAGCAGTTGAGTTACAATCTGGCAAAGTGGCAACTGACATGAAAGCAGAGGTGTACTGTGTTTCTTATACCTCTTGTATTTTCAGTGGAAAATAAATAGGTAGCATTATTTTCGGAGCATCCACTCATAAAGTTAATGGGTTTTTTTAAAAAATAAAACAAAACAACTCTGACCCTGGATTTAAGTACAGAACTAGTTATTAAATATAAAAACTTTAAACTTTTAAATCCTTAGCCTCTTGGCCTTGTACCTGATTTCACCAAATACACTAAATCAATCAAGCACAAAAGACACTCTGAACCTAAACGAGTAAGCTCTAAATTAATCCTTAAATAGAAATCTATCTCAGTTCATGGTATATAGCAAAATAGCACTGAATATGAAATACAGAACTTACAATAGATAATGAAATAGCACTGAGGCTAAAATACAAGGGGGAGTGAGTTTCCGTGGCGTTGTGGTTAATGTGATTGGCTGTGACATATCAAAGGACTTTAAGTTCCATTGATGATTTACTTTCAGACTCCTTATCCCCCTCCAAGGTATGGATTAAAGGGTACACTTACTGTCCATCTACAAGAATAACTTTGGCATTAAATAACCCTCAAACATTGATATACCATTAAAAGAAGAAACCAACTAAACCTAAGATACTGAATCATATTGTATGATAAAATGACAGTGAATTTGAAATAAAAGGCATAAAGTATACAGCAAAATAACACCGAACCTGAAATACCAGTCTTACAGCAAATAATGAAATAACACTGAACCTGTATTATTGGGGTTACAGTGTATAGTAAAATCACACTCAACTTGTTATGTCAAACTTACAGATTTATAGGGTTTAAGAATTTTACATTTGGGCTGATTTATTCATATAAAAAAAGAGTTTGAGAGCAAAGAGTCAAGGTAAAGAAGAAGAAGAAGAAGAAGAAGAAGAAGAAGAAGAAGAAGAAGAAGAAGAAGAAGAAGATTATTGTTGTTGTTGTTGTTGTTACTATTATTTATTCATATATCTTTTTATGTTTTATTTTGATTCATTGTCAACAAAATCAGAGACAGGAATCACCATAGAAGATTCAGTTAAAGAGAGGATCATAACTGCAGGGCAAATAGTCGAAGATAACTAACTGACTTTCTTGACTGCTTTTCACTGCAAAAACCTTTTTGCTTACATCAAAAAAATTTTTTTAAATGCATGAAAAACATATTTCTTGTCTAAAAAGATTCACCGTCTCTAATTGTATATCAAGGATTAAGTAGGATTTGTTTTCTTTCCTATTTCTTCAATAAATTCAGGATTCTTAAGTGTCTTATGTTAATTTTGAATCTATCTATCTATCTCAATAGGATTTGGTTTCTTCAATAAATGTATTATTCTTAAATGAGTTATGTTTATTTTGAATCTATCTATCTATCTATCTATCTATGGGAGGTGGTTTTTGACTCCTGGATACTTCTTATTTATCCTAGAGACATAACTGCATGATGTCAGTGATGGTGCTGAAGTTTCCATAGCAAGTAGACTTTCATGGAGTTCAGTAGCTTTTCCCTCCCCTCAGTTTTAAATCTATTGTTTTTCTTTCTCCTGGGTCTTTTTTTTTTTTTTATACGTACAGTTACATCAATTGCAAACTTTCTCTTGATGCCCAATTACCATAGAGCAATGTTCATCTAAATCCTTGACTTTTTCATGTTCACTGCAGGTCGTCTAAACTTGTCACAGCTGCTTTGAATTCAGAGTTTTCCTTTTCCTAGATTAGTTTCCCAACCAACACTAGAGAGCCTAGTCTACTCTAATGTTTGCAGGGAGTCCCTGGGACATAATGGCAAAAGTGCTGGACTACAGCCACAAAGTTAGTAAGTTTAAACTCCAGTTGCACCATAACATTCACTTTCAGACTAATGCCCCTTAAAAAAGGCGTGAAACCCCTTATCCTCCTAGCTATGGATTAAATAGCATCATTGCTGTTTTTCTACAAGGATGACTTGTGTATTAAATAACCCACAAAGATTACTATGCCATTCAACAAAGAAACTAAAGAAATCTATTATTTGCTGATGGGAGAAGATGTGAATATATGCCTTTTTTAGGGCATTATAGTGAAAGGAAGTGCAAACAACTTCATCTAGCATTTGAACTTGGCTTATGGAGTTTATTTTCTATGATGACAATTCTTATACAACCTACACCTCTCATATGAGCATTGTATCAGTTAAAAATGATAGTCGTCATATCAAATAACAAACAACACTTCTGTCTATACATGGAGTCTTTACACACTCTGCTTTGGATCTAAGTTGTTGCTACCAGTCCATTTACCTTGGATCAGACGTTCAGACCAGAATAGTTTGGTTTGCTTTGATTTTATGGCCTATCAACCATTGTAGGTTATTTCATGCCAAATCCATTTTTATACTTATAAAAAAGAAGGTAAAGTTAGCAACCTTAGTCGAGGGTGACCTGAAGGCTCCCTTTTCCATAGCTACTACACCAAGTTGAGGGGAGGGCGCTATTCCTTTCCTTGGATTGTACTGCTTTACCCTTGATCCCTACCTTATATTGCTGAGTGTTAAGCAAGGAGGTAATGGTTACCGTCCTAGGATATGGACACAGTGACATGAGTTCAAATCCTGGACAAGACTAATTGCATTTCACATAGCACTAATACCCTTTGGAAAGGTATGAATCCAATTATTCTCCCTCCAGCTATGGGTAAATAGTAGGGCAGACTAGGTTCTTCAGCTTTGGTGAGGCAACTAGTCTAGGAGAAGGAAAACTCTGAATTCAAGCCTGTTAGACTTCGCTTAAAAATTGACCTTGTGTCACATCCTGCCCGAGCGGAGGGGTTGGTAAATATGATTAGGTACTACCACTCCAGGCCAAAGTGGATCTGTGAGCAATCGCAATGAAAGGGTACTCTGCATTCCCCAAAGCTTCAGCATTACTGGAACCTCACCATCGGATTGTTTCATGTCATATCTAGGACACTCATAGGGGAAGTCTTACCACTAAAAACAATACCCAAATTTACTACATTTTTCATTAAGAAAGTTGATATTTTATTATGAAAAGAGATCACTGCAAATTGAGTTTTGCTTATCAGATGTACAGGTTTTAAAAAGTGACAATCTGCTGAATAAACGATCAAACAGTTCAGATCTAAGGCCTAACAATGAATCACAAAATAATCCAGTGGAACTGCCGCGGAATCAAAGCCAATAGGAGCGAACTGCTCTTATTGATGACTCAACAACAACCTGCCATTGTCTGCCTTCAAGAAACATTTCTGAAAACCAATGATGATATCACAATAAAAAACCACCAAAGTTACAATTTCTTCAACAAAACCGGTCATAGAGCTTCGGGTGGTGTCTCAATCCTTATTAGGAACGACATACCGCAAAGCAAAATCCACCTCAACACTCAACTCCAAGCAATAGCTGTCAAAGTGACTTTACACAGAACAATTAATATCTGCTTTCTATATATTCCGCCCCACGATGCCATAAATGAAAGTGAAATCAACAACATATTACAGCAACTACCCACACCTTTTATTCTACTTGGCGATTTTAACAGCCATAACACCATGTGGGGCTGTAGAAGCACAAACTACAAAGGCCAAACTCTTGAAAATATCATTAACAATAATAATCTCTGCCTATTCAACAAAAAATCACCAACACATCTGGATCCATCATCTGCTACCTACTCAGCCATTGATTTAACCCTCTGCGACACTTCATTGTTCCTTGATTTCACCTGGAGAGTGTATGAGGACACATGCGGGAGCGACCATTTCCCAATTGTACTCGAGAGTTTGCACCCTCAAGACGACGACCTTCCCCGGTGGAGGTTGAATAAAGCTAACTGGGAAGAATTTCGCTCTCAATGTCAGAAACACCTCCTTGGAAACAATACCGAAACTATTCCCGAATTCTCCAAAAAACTTATAAATATAGCTAAAACATGCATTCCACACAACCCAACAATTCATAAACGAGACCGACCTTGGTTCAGCAAAGAATGTAAACAGGCTATTCGCCTACGACGAGCAGCTTTGCGGAAATTCAATACTGAACCCACAACCTCCAATTTAATCTCTTTTAAATTCCACCGAGCTAACGCCCGTAAAATCATCAGAGAAGCCAAGAAAAAATCCTGGCAAAATTACGTGAGCAAGCTAAATACCTCTTCTAATATCAAAACGGTTTGGCTCATGATTCGAAAAATAGCCGGTAAAAAACAATCAACTCCACTAAAACACCTCTCCGTAACAAACCACAAAATAACAGGTAAAAAGGCCATAGCAGATCTTCTTGCAGAAACATTTTCTAAAAACTCCTCCAGCCAATTCAACACAGAATTCTATAAAATCAAACCCACCCTCGAAAAGAAAAAAAATAAAGTTCTCTTCAAATAACTCCGAAGAATACAATAAGCCATTTACCCTAACTGAACTAGTGGACTCCATAAAAAATTCCAACCACTCAGCTGTCGGTCCTGATGAAGTACACAACGAGTTCCTTAAACAGCTACCAGAGGAATCGGTCAAATGCCTACTAAAGCTATATAATAATATTTGGGTGAACGGTACTTTCCCAGAAACATGGAGACAATCAATAATTGTCCCGATCCCTAAATCAGGCAAAGATACATCGAACCCGCAGAATTATCGACCCATCGAATTGACTAGCTGCCTTTGAAAGACGATGGAGCGGATGATAAATAGTAGACTGACGTGGTATCTCGAGACAAATGGTCTAATAACAAATATGCAAACAGGATTCCGGAAAAGAAGAGGAACCATAGATCATTTGATACGACTAGAAACCTTCATCAGAGAAGCCTTCATAAGAAAACAACATCTGACGGCAGTATTTTTTGACTTAGAGAAGGCTTATGACACTACGTGGAAGTATGGTATTTTGCGGGACCTCTATAATCTTGGCTTAAGAGGAAGACTGCCGATGTTCATAAAAAACTTTCTCTTCGAAAGAACATTTAGGGTACGCGTGGGATCCACCTTTTCAAACTCACAACATCAAGAGGAGGGTGTTCCGCAAGGCAGCATCCTCTCCGTTACTCTCTTCTCCATAAAAATCAATAACATTGTAAAATGTCTAACCCCCTCAATCGACTGTGCTCTCTACGTCGACGACTTCGTCATATGCTATCGGGCCACTCATATGAACATAGTAGAGCGACAACTTCAACTAAACTTAAACAAAGTAAATAAATGGGCAAGAGAAAATGGATTTAAGTTCTCCAAGTCAAAAACTAAATGCGTGGATTTTTGCTCTCTAAGGAAAATGCACAATGACCCTCTTCTAAAAATTGATGACTCCGAAATACCAGTCGTTAACGAATACAAATTCCTCGGCATAATATTCGATAAAAAACTTTCATTCATCCCACACATAAAATACCTAAAAAACAAATCAACCCGTGCCCAACAACTTCTGCGAGTCGTTGCCCACACAGAGTGGGGAGCTGACCGTCAAACTCTAATTAAGTTATATAGAACTCTTCTCCGCTCTCAACTTGACTATGGCATTTTCGTATATAGATCTGCCAGGAAATCATATCTGAAACAACTTGACCCTATTCACCATGGAAGCTTAAGACTGGTATTAGGAGCATTTAGAACTTCTCCAATTGACAGCTTATACACCGAAGCTCACGAAGCACCTCTACAGTGAAAAATTAACCCTCCAGTATTACACCAAACTTAAATCTTCTCCCTCTAACGCAGCATATGACTGCACCTTTGATCCAAAATACAGACAATATTTCGACCAAAAAGAAAAATCAATTAGACCATTTGGCCTCCGTATGGAGCCTATTCTCAAAGAAGCCAGCATTCCTCTAGATAATATCCATAAAAGCACCTTGCCACAAATACCACCTTGGATCATTAAAAATCCAAAAGTTAACCTTCAACTGAATCAACTCCATAAAACAAAGACACATCCCCTCACCTACCAAGAAAAACATCAAAATATCCTCCAACAGCATCCTGACTATCTATGTATCTATACAGATGGATCCAAAGATTACAATAAAACAGCATGTGCAGCAGTCTTAAACAAAATAATAAAAACAAAAGCCCTGCCAATGGATAGTTCTATTTTCACAGCTCTCGACATTATCTCAACATTATCTCGAAAGAAAAACACAAAAAATTCATCATATTCTCAGACTCGCTCTCTGTCCTATTATCATTAAACAACAAAAAACTAGAGCACCCACTTATTGCAGACTACACTCAACATTAAACAAAGAAATCGTTTTTTGTTGGATTCCAAGCCACATTGGGGTGAGAGGAAATCATAGAGCAAACGCAGGAGCAAAATCGGCTTTAGATTTGACCCCTGAAAAGTACAACATCCCATACACCGATCTGAAACCGAAAATAATTTCCTCCATAAAAAATGCCAACAACGCTGGAATAGAAATACCAGCAATAAACAATTTCAGGTCAAACCCTTTTTGGGAGAATGGCACCCAGCCTTTCGAAAATCGCGAAAAGAGCAAGTAACAATAACGCGATTGCGTATTGGTCACAGCAGACTTACGCACTCTTTTATTCTCAAGCAAGAACAGCAACCCCAGTGCTCGACATGCCAAACGCCCTGCACAATCAAACACGTTCTCTTTGAGTGTAAAGTTTTTAATGACACCAGAAAGCGCTATTTCCACGCAAATTCCATGAAGGACTTATTTGAGAACGTCCACATAGATAATGTCCTGTCGTTCTTGAAAGAGACCGGGTTGTACCAGAAAATATAGATTTGGTTACAATCCCGAAAACACAACAAAGTAATCAACAGAAAGCAAATTAATGCTGAATAGATTTATGCTTGTGTTGGTAGAAATTGTAGTGAGAAAAAAAAAACACTATCATCACTAAATAAACTAATGTCACATAGAAATACTTGCAAATACTCGTATGCGAGTAAATGAGTTGTATAGTTTTAGTATGGTAGGATTAAATTATGTGTCTGCAAATCGTACATACGTGTAAACAGGCTTTGGCATTAAATATCCTATAGAGGTTGATATGCCATTAAACCCAATCAATCAATCAATCAATCATTAAACAATCTGATGGTAAGGTTCCAGTAATGCTGAAGCTTTGGGGAATGCAGAGTACTCCTTCACTGCCATCGCTCCCAGGTCCACTCTGTTCTGTAATGGTAGTACCTGACAGGGTTCTATCTATGGGTTAAATAGAACTAAACAGTGTACTTATGCTAAACTGAATTGTTTGAAATAGAACTGTTTATAAGTATAAAAATGAATTTGGCATTGAATAACATACAATGGTTAATATGCCTGTGGTGTAATGGTTATTGTTGAAGGAAATGGACACGGTGATATGAGTTCAAATCCTGGACAAGGGTGATTGCATTTCACATAGCACTAATACCCTTGGGAAAGGTATGAATCCAATTATTCTCCCTCCAGCTATGGGTAAATAGTAGGGCAGACTGGGTTCTTTAGCCTTGGTGAGGCAACTAGTCTATGAGAAGGAAAACTCTGAATTCAAACCTGTTAAACTCCGCTTAAAAATTGACCTTGTGTCATATCCTGCCCGAGCGGAGGGGTTGGTAAATATGGATATGCCATAAAACCAAACCAAACCAAACCAAAATTTCTTTAGGGCATTAATAAGAACTGAAATGAAACACTATCATCCAGGATCTGAAATCACTGTATTGAATTTTATTTCCTCTGACTATAACTGTTATGTCACCCTCTCTGACGAAAATCAAAATAAGTTTCATATCTAAGTGGATTTTATGTGAGATTTAATTTAAACATCATTTAGAATATGAACAAAAAAAAATAACTTTTTATTAAAAAACTGTTGTGCAATTAATTATGAAAACTACTGTATCGTAACACCTTTTAAAGTATGCAGCGATGCTGCATCAATACTAGGGGAGCGCTCATGGCGTAGCGGTTATTGTAATAAGAAATGGAATTGGCAACCCGAGTTCAAATCCAAGACGTGGCTGTTTGCATTTCATACAGCACTAATCCCCTTAGTACAGGCATGAATCCAGCTATTCTCCTTCCAGCTTGGATATATTGTAGAGCAGACTGGTATCTTTGGTATAGTAACAAATCTAGGAGAAGGAAAACTCTGAATTCAAACCAGTTGGACACTGCTTAAATGTATCTCTTGTACTGCATTCTGTTCATAGCAGATGGGTTAGGCAAACACTCATGTTGTTACAATTGTAGTCATCATAGGAAATTGGAATCCGCAACCTGAATCCAAGTCTAAGATGAGGCTGTTTGTATTTCATATAGCGCTAATACCCTTGGGAAAGGCATGAATCTATCTATTCTCATTCCAGCTATGGGCAAATAGTAGGGCAGACTGTGCTCTTTAACCTTATTGTAGCAACTAGTCTTGGGGAAAGAAAACTTTGAATTCAAATCACTTGTACTCCAATTCAAGATTCGATATACTGACTTGAAACCTGAAATGAATAAATTCATTCATACAAAATGGTAAAATGCTGGAATAACAACATTCACAATAAACTCTTTTTAATCAAACCCACATTGGGAGACGAGAGATGAGCATTCAGAAAATCCAAAAAGGAAAAAATCACAATATCCTGGTTATGCATTGGTAACATATAACTTACACATTTCTTTATACTCAAACAAGAACAACAACTTCAATGAATAACATGTCAAACACCCTGTATCGTTAAACACTTTCACATAGAATGTCAAGCTTTCACTTGTATCAGAAAACGCCTTTTCAATGTTAATAATATGAAAGATCTGTTGGAAAATATTAACATAAATGGAATTCTGTCTTTTAAGAGAAACAAAATTATACCAAAGAATATAAACATAAACCTGATCAATACCATAAAAAGGAACCCTGTAACACGATTTCCGATGATACTAACATCTCGTCAAAACTGTTGACCTCAAAAATGTAATTATGAATATTCAACATACCTTATTCCTTAATCTCTAGACATGAAATAACGCTAGACGTGCTGACTTACTGTTAAAATCCATTAAACCAAAACAAACCAAATGAACAGCACTTAAAAATTACCCTTATGTCACATGCAAATGGAGGGGTTGGGTAAATAGATATATCAGTTCAAGGCAGAATCAGACGAATAGTCTTTGGCAGAATGAGATTTGATGTTTGTTCATGTCAATACAGATATTTTGAAAATGAATATTTCTTTAGAAAAAATTTTTTTTTTTTTGATTTGATGTTTAAGCCTGTCAACATGGAAAGGTTTTAAATCAGGATTAAATCTTGTGATTGAATAAAAAATCGCATTGAAAGGAAAATCTTTTTGCTTTTCACCCAGAAGAAATTAAGAATTCTTAATCCTCTTAATAAAATGAGTATCACATTAACTGATTTTATTACCGATAAAAGATATTCAAGAAGACCAGAAAAAATAATTTCAAAGGAAAACGTAGTAAGAAATCTTTGTTAGAAGACCCATCAACTTGTTGGGTTCTTGTTGTAACAGCTGTCCATGATGATATTAATTCTTCAATTTAGGAAAGAATCATGGTTATCTTTCGATGGCTGTTTTATTCTCTTCTATAGAAGCCACTCTTATAGAGGAGCAGCAGTAGTTCCCCGATCGAACTAACGATCCTGAGCATTAAGTCGTCAAACTCACGTCCAGGACCTGTTTAGGTACTGAGTTTGGTCGTCAATGGGTTTATTCAAATACCTTTATGTACATCATGCTGCTTCCCATGTGTACGTAAAAAAAAATGGGGGGTTAATTTTAATTTAAGTTTTCTTAAGTTTTAACTTAGTTAAAGTCCAGGATTAAGGTACTTTAGTCAGACTTTCACTTATATTTTCACCTATCTTCTGATATTGGTACTGAAATGGGTTTTTTTTTGTTGTTTTTTTTCGCAGTATTGGGACATTTTTCTTGGCTTCTTAGTTTTTCTTCTATACTACAGTTGGGAGCCGAGGAGGCTTTAAGAATTATATAGCTTATTGTAATTACCATTTCACAGATATCTTCATTATACTGAGAGTTTGAATAACCAAAATAATCAAGTTCAACATAACCAGAGACTTCATAAATAATTGTTCAGTTGCCAATTGAACTGGAAATTGATTTATTCTCTAATTTAGAACATTTTAATGTAATCATCATCATCATCATCATCATCATCATCATGTCGTGCTGGTAGCATGGATATCCCTGACCCTCTCTCGCCACTCCTCCCTATCGTTCATCGTCCTAGGTAGGTCTTCAGGACAACATCCCGTATCCTCACATAGCTGCTGAATGTATGTTCGTGCATGTATGTTCTTTGCATGGCCATGGGTGGGGGTCCATAAGAGTACATCACTTATGAGTTCGTCCCTGCTTCTCCAGCAGTGTCCTGCATGTCTGGTTCGTCTAACTTGAATAGTTTTCGTGATAGGAGGCAGGTGGCCGTACAGTTGGTGTTTTGTGGGGTGTTGCCGTCATGACTTGTTCAAGATTGCTCGCAGCATTCTTGTGTAATTGCCGTCTAGCTTCTTCTCCAGTCGTTTTGTTAGAGTCCATGTAGTCCACCCATATAGTAGTATCGATGTGACCGCTACCTGGAAGAAACTGCGTTTCATTTTATCGGTTAGGTCTGATTTCCATATAATCGATAGCCTATTTATAGCTGTCCATGCTTTCGTTAACCTCGTGTCGATGTCCTTTTCGGTTGATGCGACACTGCTTCCTAGGTAAGTGAATTTGTCAACTAGTTTAAGAGGGGCTCTGTCTAGAGTGGAGATGTCCCCCGTTCGATTATAGCACATATATTCCGTTTTGTGTGCATTAACATAGAGGCCTATGCCTGCGGCTGCTCGTTCCAAACTATGCAGTAGCGTTTCGGCTTGTTCGGGTGTGTTTGCCAGTATTGCTATGTCATCGGCGTAGTCGGCGTCGGTAATTGTTTTTGCGGGGTACCTTCTGCTTCTTTTCTTCGTCAGCTCGAACCCATTCTCTCTGATTTTGTCAATCGATGTTCTAAGTACGTAGTCTAGACAAATGATAAAGAGGTACGGAGCCAGCGTGTCCCCTTGTAGTACTCCTGCTACAATGTCGAAGTATTCTGTGTCTCCATCTGGTGATCGTACTTTTACTTTAATGTAATATTCCAATTAAAAATTAAAAAAAGAAAGGCCAAGAGGGGTAAGACTTCCTCAATGAGTGTCCTGGATATATGACCCTAAACAGTCTGATGCTGAGGCTCCAGTAATGCTGGAGCTTTGAGGAATGCCAAGTACACATTTATTGCCATTGTTCCCATGTCCCCTCTGGCCTAGAGTGGTAGAACCTGATAGGGCCCAAACACAGGTCAGATAGAACTAAACTGTGTACAAATGCCAAACTGAATTGTTTGAAATAGAACTATTTTTTACTTTTAACTGTGAGTAAACAAAAAAAAAACTATAGTTATGTCAAACTGAATTGTTTGAAATTGAACTGTTTTGACATTTAAACTTATGCTAAACCGAATTGTTTGAAATAGAACTGTTTATATGTATAAAAATGGATTTGGTATTGAGCCCTGCACTTACGAAATCCAGCTCTGAATACAAAATAATAACAACTTTAATATTGAGTACTCTAAAAAATACATAAAATAAAAAATGGAAAATGCAAAGAAAACAATATATATATATATATATATATATATAAGGATCATTAAATAAGTTTCCAGACTTTTTCGTATGGACACTTTTATTGATAGTACACACATGAAACTCTAGTCCCTTTTGAAGTAATCTCCTCCGGCTGCAATGCACCTGTTGTACCGTTCCAACAACTTCTGGAAGAACCCATGGAAGTCCTCTTGTGTCAGTGTGTCAATGACCTTCGTCACAGCCTCTTTTATCTCCTCAATTGTCTAACAATGACAGCCTCTGAGCTTAGGGAATAACCAAAAGTCACAGGGAGTAAGGTCTGGACTATAGGGAGGGTGAGGAACTGTCTTGATGCCCATCTTGGTCAAATAGTTGGTGACAAGGATGGAATTGTGGACTGGTGTATTGTCCTGGCGGAAATGCCACTGACCCGATTTGAAGAGTGCTGACCTCTTCCCTAGGAATCTCTTTCTGAACTCCCTTAAAACCTCAACATAGTATTCCTTGTTGACTGTCTTTCCAGTTGGAACCCAGTGCATGTAGATCATGCCAGTGCTGTAAAAAAAAAAGGGATCATCAAAAGTTTGTGGGTGGATTTATTCTGTCTGGCCTTCTTGGGTCTGGGAGAGCTAGCATCCTTCTACCGGGAACTCTGTCTCTTGGTCTCTGGGTCATAGCAGTAGATCCAGCTTTCATCGCATGGCATTTTTTCCAAGTTTAAAACAGAACTTTATTGCATATCGTTCTTCCTCACGTCCAGATTGTTGTTTTGAAATTCACCAGCTGTGACAATCAGGCTTTATAGGGGGTATTCCAGTTCCTGCTGTAGCTGTTCATTTGAAGCTGAAATCATAAAAATTGGTCAGTCATCTCATAAGATGTATAGGAATAACATACTTAATTTTCAAGAGTCTACAATTTTAAATACCTCTACAAAAAAGTCTAAAAACTTATTGAATGCACCACGTATATATATATATATATATATATATATATGTTTGGTCTGTTTTTTGTTTTAATGCCATATCAACCTTCATGGGTTATTTAATGCTAAAGCCATCCTTCTAGAAGAACATCAATGATGCTATTTAACCCATAGCTGGGAGGATAAGGGGGTTTATGCCTTTCCCAAGGGTATTTATCTGAAAGTGAATGTAATAGCGCGACTGGAGTTCAAACTCGCTTACTACGATTCTGGAGTCCAGCACTTTAAATATATATATATATATACATATATATATATATATATGTGTGTGTGTGTGTGTGTGTGTGTGTGTGTGTGTGTGTTTACTAATGCTCTCAATGGAAGGTCTTTTTCTAAGTTTAACAGATTTGAATTCAGTCGCCATATCAAGGTTAAAAAGCCCACTCTGCCCTATTATTTATTCATAGCTGGGGGAAGAATAGTTAAAAGCATACCTTTCCAAAAGGTATTAGTTCTATGTGAAATGCAAACAGCCTTATCCAGGATTTAAACTTGGGTCACCATGTTCATTTCCCACAATGATAACCATTACGCTGCAAGTACCTATATATATATATATATATATATATGTATATATCAGTGGCATTTATTCCAAAGAAGCAAAGTATGCATTGTTTACCCTATAAAAATTATTCTATTCAAAATTTAAAAAATCTTTGTGTATTAATTTTAATGTGTTATTTATTTGAATTATATCATTCAGTAATTTAAGGAGGCTAAATAAATTTATAAGTAAATTGTGATAAAGAATTGAAACTTATAAACAGTCCTGTTCACGTAAAAGTGTAGTAACTCCATTGGCATTTTACCAACCACAGCAACGGCAGTGTAAAAACCTCTCTTTATATCTTGTTATAGCTCTTTCTTACTAACTAGCACAACCTATATTGAGCTTTCATTTACTCTCCTTTTCCCGCGTAAACGCATACAGTGTGAAAGACCCTAACATGGTCATATCCTGTGAGACCCTTATGCATTTATATCCATACCCAACTGTGCTGCATATTGACTCCTTATTATGGCTCTCTGCAACAAGCCCAAAGAACACTCAGCTACTCCACAAATTAAAATGTCACCAAAGAACTGCAGTGAGTTAGAGTCTGAAGCTGACTTTCTTTTTCCTCAATACTGCAGCAAACATGAACACAGCAAGTAAGCTTATGCTCAGTGGATCAAGCTTCCTTTTTCTTCTGCTACTATCTTTTCATGCAACCTTAACTACCAACTGAACAGAACCTTTAGCAGAATGGACTTTTCCACTATGTAAATTGCTTGTGTTATTGAATTGTAAATACACCTTTCACTGCCTGTTTTCCTTGTTTTTTTTTTATCCCTACAACATGAACAGTGTGTGATACAGCATTGAACTCATAAAGATGGCTCTTTCTTCTCTCTTTATCTCCTCCCTTGTATTACAATACATGAATCTAACACCTGTTAGTTATGTCTCCATAGATGCTTGGTATAGCCGATATCCATAGTTTGGTGGAAGCCATTATATCTCAATATCTATTTATATATACAAACAAAAGAATCTTAGTTATTAATAGATACAAGTAAGCCTTTAATAATCCAACAAGCTTTAATTCAGTTCTGTCTTGTTGGCAAGTCATAGATTATGCTGACTATATTCGCTGCAGAGAGTAACATTCCCTAAATCGACAAAAAGAGGGGTCCTGGGTATAACACTAAAAAGCATCTGGTGGTGAGGCTAGAGCTTTGAGAAGTGTGTAGTATCCCTTCATTGCCATTACTCTGATGTTCACTCTGACCTGAAGTGGTAGTACCTGTAAATTGATCTGTTGGCAAAATATTTGTATTAGAATGGAATAATTGATGTCATATAACCATGCAGAAACCTTAAGGAAAAAATTCAATATTAATGCACAGTTGTTGAAATAAATTTTTAGCGAGAAGAATTATTATATGTTGTTACATTGTCTCCTCGCTATGTTGTTGTTGGAAAATAAAGGAGTTGGAACGAAATATTGAAAAGTTTTTATGAAGATTTAATGACAGCGATAATAAAAGGTACCTTTATGCTGGAAGTCTCGTACGAAGGAAGGAAGGAAGGAGTTGTGGTGTTGAGAAGGAATTTTAGCAGCTAAATGCCTGAGTGGACTGTGCATCGCTACTGTTAAGGCATTGTTGACTGTCTGAGCATTGCCATAGTGTAGCAAAGGTTGTGTTTGCTGGTTAAGGACAAGAATTATGTAGTCACCCATGAATGTGTGGTCCTAGTTGTTGTAGGATAGAAGCATTAATGTCTCCAGAAAATGTTGCTGAGGGATGAAGTAGCTGGATGTCTGAGCGGAATTGCGCGTCACAGTAGACATAGCTAAAATTAGAGGCGATGTGAAGGTGTTCCTGTGTGTGGCAGATTAAATACATCTAATTCATATTCAACTGGGAACCCTTGGTCTAAGAGAGTAGACTGGAGAGGTCCATAAATTCGATGGCTTTCCTCATGGTGTTGTGATGCTGCTGCTATGAAGGGAGCGGACAGTAAGTACGTCTGTCCTGTTCGAAATATTCTGTGGAAGTGATAGTTTGACGGGCTTTCCCCATTTTATGTTTGTCCGGAAAAATGGTCTGGGCTGAATAGGATAAGTCATCCTCATTTGGCGAAAATATGCATCAACCCTAACGGTCAAATTAATTTACGCGCCAAACAAAAATACGAAGTTCTTTCTGCTACAAATTATTCAATTAATCAATCTAATCGAGGGGTGAGCAAACTGCAATCGATGGGCCACATGCAGCCCACTGCACTGTTCAGTACAACTTGTGAAAGCCTCTAAAAAATTTTTTAAAAAGCACTTGCACTTGAATAGAGACTAATTTTTTTTTTATTTTAAAGGATGTAACCGTTTAATAATTCATAACCCAGTGATACGGCCCTCCCACCAAAATGTTTGCCAACCCCCTGCTCTAATCAATCGATCATTCTAATCAATCAACTGATCAATCTAATTAAATCAAGCAATCAATCTAATTAACCAATCAAATTAATCAATCAATCAATCAACTGGTCAAATAAATCAATCAATCCAATCAATCAGTCAATCGATAAAATCACTCAATCTAATCAATCAATCAATAGATTGATAAAATCACTCAATTTACCCAATCGAATCAATCAACTGAATCACTCAATCTAACCAATCAAATCAATTAATCAATAAAATCACTCAACCTAACCAATCAAATTAATTAATCAATAAAATCACTCAATCTAACCAATCAAATCAATTAATCAATAAAATCACTCAACCTAACCAATCAAATCAATTAATCAATAAAATCACTCAACCTAACCAATCAAATTAATTAATCAATAAAATCACTCAATCTAACCAATCAAATCAATTAATCAATAAAATCACTCAACCTAACCAATCAAATCAATTAATCAATAAAATCACTCAACCTAACCAATCAAATCAATTAATCAATAAAATCACTCAACCTAACCAATCAATAAAATCACTCAATCTAACCAATCAAATCAATCAATCAATAAAATCACTCAATCAAATCAACCAGTCAATTAATCAATAAAATCACTCCATCTAACCAATCAAATCAATTAATCAATAAAATTACTCAATCAAATCAATCAGTCAATTAATCAATAAAATCATTCCATCTAACCAATCAAATCAATCAATTGAATCAAGCAATCAAATCATTTAATCAAATCAAATGAATCAGTCTAATCAATCTAATCCATTTTGTTCACAAATTCCCAACTGACTTTAAATTTCTTAGCTGTAATTTCAACTTTGCAAGCCACAACACATTTTGTTACACTAGATCTGTTTTCTTATTGCAGTGTTCTTGTAAACACAGGCCAACAATTTCTGCTTGTTTTAAACCATTTATTAATACTGGTTGAACCTGTGATACTCTAAGCTTTTTTGGTCCTGGGGGCACATATTTAGGTGCACTAATGTATATGCATGTAGATGTAAGTGTGTCAATATATATATGCTTATAGGTGTAGCATGTGTATATGCATGTACATCAGTGGGGGGGGATTAATAAAAAGAAAATAGAAAATTAAATAAAAAGATTTTAAAAAAATGTAGCAATTCCTAGAAGCCTCTCACAAGAAGCAAAACCTATGTATGCCTGAAATACATTCTGACACCATAGAGAAATCTGTAATCACTTCAGCCTTCACTACTGGTATGGAAGGACCCTCTTTCACTCAGCTGCAGTGTACCTGTTTGTCTAGTCCTGGGGCTTTTCAGCAGGTTGTGTCTGCTGCTAGCAAGCTGTCACTGTCGAACATATCTCATTGAAAAACACGGACCAGACATAATCACCAGCCTTAAACTCACCACCCACCAAAAATGACTCTAATATATTTTGACACCTTGTCTGGGAGATGTAACTACATCTACTGGCTTCAGGAAGAATTTCCCACCATTGGTCATTAAACCCTGAAATAAAGTTTTAAGTTGAAAGGTGTCTTTGTCTCTTTCCTTCCTTCCTTCAATTTTCTTGCAGTCTTCCATGCCAACAAGTTAAACAGGCTAAGAAGAAGAACAAAGGAATCAGATACTTAAAACCTAAAATCAACGACCATAGAACAATAACGACAATCAACAAAACGAAATAAATAAACCAACAAACAAATCTTCTCAGCTCCATATGTGTAGGCATAGGTGGCATATATATATATATATATATATATATGTAAGTATGTATGTATGCATGCACATGGATTTGTGTGCGTATCAAGAGGATAGCTAAATAAGTTTGGAGGAACAAGCAGATTTTAAAGGATGATAAAATAGAAAGAGAAGGATTTCTTGATGGGGATAAAAGGTTTAGTTTTTTTTATGTACACAATAAACAAAAGTCTTTGGTACAAGTGCAGTCGAAAGTCAGCCACAAGGTATCATTTTTTAAACTTCTTTAGTTCTGGGTGGTCCATGTGAGAGGTGTGAGGTTTCTTTTCCCAAAAAAGAGCCCCATATATTCAAGGAATCAATTAGAAGATTGACAGAGGAGTTACAGCCGAAGGCAGTGGTTGGTTGTTCTGCCAAGTTGGTATGTACGCTCATCAACAGTAGTGAGGGATCAACACCCAAGTCAATACAACAAAAGGAATTGAAAAGAAAAATTAAATAAATAAATGGTACAACTAAAAAATATTTAGTGTGAGTATAGAATAGCCAACCAAAGAAGATTTTCATTGATTCTGATTTTAATGGCCTGTCAATTAATCAGGGGTTATTTTATGCTTCAAGGTCAGGGAATCACATTCCTTGTATGTTCATAGTGAAATTTCTGTATATGTTTCTTAAGAAGTTTTTTGTTTTTGTTTTCTGGTACACAGTCGCTTCAAATAGGAATACTCTTTAAATAAACCTATTTGACCCACAAGTACGACCCTAACAGCTACTACCACCCTGGGTCAAAGTGGACCTGGGAGTAATGTCAATGAAGGTGTACTCTACACTCTCCAGATCCCCAAAACTGAAGTATCAGCATCAGATGAAGTTCAGTGTCATCCCCATGATAACTCCTTTTTTGGGAAGAATCTTACACTTCAGCATACACTAAACCCCATCACAAAGGTAACTTATTTTTGGTGTGGGCTTTACACCTCTGAAGGTAATACAGTCAGCATACTCTAAGCCCCTTCACAAAGGTAACTTATTTTTGGTGGGGGCTTTACTCCTCTGTAGGGGATACAGTCAGCATACTCTAAACCCCTTCACAAAGATAACTTATATTGGTGGGTGCTTTACCCCATTGTAGGGGATACAGTCAACATACTCTAAACCCCATCACAAAGGTAACTTATTTTTGGTGGAGGCCTTACCCCTCTGCAATGGATACAGCATATTCTAAGCTTTGCCATCCAAAACATTATATAGAAATATAACATTTACATTCACCCTCGAGATAAGAGTAAATTTCTGTCATTTGCATCATCCTTTTTCTGAAAAGTTAAATCTCAAATGTATATCTTGAACTAGCTAAAATTTGACAATATTTCTTTAATCTTTCCTTCCTCTAATCATGAAGTTATTGTATATATCACATATATCATTTTTAGGATTCAGTAAAAATAGTGAAGCAAATGACAGAAACTTGTTCTTACATGGATCATGAATATAAGTATTATATTTCATGATATAAACTGGCTTGTTGGCCTAGTGGGTAGAATGTTCGCCAATGGTCTGTGAGACCTGAGTTCAATTCTAGGTTGCGTCATACCAAAGACTTTAAAAATGGTACTTGAAACCTCCTTGCTTAACACTCAGCAATATAAGGTACGTATCAAGGGTAACGTGGAACAATCCAGGAAAAGGAGTTGTACCCACCCCTACACCTCGCTATTATAAAGGGAGCCTTCTGGTCGCCCTTGACTATAGTCGCCAACTTTACTTTACTTTATTTATTTTATGATATAATCTTTTTTACATTACTGCAGAATTAATGAATATTTTCATGGGTGGGCTATTCTGGACAAGCACTGAATATTTTACACATTTATAAATCGAGAATTGACATGATTTTTCCATTGTTCTCACTCTGACATTGAACCTTTCTCTTACTAAACTTAAGTTGACATATAAGAGCAACTGTTCTTTCCCCAATCAATTCCATTTCAGGTAGAGTAAGTAGGCGGTGGAGAGTAATGTCTTACGGAGAGTTGGGTATTGGATGAAGAAGGTCAAAGAGCAGACTCTAGATGATTTGTATTTCTTTATTTCTCTTTCTCTTTTAATATGAATAGATGATTATCATTATCTCTTTTCTAAACATGACACACATAAATGACAAGGACATTCATATTAATTTATAAATCATTTGCTCATCATCATCATCTTCATCATCAAGTTGCACTTACAGCATGGGGGGGTGCCCTCGTGGCGTAATGGTTAAAGCAATGGACTGCAGAATCGTAGTAAGCGAGTTCAAACTCCAGTCTCTCTATTACGTTCACTTTCAGGCATATATCCTCGGAAAAGGCATGAACCCCTTTATCCTCCTAGCTATGGGTTAAATAGTACCACTACTGTTAGTCTAGAAGGATGGTTTTGGTATCAAATTACCATATGCCATTAAATAAAGAAACTAAACCAAACCAAACTTACAGTGTAGATTTCCCTGACTCTCTCTCTACATCCATCCATATTATCCATCACTCACAGCAGGTCTTCCAAAAAACATCCTGTGTCTGCACATAGCTGATGTAAATAATTTCTTACTCATTGGCCAACACTGGCACGTCTATGTGTAGAGGACCATAGAAGAATGTCACTTATAAGTTCATCCTTGCCTCTTCAGCAGTGTCAAGCAAATCCTCTGACTTTATTTTTGAGATGAGAGGCAAGTGGCCATGCAGCTGTTGTTTTGTGAGGTGTTACTACCAGGATTCGTTTAAAAGAGCATACAGCATTCTTGTATATTTCCCATCTTGCTTTTTCTCGGTGTTTTTGGTTAGTGTCCACGTGGTGCATCCATACAGTAGTATTAACACAGCCATAGCTTAGAAGAAATCCTGTTTTATTTAATCAGATAGATCAGACTTCTATACGATCAATGACCAATCAATAGCAGTCCATGTTTTAGCTAGGAATATGTTGATATCCCTTTCAGTTGATGAGATATTGCTACCAAGGTATGTAAACATGTCTACTAATTTCTGAGGCCGACTGAAAGTAGAGATGGATACTTCTCATTTAAAAGGCATGTACTCCGTTTCATTTGTGTTCATGTGGAGACCAATGCTTCATACTGTTTGGTTTAGGCTATGCAGTAGGAATTCTGCTTGGGCTGGTGCATTTTCAAGAAGCGCTAGATCATCTGTGAAGTCTGCATCTGTTTCTTCTTGCCTTTTTTTTTAGCATAAACCCATTCTTTTTATTAGATCTATTGATGTTTGAAGTACGTAGTCTCACCAATTTGATTATCATTGACTGAAGTGTTCACCAATGGCCCGAGAGACCAGGGTTCAATCCCAGGTCAAGTCATACCAAAGACTCAAAAAATGGTACTTGATGCCGCCTTGCTTAACACTCAACATTATAAATTACAGATCAAGGGTATAGGAAAAGGAGTAGCGCCCTCCCCTACACCTCGGTGTTGTAGCTAAGAAAAGGGAAGCCTTTGGGTCGCCCTTGACAACAATCGCTAACTTTACTTATGGCTCTAATAAATAAAGAAAGTCTATCACATTCTATGAAAGAAATCATTGATATTCAATAGAGTACAATATAAATAGAAAGAAAAACTTCTTTACTCTTTATTTTGCCTGTAGATGAAGTGATTGATAAATTTTAATGGGATTTCAATCTATATTGGGTTATTTTATGCCTACGTGCTAGGGAATCTAATTCATTGTATATTCACGTGTACAGTTGTTGCTTAAGTGTTTTTTTTTTTTTTGCATGTGGTCAAGTATTTTTAAACCGATCTATTTGTTCAATAGATGGGACCCTAACAGGTTCTACCGCTCCAGGTTGGTTGGTTGGGTTTTATTGTATATCAACCTCTAGGAGTTATTTAATGCCTAATCCAGTTCTCATGCATTAGATATGAATTATCTGCAAACGCATATATTGTAGAGAACATAACTTTAAAAAAAAACAGAAAAAACAAACATAGCTCATTTACTCGCATACAAGTAAATGATCTTACGTATTTCTATTTAACATGAAGTAGTTTATTTGATATAATTTGTTTGCACAACCAAGTAGTCGTTATTATTTCTCACTACAGTTTTACTCGTAGAGATTTAATGGTTTCAAGTATTGCTATTCAACATTAATTTATTTGTACTTAATCGATTGGTAAGTTGGATGGCTGAATTTTCCAGAATTGTGAAAACTGTTATATTTTTAGGTATAACCCTGTATCTCTCAAGAAAGAGAGAACATCATCCTTGTGGACGTTCTCAAACATATCTCTCATATTACCTGTTTTAAAATGCCTCTCTCTTGTGATAGCTAGAGCTTCCCATTCCACTAGCACATATTTAATGGTGTAAGGTGTCTGACATGTCAAACATTGTGGTGGCTGTCCCTGCTTGAGTATGAAAGAATGAATGAGACTTGTGTAGTCAATCCGCAATCAAGATATAATGACTTCTTCCTTTCTTGATTTTCTGAAGACTGGTCTCCATTCTCCTACAGTGGGCTTTATTTGGAAGAGTTTGTTGTTAATGTTGTTATTTCAGCGTCGTTGCCATTTTGTATGAAAGAATTTATTGATTTAGGGTTTCAAGTCAGTATATGGAATGGAGATATTGTTGGGGCACAGATGTAAGGCCGATTTGGCTGCTGTTCCAGGTCAAAGTGGACCTGGGAGTAATGGCAATGAAGGAGTATTTCACATTTATAGATCTGGAGCCTCACCACCAGATGTAGTTAAGTGTTATATCTAGGACAATTTTGGGGGGGGGGGTCTTACCCCTCAGCCAGGAGGGATACAGTTAGCATATTTGAAGCCCCACTGACAGGATGGTCTACCTGGAGAGTACAGGACTTTATTAAAATTTCAATTGCTTTTTATTTGACGTTTTTGTTTCCATATTGATTGTCATTATGAATAGTTTAGAACCAATCTTCTTCCATGAAAGGTTTTAATATTAAAAAGAAATGGTTGCTTATACTTAACCCTAGTTATGGCTCTCATGAATGAAGGAAGTGTTTCCTCTGACATGTGTGCTAAAGCTTTAATTTAAAAAAAAAACAATGACCCACTTGCACCTGGTCTTCAGGCCTGGTGACCCAATGACCAGCAGTGCACTAGTCTCATGCACAACCTCCCCCTCTTCTACTACTCACTGTAAAAAAGACCTTGTCCCAAATTCTACCTGGTAAGAGATATGAATAAATAAAAGGCTTCTCATTGAGCAATGTGCATGAGTTATCTATTTGGGGTATGGCGCTTATTATTCATTCATGTTGTAAAATGTGCATAGCTATGTTCATACGAGCTTAGTTGTCTGAATTTTTTAGATGAAGCTTAATGATTTTTATCATTAAGGGTTTTCGGACTATTGTCATCTTTATTGTTATTTTCACAACGATTTGGCCGATAAAAATCCTCCGACCTTCTTCAGGTGTTTGTCGAACTTGGGAACTTACACGGAACTTCAAACTACGTCTTTTATTGATCCACATGGGTTGCCTGTTCTGCTTCCGTTTGCCATAACCAAGCACAAGTGTTAAGTATTCCTGTATTGTTACTCGCCCGTAGTCAGGATTGAACCTGCAACCACTAGATGATTGTATCCCTTGAAGCTTAGGGAACCAACGTCTATAACCGTTATGTTAGTTTCAAGTGAATTTTTGGGACTTAAAAACCAAATGTTCTTACTTGACTTGGATTACTACTATTATATATGATTTTTTACCTATGCTCATATTCAGATTTTTTTTTTTATCGGAACCGATAATTAAAAAGGTTAAATAAAAAAAAATCTAAAGAAGATAATTGTCAGAAAACCCAAAAAGATAAAAATTCATACGAACTTATCTTGTTTTCCTTCACTTTATTCACTGTTAGCGTATCAATAGATATAAGTAGTTGGCGACTATAGTCGAGGGTGACCCGAAGGCTCCCTTTTCAATGGCTACTACACCGAGGTGTAGGGGAGGGCGCTACTCCTTTCCTTGAATTGCTTCACTTTACCCTTGATCCTTACCTTATAATGCTGAGTGTTAAGCAAGGCAGCATCAAGTACCATTTTTAAAGTTTTTGGTATGACTCGACCTGGGATTGAACCCCGGTCTCCTGGACCATTGGCAAACACTCTACTCATTAGGCCAATGGCCCGGTAATCAATAGATATACTAATGTTAATATTGGACGTTGGTGAATGGGGATACAACTAAATGTCTTCCCTAGCACCCAACAGTTCCGATAACCGATAAAAGCATTCCAATAGTTGGTATCATTAATTCCAATGTACAAAGGTCGTTCAAAAGGTTTTAAGTTTTAAATCAGAATTAGTTTTTCTAGTTTTATAAGATGTGATAGGGTTTTGTCAGAACAAAAATGTTCGGTACTACTTCATCTTTCTGGACGAGGCTTAGAACTTTTTGAACAACCCTTGTAAGTAATCAAGAATCTCAATATTGTTGGTTTGATTGTGTTCTTTGTTTAATGGCATATCAACCATTATGGGTTATTCAATGCCAAAGCCATCCTTGTAGAAGAACAGCCATGGTATTTAATCCATAGCTGGGGTGGATAAGGGGGTTCAAACCTTTTTGCCCAAAAGTGAACATCATGGTGTGACTAGAGTTTGAACCTGCTTACTTTGAGGTGACAGTCCATCACATTAGCCGTTACATTACAGAAACTCCCCACAGGCTGGTTTAAAGCGACAGCAAGCATCAGCATAAAATTCCATTTTGTGTCTTTTAATCTGAGCATTTCATAAAATGGCAGATAGCAAAAAAATAGCAGCGGAATTATTGCATATTCTGTGTAAAGAATATTATGGAATTAATAAAATGTAAATTATCTTTTTTTTTTCCTGAATAAAAAATCCTGATTTTCATGTAGCCAACAAACCTGATAATTCTTTTATTTGCTTATTGACATATTGATAACTTTTTAAAGGATTCTAAAAAGATTTTTCCTTGAACATGCTGTTAGACGACTGTTCCATAGAATTTACATTCCTCAGATTATATATTCAAGTGATCCAAAAGCATTTTCTTTACTCAGTATTCTGTAGATTATAATTTCTAAAGACATTTTATGATAAATGATATTTACAGTAAAAAAATCTAAATCTCTTCTCATACAGTAAGTGTGGTTTCTTAAAAGTCTTTTTATTCATAGTATAAGACATGATCATAATGTATCAAGCCATTTTGAATATCTTAAAAACTAGTTGTGCGGCCTTAATGTAACTTGAAAACTTATTAAGAAGACTTTACAGCACAGGTAAATTTTTTGGATTATATATTCAAATGACTCAAAAATTTTTTTTTTTTTTTGCTCACTATTCTGAAGATTGCAATTTCTAAAGGTACGTGGTGTATTCAATGGGTTTCCAGACTTTTTTGTACAGGCATTTAAAATTGTCGTAGACTCTTGAAAATTCACTATGTTATTGCTATACACCTTATGAGATGACTGACCAATTTTTATGATTTCAGGTTTAAATGAACAGTTACAGCAGCAATTAGAATACACCCTACTAAAGCCTGATTGTTACTGCTGGTGAATTTCAAAAATGCGATCTGGACGTGAGAACACTTTAGAAGAATGATATGCAATAAAATTCTGTTTTAAACTCGGAAAAAATGCCACAGAAACGTATGGAATGCTTCAGACTATTTTTGGAGCATCTTGCATGAATCGAGCATCAGTTTTTGAGTGGCATAAGAGATTCAAAGAAGCCAGAGAGTCTGTGAGGAATGATGAGAGGTGTGGGAGGAGTAAGGAAGTCAATACACCAGAGTTGATTGGCCAAAGGGTTAGGGTTAGGGTTACTGTATTGAGGTTTTAAGGGAGTTCAGGAAGAGATTCCTAGGGAAGAGGCCAGCACTCTTCAAAGCGGCTGTGGCATTTCCACCAGGACAATGTACCAGTTCACAACTCCATCCTTGTGACAGACTATTTGACAAAAGGGGCATCAAGATAGTTCGTCACACTCCCTATAGTCCAGACCTTACTCCCTGTGACTTTTGTTTATTCCCTAAGCTCAGAGGCTGTCGTTATGTAACAATTGAAGAGATGGTGTGATGAAGGTCATTGACAAGCTCACACAAGAGGACTTCCATGGGGCCTTCCAGAAGTTGTTGGAACGGTACAACAAGTGCATTGCAGCCGGAGGAAATTACTTCGAAGGGGACTAGAGTTTCATGTGTCTACTATCAATAAAAGTACCCATACGAAAAAAGTCTGGAAAACTATTTAATGATCTTCGTATGTTATTTGATAGGTTTGGTTTTCTTTTTTAATGGCATATCAACATTTGAGGGTTATCTAATGTTAAAACCATCCTTGTAGAAGAACTAAAGAGATAAAGAGGTTCATACCTTTCTTAAGAGTATTGTTCAAAAGTAAATGTATGATAAATTACATTTAATTAAAAAAACTTTTTAATCTGGTATAGCCTCTGAAAATTATATTCATTTGTATTATAAGGTGTGTCCAAAATGTAGCTAGGCATTTAGAATATCGAAAGAACTAGCTGTTCCTTCTCCAAGTAACATATTAAAGGTAATACTGGGTTACATAGTACCAGTAGGAAGGAATAATTTATGAGCTGGCTTATCAAACTGATTTCGATTTTAAAAATTCCCTTCTTTATTGGTTGACTTAGCAAGACTGAAGAACACGGTCTACCCTATTAATTACCTTTAGTTAGTTAGTTAGAGAGAGAGAGAGAGAGAGAGAGAGAGAGAGAGAGAGAGAGAGGAGTTGATCCCATGATTTTTCAAATGAAGCACAAATAGCTTTGCCAAATATTGGAAACTGGCTCATCATCTCCATTTTCAGTGATCCTATTTACCCAACCCCTCCGCTCGGGCAGGATATGACACAAGGTCAATTTTTAAGTGGAGTTTAACAGGTTTGAATTCAGAGTTTTCCTTCTCCTAGACTAGTTGCCTCACCAAGGTTGAAGAACCTAGTCTGCCCTACTATTTACCCATAGCTAGAGGGAGAATATTTGGATTCATACCTTTCCCAAGGGTATTAGAGCTATGTGAATGCAATCAGTCAGGATTTGAACTCGTGTCGCCGTGTCCATATCCTGCGACGATAACCATTACACCTCGGGCACCTCCATTTTCAGTGATGCTAACTGTGATGGTACACGTCTCTAACAAAGTGACATCACTCATGTCTCTAACAAAGTAATACTACACATGTCTCTAACAAAATGACGCCATGTTTGTCGCTAACAAAGTGATGCCACACATGTCTCTAAAAAGGAAATACCACACATGCCTCTAACAAAGTGACGTCATGTTTGTCTCTAAAAAAGTAACACCACACAGTCTCTAAGAAAGTGACGCAACACATGTCTATAAAAAGGTGACGTCAAACATGTGTCTAACAAAGTGATGCCACCTATGTTTCTAACAATGTGATGCCACACATGTCTCTAAAAGGTACTATTTACCAACCCCTCCGCTCGGGCAGGATGTGACACAAGGTCAATTTTTTTAAGCGGAGTTTAACAGGTTTTGAATTCAGAGTTTTCCTTCTCCTAGACTAGTTGCCTCACCAAGGCTGAAGAACCTAGTCCGTCCTACTATTTACCCATAGCTGGAGGGAGAATAAGGGGGTTCATACCTTTCCCAAGGGTATTTGCCCGAAAGTAAACGTAATAGCGCGACTGGAGTACGAACTCGCGTACTACGATTCCGCAGTTCATCGCTTTAACCATTACACCACGAGGACACCCCCAAACATGTCTCTAAAAGGTGACACCACACATCTTTAACAAGCGATGCCACACGTCTTTCACAAAATCACGTTGCACCTGCCACTAATAAAGTGACATCATACAGTCTCTAAGAAAGTGACGTCAAACATGCCTCTAACAAAGTGACGCCACAGTCTCTCACAAAGTGATGTCACAAATATCTAACAAAGTGATGCCACATATGACTCTAAAAAGTGATACCACACAGTCTCTCACAAAGTGATGCAACACATATCTCTAAAAAGGTGACGTCGCACGCCTCTTACAAAGTTATGCCACACATGTCTCTACCAAAGTGATGCCATATATGTCAATAAAAAACTTATGCCACACACGTCTTTAACAAAGTGACGCCATACATGTAAAAAAAAAAAAAAGTTACGCCACACAGCCACACATGTCTCTACCAAAGAAATGCCATATATCTCTAAAAAGGTAACGTCGCACGCCTCTCACAAAGATATGCCACACATGTCTCTACCAAAGTGATGCCATATATGTCAATAAAAAACTTATGCCACACATGTCTTTAACAAAGTGACGCCATACATGTAAAAAAAAAAGTTATGCCACACATGTCTCTACCAAAGAAAAGCCACACATCTCTAACAAAGTGACGCTAAACGTCTCGAAAAAGGTGACGTCACACGTCTTTAACAAAGAGATCCTGTAGACTCCAAGGGAATGGGGTGATATTTATATAACAAATTTTTGACCTGTTGCAAGTATATTTTCTTTAGTATTTTTATTGTTTGTATGAAATCTTTTCGGAATAAACCTGACTATTTTGACTTTTCATCATTAAAAACCAATTGTATGGCCTTTATACAACTTGGCAACCGATCAAAGGAACCTTACGACGCTTTGCGTAAACAGGCGATCTTAAGGATTTTCAGTTAGACATTATTGATTTATCGTGTGTACTTTGTGACTTGTAAAATTTATAGAAAACTTATTGAACCTGGCTTCAAATTGCGTGTACAGTTTATCTAGTTTTTTTTTTTAAATGCTTATTATGTTTTTTAAAGTTATAAGATGAGTAATGTTTATTGAGCAATCTGGCTTCGTATTTTGAACACATTTTCTCAAAAGCTTTTTATTAGTAGCAAGAAGTATGCACAGAACCAGTTACATGGCCTTGATATAACTTTTAAACACTCTCAGAGAGGACCTTACGGCAAAAGATCGTGTTTTTTTTTCTTTTCTTTTTAAATTTTTTTACTGCATATTCTGTAAAGCTGTGGTGTTGAAAATTGTAAATTCAGCAATTAATGTCTGCTCGAATCTGATTGGCTGTTTTGTGGTTGGGCCGTTAGCCCCCGCCTCTACTTTTATTTAAATGAAACCCACAAAGGTTCGCTCTCTCCTTTAATTTTGTTTTTTGTTTTCAGCACGAGCTGAAGGCCTAGCTTGGCTCGCTTCCCTTTGCTTTGCGAGATCTTGTTTATTCGCCTTCGACTTTAGTCAGTTTTTTCTTAAGCAAGGTTGCTTAAGCAAAGTAGGCCTATAAGTCTTAGACTGAGCCTCTTTTTCTTACAGGGGTTTTTATGATTACTTGTTGAAACAATAAGCCTACTGCAGGCTATTTGTGGTTTTGGTATGCTGTCCTCATCAAAAGAAAGTTGAGTCTAAGGTCTGGAGACGGTATTATTGGACTTTTGCCGACAAAGGAAGCTGTTGGCCGGGTCAGAAAATGTGGTAAAAGCCTCCGTAGGCTCAACAGAAAAAAACCCAAGTTGAAACAAAAAGATATTCATCTAAGGAGGAAGCGGCGGTCTACTCGAAGTTCACTTAAAGAAATAGTAAACTTCGTTTTTCACAAAGCTACACAAGAAACAAGAAGAACACGGTTGTCCAGGTTGATTCTATACAAGAAGGAGACACCGAGAAGAATAAATCCTAAAAATTGGCTTCAAAATGAACTTTGACATAAAAGACCAAAGAATGGTATTTTATCATTAATAAAAGTTAAACTAACTGCAGGTGGTTGATGGGATGGCTTCGAGCAAGTTAGTCGATATATTTCTTTACACCCCTCTTCCTTTTTTTTTGTTATAATATTGTCGTTACTTGAATGTATGTTATTTTGTTATATATGTTATATTTTTGTTACCTTATTCAATGTTTTTGACAAGCACAGGGAAAAATATGCAAAGCTGGATTTTGTAAAATTTATTTCGCTTGAAATAAATTACTTTGTGGGAACTAGTTGTTTTTGTTTTTAAGAAATATAGACACACTTTTCTTTCAGGTAAAAAAAAAGTAAGCTTCCCTTCCCCCTTTTTTTATCTCCTTTATTTTTATACGTTTCTTTATCTCTTCGCTTAGCCTGACAATTACGGCTAGATAATTTCTTGCGTTGGGCAGAGATATGGTTTACTTGATTTAGGTAGAGTTGTAATTTATGGCGACTAATTTTCGGATAAATTTGTTAACTTTTCCTGTGTTGGTTGTTATAAATTAAGACCTAAAATCAAGCATATCTTTTTAATTGAGCATGATTTCTCAGTTTTTAAAGGCATGATCAGTCATGTTTGTTTGCAAGCTTTTAATTTGGAATCATATTGCAAGTATAGTTTCTCCAAAATCTTTGAATTATAGTATGATTGGTTTGGTTTTATGGCATATCAACCATTGTAGGTTATTTAATGCCAAATCCCCTTTATTCATATATATTAAACATATAAGATTTGGTTGGGTTTGGTTTTATGGCATATCAACCATTGTAGGTTATTAAATGCCAAATCCTCTTTCTACATATATATTAAATATATATGATTTGGTTTGGTTTAGTTTTATGGCATATCAACCATTTTAGGTTATTAAATGCCAAATCCTCTTTATACATATATATTAAATATATATGATTTGTTAATACATTTTGTTGATAACTTTTTTCTTAAGCCCAAGCTCATTCTTTTGCATACAGTTAAATGGTTACAAGTATTGCTATGTTTCGCTAAGAATTCAATTAAACACCAGTCATTTGTTTATACACAGTCAAATGATCAATCGGTTCTATTTCTAACAATTCAATTTAGCATTAATGGTTCCAAGTATTGCTATGTAGCAATAACAATTCAATTAAACATCACTCATTTGTTTATACATAGTTAAATTATCAAACAATTCTATTTCAAACACTTCAATTTAGCATACTTCATTTGATTGCGCTCAGTTTCAATGTCATACAGTTCTATTTGACCCACAGATTAGACCCTATCAAGTGCTCCCTCTCCGAGCCAGAGTGGACTTAAGAGCTATGGCAATGAAAGGGTACTTTGCATTCCACAAAGCTCCGGCATTACTGAAGCCTCGCCATCAGATTGTTTAATATCATTTCAGGAACATTTGTTTGTGGAGTCTTATTTCTCTGCAGAGATGCAGCCAGTGTATTCTACAGCCTAAACGAACTGGCCTCAGCAGGGGTATGAGGTCTGTCCAAAATACGTTTATATGGTCATTTTGAAGATCTCCGATATCAGTTGTGTTACCATGATGTATATCTTTTTTAATTATATATTCAAATAATTCATTTGGTCAGGGTGGGGGCTTATGTTCTGTAGATCTGTATTTCAAAAAACATTTTACAAACGGTAATATTTATTGAAAACTTTTTTATATAGTTTCATATTGCAAGTATAGTATTGCCTATAAATAAATATATCTTCACCAGTTTTTTTTTTATTAAAACTTAATTTCTTCAAAAACCAAAAATATGGGAACATTATACAATGAAAATGGATATTGTTTGGTAGGGTTTATTACCATACTTTATAGCATTGAAACCATTTAAGAAGAAAGTTGAATATATAAAAGTCCAAAAATAATTACATTTCTGATTAATATTCTCTCTTTTTCAATTTCTCATTCTTCTCAACTTCTTTCTTTCTTTCTTTCTTTCTTTCTTCTGTGTTCATTCTTCTTTCCTTCCTTTTTTCTTTTCACTTTTCCATTTCTCCATTTTTCAAATTCTCTTTTTTGCCAACTTTCTTTCTTTCTTTCTTTCTTTCTTTCTTTCTTTCTTTCTGTGATCATTCTTCTTTCTTTCTTTTTTTTATTTTTTTTTATTTTTCCATTTCTCCATTTTTCAAATTCTCTTTTTAGCCAACATTCTTTCTTTCTTTTTTTCTTTCTTTCTTTCTTTCTTTCTTTCTTTCTTCAGTGCTATTTCTTTCTTTCTTTCTTTCTTCTTTTCATTTTTCCATTTCTCCATTTTTCAAATTCTCTTTTTTGCCAACTTTCTTTCTTTCTTTCTTTCTTTCTTTCTTTCTTTCTTTCTTTCTTTTCATTTTTCTATTTCTCTATTTTTCAAGTTCTCTTTTTTGCCAACTTTCTTTCTTTCTTTCTTTCTTTCTGTGTTCATTCTTCTTTCTTTCTTTTTTTTTTTTTGGTTTCATTTTTCCATTTCTCCCTTTTTCAAATTCTCTTTTTAGCCATCTTTCTTTCTTTCTTTCTTCAGTGCTATTTCTTTCTTTCTTTCTTCTTTTCATTTTTCCATTTCTCCATTTTTCAAATTCTCTTTTTTGCCATCTTTCTTTCTTTTTTCTTTCTTTCTTTTCATTTTTCCATTTCTCTATTTTTCAAATTCTCTTTTTTGCCAACTTTCTTTCTTTCTTTCTTTCTTTCTTTCTTTCTTTCTTTCTCAATTTCGATTTCCTTCCAAATTGATGTCATTTATGGTAGGAACTGTGTTAGTTATTAATGTTCTTCTCTAGGCAATCTATTTGATTTAACATTATCTTTGAACAAATTTCTGTTTTTCATATAAGTAATTATTGCATGTATTCTTGCAGTGAAAGAATGTCTCGAAGCCAAAATAATCGTCTGTTTATAGTGAAAGATACAATAGAGTTTTTATAGTTGCCTCATTTCAGTCTTTTTTCTTTTACAAATGTATAAGACAACAAATCCTCTATCATCAAGAAATAATATTAAATTCTGACATGATGCAGAAAACTAAGAAAAGAGATGAAAGATATATAATTTGTTTAAATCATTGGGTGGTGAAAGGTTTAAAAGAGAGAATGAGTGCATGAGTGAGTGATTGAATGAATAAGTGATGGGTGAGAGAGAGAGAGAGAGAGAGAGAGAGAGACAGAGAGAATAAAAATTAAAACTATTAAAGAGGTAGTGTTGCTAATATTTCAATGTTAGAAGAGCAAACATGAAATTTTGAACTCTATAATTTATGCATAAAAAGCAATACATAATGTGCTTTATTGCGTGACAAATTATTTTATGTCTGCTTTCTCTATCTCTCTCTCTCTCTATATATATATATATATATATATATATATATATATATATATAACGTGCTTTATTGCGTGACAAATTATTTTATGTCTGCTTTATCTATCTATCTATCTATCTATCAATCTATCTATCTCTCTCTCTCTCTATATATATATATGTATATTTAGTTAGTCGACCATAGTCGAGGGTGACCCGAAGGCTCCCTTTTCGATAGCTACTACAACAAGTTGTAGGGGAGGGCGCTACTCCATTCCCTGGATTGCTCCACTTTACCCTTGAACCGTACCTTATAATGCTGAGTGTTAAGCAAGGTGGTATCAAGTTCCATTTTTAAAGTCTTTGGTATGACTCGGGCCATTGGCGAACACTCTAACCGCTGGGCCAATGTCGTATATATATATAATGTGCTTTATTGCGTGACAAATTATTTTATGTCTGCTTTCTCTATCTATCTATCTATCTATCTGTATATATATATATATATATATATATATATATATATATATATATATATATATATATATATATATATATATATTATGAGTGTTGATCGTCTGTAAATCACTTTGTGGTGATGTGTCGAACCAAGTACAATATAATATGGAGAATGCTCAATAGCTAGGATTGAGTTATTATAATAATGATAATAAATAAATATATATTAGATATATATATATATTTAATTCTTGGAACATTTTTTAATATATTTAAATATATTTAATTTTTTTAAATATATTTAAATATATTTAAAATATGATATATTTAAATATATTTAGAATATATTTAATATAATATATTTAATACATATAATATATAATATATTTAAATATATTTAAGAATATATTTAATCCATGGAAAAATTTTCCATGGATTAAGAATATATATTTCTAATATATATTTTTATTATCATTATTATATATATATATATATATATATATATATATATATATATATATATATATATATATATATATATATATATATTCACGTGCAGAGCACTCTGATTTTCCATCATTTTGAATGGAATCAAATCTAATATTTCTACAAGATTAAAATGATTTTTTTTCTATCAACCAATTCTAAACAATGCAGAATTTACATTATAGAAAAAATTCTGAATTTATTGTATAACTCTTGAATATATATATATATATATATATATATATATATACATATATATATATATATATATATATATATATATAAAGGGAAGCTGTTGTTAGGCTTTTTTGGACCAATAGTATCCAAGCTATACAACGCAGATGGAAGAAGGTGTAGAGAACAAAGGAGACTATATTGAAAATTAAAGTTCATTTGGTCACATTCCATGAGACTTTACTTTTCAATGTAGTTTTGATAGTCTTGTTTTCGTCAGCTTTGGCAACATTAAAGACTTCTACTGATTGCTCTGGCACTTTCTTTCTGAGTCATACTCAAAAATTCATGTCTCATCACCAGTGATAACTCTACGAAGCAAGTCTGGTTCAATTTAAAGATGCTAGATGATCTCATGCCTCTTTTTCTTCTTCTGTTCATCATTCAGCTGTCTTGGCATAATTTTTATGAAGACCTTCCAAATTTTTGGTAATAATCTTCCAAACATCTTTTTTCATGCCCTGCTGACTTGCTATCATTCAAGCAGTCAGCCAACAATTGCCACACACCGCTAGCCATACCTGTTCGACATTGACCTCAGTCCGGCTTGTTGAAAACCCGTCTCTCTCTCTCTCTCTCTCTCTCTCTCTCTCTCTCTCTCTCTCTCTCCTCTCACTCCTCTTTAAACCTCGTAAAATTCGTTTGCGAAACATGGTGTTATCTCTATGCACTAGCTGAAGCATTTCAAGTATTTTTGATGGTGTTTTACCCACAAAAAAAAAAATTTAGGTTTTTCTATTACTCGGTGTTCATTGTTCATTTTTCTGTGCTAAAAGCTGAATGACTTGACAAAGAGGAAGTGTAAATAAAAACATTAAAAAATGCAATGGTTACAGAAAGTTAAGATTACGGTTATATACTCCCAAGATATCATGTTCGATGATAACAAAATCCACTTGTCTCTCTTTCACCCAAAGCTCACACAGCTCATCCAATCCAATTATTTTCAAACAAACCTCATATTGTTTTTATCGGGTGACTCAGGAAAGAATAGATAAGGACAAATTTATAAGAGTGATGTATCTTTTTATTTTAGTTTAGTTCTTTCTTCTGTTTATATATATATATATTGTCATCCACAGACAGTCCTGTTTCGTTCTATCAGAACTCTTAAGTGTGGCTAGATAAGCTAGATTCCCGAAGCTGGGATCGAAACTCGGTTGACTCAGACGCCAATCCAAGATTCTACCACTCAGCCACGAGGAAACTAACACAAGCAAAGGAAATTTAAACGCTTATGTATCACATTTGTTTTTGTTTACATATATCCGCTTAACGGCTGCCGAGAGCTCGATTCATATGAAGAACCTTGCTTTACACTAGTGGCAACCATTTACTTCCCTCGCTAGAGAGCTCAACCCAACAGGGGTAGGGGAGCGTATATATTGTCATCCACAGACAGACCTGTTTCGTTCTATCAGAACTCTTCAGTGTGGCTAGACAGGCTAGATTCCCGAAGCTGGAATGGAAACCCGGTTGACTCAAACAGTGTTGGTTGTCACTAAATCACTTTGTGAGTTTGTGTCGAACCAAGTGCAATATAATATGGAGATTGGTCAATAAAATATGGCCCTTTATTTTAAGCTAACAAAAATGGCTATATTTCATTACACCAATCTTTTCAATCTCACTTTAAAAAATATTTACACTCTGGCTAAAGTTATTTTTGCTCTCCTGAAAAGATTCCGTAACTTCTATTTTTCAGCAAACTTTTCACTCATTTTAAAGAAGTGAAAAATTATAAATTTGTCGATCGGATTTATATTCAAACATTTATTCCTTTTCCCCGATATATATATATATATATATATTGTCATCCACAGACAGACTGTTTCGTTCTATCAGAACTCTTCATTGTGGCTAGACACGCAGGACGCTCGAAGCCGGGATTGAAACCCGTCTAACTTTATGTTAGACTAAGTTTCAGACCTCTCGGCCACCAAGCGGATCACGTTGGCTAAGGGAATTTTAAAGTATTTTATTTAGCAACAGCAGCAGCAGCCTTTGTTTACATTTTTTATACCCTATCGGCTACAATCCAACAATATGTAGAAAAATTGATAACAACGATCCAAGTGGAAGGAGAGATTTATTGAGAGGTCTACATATATATATATATGTGCGTGTGTGTGTGTGTGTGTGTGTGCAAATCTTCCTCTTCGTCATAAAGGCCTGCTGACGGCATGAATTCCCTTAACTCTCTCTCTCTCTATCCCTCTCTTGCCATACGTCTCGAATGATCATCGCTTTTAGCTGGTCATCTAGACAGAATCCTGTGTCTGCACAGAGCTGGTGAATGTAAGTTTTTGTGGGTCAGTCAAAACTGGTGTGCCCATGTGTAGGAGTGTCACTACTTAGCTAGTACTTACTTCCCTAGCAGGTATGTCTTGCTCATCTTACTTGGATGGTTTGTGAGATGGGAGGTAAGTAGCCATACAGCTGCTGTTTTGTAGAGTGCTACTTCCGGGGTTTGTTCGAAATAGCACACAGCATCCTAATGTAGTTGTCATCTTGCTTTCATTGAAGTTCAAGTGGTACTACCATACAGAAGTACTGATGCAGCTTCTACTTAGAATAATTATGCAAATACAATTACATATTTTAAAAATATTTTGAAACAAAATGATCTGGTACAAATTAAGCATCACAAGAGATAGAGTAATGGAAATTACATTTATTAAAAGCTAAAAAGGATAACATTTTAGAGTCTGCAATTATTTAGTCTCAAACATGAATAAAAAAATATCTAGTGAAGACCTAGAGTGCATGTTCCGCCATTCAACTGTTGCGGGCGGTGTATAAAGTTTGTTGATAACACAAGCACATTCCTTCAAGATGATCGCTTGAATCCGATGGTAAGGAACCAGTTTCCCTACGATCTTCACAAGTGCTATGAGATTTATAGTTCTTGACAAACTTGAAAATCTGACTCCTGTTTAGAAATGTGCTGAAATTGAACTTCCGTCTGTATCTTGCTTGAATAATATTGAAAGACTTAGTTTCGTAAAATGTCTTCAAATAAACGATCTGCTCCATCGTCCAAGGCAAGATTTCTCCATATTTGGCTAAATGTATCAAATCTTAAACATTTTTAAACAATAATCTGAAAAGAAAAAGAGAATTAAATCAACGGGGAAGATTTGAGAGGCTGCTGTTTTGTTTCAACAATAGTGAAAAAATTTGCATGTATTCAAATTCATTTTATAAATTTTTACTGAGATAGGAGGTGTCCGTGGTGTAATGGTTATCGTCGTAGGAAATGGACACGGAGACTCGAGTTCAAATCCTGGACGAGAATGATTGCATTTCACATAGCACTAATACCCTTGGGAAAGGTATGAATCCAATAATTCTCCCTCCAGCTATGGGTAAATAGTAGGACAGACTGGGTTCTTCAGCCTTGGTAAAGCAACTAGTCTAGGAAAAGGAAAACTCTGAATTCAAACCTGTTAAACTCCGCTTAAAAATTGACCTTGTGTCATATCCTGCCCGAGCGGAGGGGTTGGTAAATAGGATAACATTTTACTGAGATTGAAAATGATCCGTCACAAAATGTAGTTGCTTTTAACCTCTTAAGTGATTTCTTTGTTTTTAATGGTATGTAGCAGAAAGAATTTCGTATTTTTGTTCGGCGCGTAATTTAATTCGTTTTGGTGGACACATAATTTCACCCAATCAAGATGACTTATCCTATTCTCCCCGGACCATCTTTCCAGGCAGCACAAACTGGGGGAATCTGCCAAACACTTTCCTCTTTCGCAGAACTTCTTCGTTCAGGACAGACGTCTTACTGTCTGCTCTTCAATAGCAGCAGCAGCAGCAGCATCATCACACCAACATGAGGAAAGCCGTCTAATTTATGGACCCCTTGCGTCTATTCTCTTAGACCAAGAGTTCCCAGTTGAATATGAATTAGATGAATTCAATGCGCCACACACACAGGAACAACAGTATTAGCTATGTCGACTGCGATGCAAAATTACGCTCAGACACTTAGCTATTTCACCTCTGGGCAACATTTTCTGGAGACATTCACGCTTCTCCCCGAAACAACCAGAACCACAAACTCACGGTGACTACAAACGTTTCTGTCCTCAAACAGCAAACACGACTTTTGCTACACTATGACGAACATATTTCCCTCACACATTCAACAATGCCTTAACCTAACGGTACACTTTTCGCTCAAGCATTTAGCTGATAAAATGCTTTCTCAACTCTATCATAATTTCATTTTGTTTCCTTACTTCTTTCCTTCCTACGAGACTTGCAGCATAAACGTAAACCCTTTATTCCATGCTGCCATTAAAAACCTTCATATAAAACCTTACGGCATCTTCGTCTTCTTGCTTCTTCATCGTCCTTTATTTTCCAACAACAATTAGCGAGGAAGTAACGCAACCAAACATTTCCACGCTAAAAATAACGAACAACATCTTTTCGCTAAAGGTATATCAACCTTCCTGGATAATTTGATACCAAAGTCATCCTTGTAGAAGGACAGTAGTGGTACTATTTAACCTTGAGCAGGGGTATAAGGGGGTTCCCAAGGGTATTAATCTGAAGGTGAACGTAAAAGTACCGCAGGAGTTCAAACTCATTTACTTCGAAACAGCAGTTCTGCACATTAGCCACTACGCCAAAGGAACTCTTCACCTGTAAGCACTAAATGACCCATAAAAAATAACAAATCGTAATTTCTGTGCAAAGATGCTGGATCAGTGTGTAGATGTTGCTTGGTAACGTTTTACGGCATATCAACACTTTTAGGTTACTAAATGCCAAATCCTGCTTATACATATATATGTAGAAAAATTGATAACGAGGTAATCCAAGGGGAAGGAGAGATTTATTAAGAAGTCGACGCTATAGCGTTTCGGTTCTACTGAACCATCATCAGGACCATGAGGAGTGATATTAACGATGTTAAGTCACTGCTCAACCAACTAACTGACATTAATATGAACAACTAATATTTTGCTAATTTAAACATCAAATCCTTATATACCAATATACCTGTTTATAAATGCATTGAACGTCTACATAATTATCTTCGAAAATCGAATACCACATTTCCTCTTCCTATTAATAAACTGATCAAAATTTGTACCTTATGTATTTCACACTGCTTCTTCCAATACAACATATTTTATAAACAAAAATTTGGTTTACCAATGGGGTCTCCGCTTAGCGGAGTTCTTGCATGCATTTATCTAGAATTCTTAGAATCTGGCCCCTTTAAATATATTATACCCAACACTGCACATCATACAAATATATTAGATATATATAATTTGTAAACGAATTGTGTGTAGGTAACAATTTTTAAACAAGCCAGAGCTCATTCTTTTTTTCTCACAGTTAAATGATTTCAGGTATTGATAGCTAACACTAATAGCTTAGAGCGATGGGGATATCGTTATTATTATTATTATTATTATTAGGTTTTAGGTTTAAGTTGGTTTTACGTTGGTATTACATTGGTTGCGTTGGTATTACGTTGGTTGTGTTGGTATTACGTTGGTTGCGTTGGTATTTCGTTGGTTGTTATCCCCTCGATAAATGTTGATGGAAAATAAAGGTGGTGGAGAAGAACGAAGACGTCGTTAGGTTTTGTATCAAGGTTTTAATGGCAGCATGAAGTAAAGGGTTTACGCTGGTATGCTGAGAGTCTGGTAGGGAGGAAAGAAGGAAGGAAGCTGGTATAGAGTATCATCCAATTCATTTTCAACTAGGATCCCTTGGTCTTGAAGAATAGACACAAGGGGTCCATAAACTAGATGGCTCTCCTCATAGTGTATGATGCTGCAGCTGCTATTCAAGAGCAGGCGATAAGACGTCCGTTCAAATTGAGGATTTCTGAGGAAGAGAGTGTTTCACGGGCTTTTCAATTTTTGGTGCTGCTAGGAAAGATGGTTCGTGCTGAATTGGATAAGTTATCCTGATTGGGTGAAAATATTCGGCGATCCTAACGGTCAAATTAAATTACGCACCAAACAAAAATACAAGGTTCTTTCTGCTACAAGTTTTATTTGCTCTCAGGTAAATGGTTTCAAGTATTGCTATCTAACACTAATAATTCAATTTAATATTAATAATTTGTTTGAACACAGTTAAATGGTTTCAAGTATAAATAGTTCTATTTGACCCATAGAAGAGACCCTAACAGCTACTACAACTCAAGATCAGAGTGGACCTGGAAGTAATGGCAATAAAGGGGTTCTACACATTCCTCAAAACTTGAGAACTGGAGCCTCACCTACAGTTTAGTGTCATATCTAAGACACACATTGGTGTGGGGGTCTTACTCTTCTGCAGAGATGTAGTCGGTATATTCTACAACCTCAGCCGATTGGGTTCAAATATGAAAATGAAGAGGGATTTATTTTCAGCTATGAATCACCTGTAAGTCGCAGAAAAAAACTTCAATTCTCTACATAAATTTAAATCAGAAATGCTAATATTCTTAATAGTTTTTTTGTTTAAATAAATTTTTGAAATTGTTGTTTCATTTGGTAAATACCCTGTGTTTTAACAGAGCAGTTTGATCTGCTCACACTGAAACAACAGGTGGCCTTTGGAGGAAAAGATTGCAGCTGTATATGATAGACATTTATGTTTTCATAGAGAAATTATATTGTTACTACTTATTGTGAAAAATACAGTGGCATTTATCACTGAATGGAATTTTCGAAGAAATAAATTAAAGACTAACAGATCAATGATAGAATCAATCTAAAAATTTTCCTCCTCTCTCTCTCTCACTCTTTCTCGCTCTCTCGCTCTCTCGCTCTCAATGTCTATTTGACTTTCTATCTTATTTTATCTATTTCTTATTTGTTTCTGTTCATTTTTCTTCTTATCTCTTATTCCCCTTTTCTTGGCTTTACTTATCTCACGCTTTCTTTTTTAATTTGTGCATTTTCATCACACTTTCTTTCTTTCTTTCTTTCTTTCTTTCTTTCTTTCTTCTGTGTTCACTCTTCTTTCTTTCTTTCATGTTCTTTCTTTTTTTCTTTCGTGTTCTTTCTTTCTTTCTATCTTTTGTGTTCTTTCTTTTCTTTCTTTCAGTATTTCCATCTTTCTTTCTTCTGTGTTCACTCTTCTTTCTTTCTTTTGTGTTCTTTCTTTCTTTCTTTCTTTCTTTCTTTCTTTCTTCTGTGTTTACTCTTCTTTCTTTCTTTCGTGTTCTTTCTTTTTTCTTTCGTGTTCTTTCTTTCTTTCTTTCTTTTGTGTCCTTTCTTTCTTTCTTTCTTTCAGTATTTCTTTCTTTCTTTCTTTCTTCTGTGTTCACTCTTCTTTCTTTCTTTCGTGTTCTTTCTTTTTTCTTTCGTGTTCTTTCTTTCTTTCTTTCTTTCTTTCTTTCTTTCTTTCTTTCTTTCTTTCTTTCTTTCTTGTTCTTTCTTTCTTTCTTTCTTTTGTGTTCTTTCTTTCTTTCTTTCTTTCTTTCTTCTGTGTTCACTCTTCTTTCTTTCTTTCGTGTCCTTTCTTTTTTTCTTTCGTGTCCTTTCTTTCTTTCTTTCTTTCTTTCTTTCTTCCGTGTTCTTTCTTTCTTTCTTTCTTTTGTATTCTTTCTTTCTTTCTTTCTTTCTTCTGTGTTCACTCTTCTTTCTTTTGTGTTCTTTCTTTCTTTTTTCTTTTTTTCTTTCTTTCTTATTTAATTTACCATTTCGTATTACGTTTTTGTATTTGTGTCAGTTTTCCCTCTTTACTTAATATTTATTTCTCTCTTTCTCTATAATTCATTTCCCTCCCATTTTTATCATATAAGTGTTCTTTCCCTCTTTTGTCCTCAGTCTTTCTTCAATTTTTATTTTTCATTATTTCCCCACCCCCTCTCTTTCTCTTTATTTTCTTTTATTCCACTCCACTCTCAGCCCGCCCCCAAAGATTAAAGTATTCTTCTTCTTCTTCTTCTTCTTCTTCTTCTTCTTCTTCTTCTTCTTCTTCTTCTTCTTCTTCTTCTTCTTCTAAAGCTAAAGTTTGATTCTGTTTTTGACTATCTTCCTACAGGGCTGGTATGTAGGAAGATAGTCAAAAACAGAATCAAACTTTAGCTTCCCAAGAATCAGCACTTTGATCTGTTCCTCCTGCTCAGTATATATATATATATATATATATATATATATATATATATATATAAATGTGATAAGAAAATTATAAAATACAGAGTACCCTTTTATTGCCATTGTTCCCGGAATGGTAGTACCTGATAGAGTCCTATCTATAGTTCAAACAGAACTAAACTATGTACTTATGCTAAACTGAATTGTTTAAAATAGAATTGTTTTGACATTTAACTGTGCGTAAGACTCGTGTATAATTGAATTGTAAGTGATACATAGCAATACTTGGAATCATTTAACTTTGTTGACTAAACTGAATAATTTGAAATAGAACTGTTTATAAATTTAAACTGTGTACTTATGCTAAAATGAATTGTTTAAGATAGAACTGTTTATGTATTTAAATGGATTTTGCATTAAATAGCCTACACTGGTTGATATGCCATAAAATCAAACCAAACCAGACTAAATACAATATACAAATATAGTACCGGCTATAACCGACTACAATTTTTAAAAATCAAAACTTAACCAAAAATAAAATTGCAGAAATATATTATTTAAGTTTGTTTGCCTATCAACCTTCGTGGGTTATTTAATGCCAAATCCATTCTTCCAGAAAAACGGTAATGGTACTATTCAACTCGTAGGATAAAGAGGGTTCATACCTTTCCCAAGGGTATTTGTCCGAAACTGAACGTAATAGCGCGACTGGAGTACGAACTCGCTTACTACGATTCCGCAGTCCAGCGACGTAACCATTACACCCCCCCCCTTTTAATATGTAATCAAGACTAGTCAAGACTAGATTTTTCCGTTTTGTTTTAAACCCCTTAAGGATATACTGATCTATATATAGCAGATCATCTGTTCCTCTTATCCCCTTATGTCCTCCGGTAATAATCCGCGCTATGCAAGCAAATAATATTTTTCTTCTCTTATCTGTGCAATTAGAATTTTCACATTCTCCGTGTTCCCCAAAGCTCCAGAACTGAAGCCTCACCATCAGATGCAGTTTAGTGTCATATCCAGGATACTTGTGGGAAGGTCTTACGCCTCTGCAGAAATGCAGTCGGCGAAATTTTACTGCCTCAACCGACAGGGCAACAATATTAGTTAAGGATACTTGAAACCATGTTTTGCAGTGTGAAAACAAATTATAATGATATGAATTGCAATCTTTAAAAATAATTGCAATGGAATGCTTAAAACAATTAGTAATTAATCAAATTTGAGCTTTAAATAACCCATAAAGGGGTGAAATGCCGTTGAATAAACCAAACTAAACCTCAATGGGTTAATGAGGAGATGAGCATTTATCTTTGCAAATCAAGGACAAATTAGCCAATTCTTATCTATCAAACTTAGTTCCTGTTATTTGTGATATAATTATAAATTGAACAGTATTTGTGCTTCTTGCCCGTGGGGATTGAAGATGGTGGTGACAGCCATTTTGGCAAGTTGACAGCATAGTAGTATCAGTGGAGTGAAATTCTTTCTAATCAACCTGATAAACAGAAGAAAGAAATCATTGGAAGAAGAAAATGAATAAAAATACGAGGATCATTAAATAAGTTTCCAGACTTTTTTCGTATGGGCACTTTTATTGATAGTACACACATGAAATTCTAGTCCCCTTCGAAGTAATCTCCTCCGGTTGCAATGCATTTGTTGTACCGTTCCAACAACTTCTGGAAGGACCCATAGAAGTCCTCTTGTGTGAGCGTGTCAATGACCTTCGTCACGGCCTCTTTCATCTTTCTTCATAACGACAGCCTCTGAGCTTAAGGAATAACCAAAAGTCTATAGGGAGGCTGAGAAACTGTCTTGATGCCATTTTTGTCAAATAGTCTGTGACAAGGATGGAGTTATGGACTGGTGGAAATGCCACTGACCCGATTTGAAGAGTGCTGGCCTCTTCCCTAGGAATCTCTTCCTGAACTCCCTTAAAACCTCAACATAGTAACCCTAACCCTAACTCTTTGGCCAATCAACTCTGGTGTATTGACTTGCTTACTCCTCCCACACCTCTCATCATCCCTCACAGACTCCCTGGCTTCCTTGAATCTCTTATGCCACTCAAAAACTGATGCTCGATTCATGCAAGATGGTCGAAAAGCAGTCTGAAGCATTCCATACGTTTCTGTGGCATTTTTTCCAAGTTTAAAACAGAATTTTATTGCATATCGTTCTTCTAAAGTATTAGGAGAGCAAAATGAGACGGAAAATGTAGTTATGGCATACACTGATTACAAAACAACATATGATATGGTCCTGAAAAGCTGTACAATATATCCGATGTTGTCATAATGTTTATCGAGAAAACCATGAAAATCTAGAGAGTGGAACTGACAACAGGAGGAAAAAGCTTAGCTGAGGTGAAAATCCAGAGAAGGATCTTCAAGGAAATGCGCTTTATACCATTACTATTTGCAATGATCCCACTCAAATCAAACATTTAGAAAATGCACTGGCGGATAAAAACTTACTAAATCGTAAGAAAAATCAATCACCTAATGTACATGGACGACCGGAGGAGGTGCCCGTAGTGTAATGGTTATCGTCGTAGGAAATGGACACGGCGACATGAGTTCAAATCCTGGACGAAACTGATTGCGTTTCATATAGCACTAATAGCCTTCGGAAAGGTATGAATCCAATTCTTCTTCTTCCAGCTATGGGTAGATAGTAGGGCAGACTAGGTTCTGCAGCCTTGGTGAGGCAACTAGTCTAGGAGAAGGAAAACTCTGAATTCAAACCTGTTGAACTCCGCTTAAAAATTGACCTTGTGTCATATCCTGCCGAAGCAGAGGGGTTGGGTAAATATGGTACATGGACGAAATCAAACTGTTTGCCACAAATGAAAAAGAATTGGAAACTCTAATATAGACAGTGAGAATATACTGTCAGGACACAAAGATGGAATTTTGCATTAAAAAAATGCACCATGCTTATAATGAAAAGCAGGAAACGACACGTGACGGAAGGAATAGAACTACAAAACCAAGAAAAAATCAGAATACCAGGAGAAAAAGAAACTTACAAATTCTTGGAAATATTGAAAGCGGACACTGTCAAACAAGTGGAGATGAAAGAAAAAAATTCTAAAGGTATCTCAGGAGAACGAGGAAACTATTGGAAACCAAACTATATGGCAGAAATCTCATCAAAGGGATAAACATTTGGGCTGCCTCCCTTGTAAGATGCTCGTGACCATTCTTAAAGTGGACGAGGGAAGACCTTAAATAAATTGACCAGGGAACATAAAAACTCGTGACTTCATAAAAGAAACTCAGAGGAAGACTCATTACAGACATCAGAAACAATGCAACAATACAAGCATCAACGGAACAAAAATAATCAGAAAACTAAAATGGAAAGAAAAACAACTGTATGGACGTTTCAAACAATAAACAAGCGAAATCTCACCCGAGAAAACTTGGATATGGCTAAGAATATGAAACCTTAAGAGAGAAACTAAACCTCTTCTGATTGCAGTACAAAACAACGCCATAAGGACTAACTATCTCAAGGCAAAAATAGACAAGACGCAAGAAAATAGCAGATATAAGTTAAAATTTTCATCATACAACCTGTGAAAGCACGTGCGATACCCTGCCCTCATTAGCCACCAAACAGGGGTGATAACACAGTTTCGGTAGCTCAGGGCGGTACTGCCACTCCTGGCGCTACCAAGCAGATTTTGCCACCGAACAGGGTATTTAAAAGAATTATATATATATATATATATATATATATATATATGCTAGATCAATTAAAAGCAGAGATTACGTTGAACGTTCATCCTTATTTTAGTGTGCAGTTTGTGATTAAAAAAAAAACGCTTTTTTTTCGGCCGTTGATGTCATTACGCGTTTACAGTAACCGTTTCCTGATGTTACACAATCGCACGGGAATGTTGGCTCCGCGTGCATTTCATTCATGCTGAAAACTTTTCGCTTTCGACCAAATCCAACTTGATGCATATCGCGCCGTGGTCTGAAGACGATTTGAGGCAACTTTCAAACTGCAGCCAGTGATTCCTATTTTTGAAAGAAACGAAATGACTGAGTCTCCTAGAAAACCACGACAACCAACCTCAATAGGAATCACATGGCATATCCAACCCTTTTCCACGTAGTCGGCACGCAGCGTCTCGTAGCGGTTTTTCTTCCGCTCGTGTGCTTCCTCCCGATTTTCTTCCCAGGGGACAGTCAATATGGTGATAGAGACGAAGCGATCAATTACATATTTAGCGAATACAGTTAGTCAACGCAAAGAGATGGTTTCTTCGTTTAATGGCATATCAACTCTTTTTAGGTTATTTGATGCCAAAGCCATTCTCCTAGAAGAACAGTAGTGATACTATTTAACCCGTAGCTGGGAGGATAAGAGGGTTCATACCTTTCCCAAGGGTATCTGCCCAAAAGTGAACGTAATAGCATGACTGTAGTAGGAACTCGCGTACTACGATTCCGCAGTCCGTCGCTTTAACCATTACACCACGAGGACACCCCCAACGCAAAGACAGTATAAGACTAGACACGACCGAGTGGGGAGGGTGATCTACTGGGAATTGTGCAAGAAGTTTGAATTTTACCATAAGAACAAATGGTATAAGCATAACCCAGAATCCGTCATGGAAAATGAGACGCACAAAATTATCGAGGATTTTGAGATACAAGCGAATCATCTAATCTCGGCCAGACAACCAAACCTAGTGATCGTCAACAACAAAAAAGAACCTGCCGAATAGTGGAGTTTGTCATTCCGGCTGACCTCAGGATAAAACTGAAAGAAAGCGAAAAGAGAGATAAGTACATAGACCTTGCTAGAGAACCAAAAAAATATGGAACATGAGAATGATGGTGACACAAATTGTGATTGGTGCGCTCGGAACGGTCACCAAAGGATTTTGGTACATGAACTGGAAGATTTAGAAATAAGAGGACGAGTGGAGACCATCCGAACTACAGTATTATAGATATCGGTCAGAATACTGAGAAGAGTCCTGGAGACTCGAGGAGACTTGCTGGCACTCAAACTCCAGTGGAAAACTATCAGCTAGCGCTGGTGTGAAAAACTCTGAATTGAAAAAAATAATTATAAACCAATGAATATGCACAGCTGAAGAACTTACATACTAAGTTAATGATCTAAACATCTAGATGTCTGTCTCGAAGTGTTCCTAGCTGAGCAATGTATATAATAAAATGTCTAGATGTCTAGATTACTGTCTAGATGTGTGCACGGCTGAGTAACGTATATAATAAAGTCATGATGTCTAGAGATCTCAACAACAGTTTGTTTAGATGAGTCGGTGCCAATTTGAAAAAAATCATAGAGGAAGTCTCAAATTCTCTGATAATACATTAGTTCATGCAAGTAATGCACTTATAACAGGAAGGTAGATAATATATTACCATTTATACAAAAATGGCAGTTGAGGTTGTCGAGTTCTGTTGCCTCTTGTTATATTAAAAGGATGAACAAATGAGTCGACGAAGATATTGATACTTTTCAATTTGGAAGTTTTATTTACAGCTTGAGATGAAAAGAAACCCTTGTGCTGTAAGTCGCATGTTAACAGTTGTAGAGTTGAGAAGGAATAAAGACGCTGAAGTCAAAGCAGGAGTTGAGATGCTGTCGTCAGGACAGGAATAAAGATGCTGAAGTCAAAGCAGGATTTGAGATGCTGTCGTCAGGACAGGAATTAAAATGCTGAAGTCAAAGCAGGAGTTGAGATGCTGTCGTCAGGACAGGAATTAAGATGCTGAAGTCAAAGCAGGAGTTGAAAATATCCAATTTGTTTCGCCGAGGATCCGTTGGTTTAGAAGGAAAGATGAATGATGAAAGAATGATTTCCCATACACCAATGGCCCATAAACTGGATGTGCTCTCCTCATAATGCTTAGTGGGCTGCTCTGTGGTGAGATAGGAAAAAGATGACCTGTCCTGCTGCTAGCAAAGGAGGAATCGAAGAGAGGGCGAGAATAGTTTGTGCGGCCTTTTATGTTGCCCGGGGAGGTGACCCGGGCAGAATGGCATCAGTCATTCACATTGGACGAAATATGCAAATTCGAAACTCCAAAGGCCAAAACAATTCTCGCGCTAAATAATGATTTGAAATTCTTTCTGCTACACACTCTCTGTACTCACCAGCCTTAGCATCGCGAATCCTTTTCTTGTTTCCTCCACAGAAAATTCATCTCAAGGTTAAATTTTGAGAGCATAGAGAATATTAAAAGAAGTATGGCTATATAGCGTCGCTTCGTACCAAAAAAAAAAAGAAGACTTTCAGGAGTTCTTCAATAAACAGAAAACTTGCTGGATTAACCGTGTTGAGTGGCAAAGGGTCAATTTTAAAGAAAACTGATATTTCATTTTGTTTTATCTTTTTAGTTAGGTTCGTTCATTCCTCACTCGCGACACGGGAACACATCTTTTGGGTTTAACTACTATCCCCTACACCTTGGTGTAGTAGCTATTGAAAAGGAAGCCTTCTGATTACCCTCGACTACGGTCGCCAACTTTACTTTTTACTTACTATATGAATGCACCACATGAACACTGAATCAGTGTATAGAGGAAAAGCTAGATGGGAATTGTACAAGAATGCTACGAGCTATATTGAACAAATCCTGGATGCAAAATCCCACAAAACAACAGTTTGACAGCCACCTACCTCCCATCTCTAAAACCATCCAAATAAGACCAACAAGACATGTGAGACACTGCTGGAGAAGTAAATGCGAACTCATAAGTGACATCCTCCTATGGATACCTTCATACGGACATGCAAGTGCTGGACGACCAACTAGAACTTATCTACAACAGCTCTGCACGGACACAGGATGTAGTCGAGAAGACCAGCCGGAAGCGATGGATGATAGAGACGAATGGTGAGAGAGAGTCAGGTAAATCCACGCTAGCAACACGACATGATGATGAGTATATGATGACTTATTACTATTAAGTGTCAGAATCAACTACAATAAATAAAAAACAAGGGCACACAACTCGTGATACCAAGATGGGATAAGAATTAGTTATTAACCTATTACTGCTTATATCACATATCCATTATTCATTTCTGTCTTGATAAATACAGTTTCAGTGTCAGCACGTTTTGAACATGCTTCATATATACAAGCTGGCATCAAGCAGTATTGTGACTAAATCTTTAAATAAAGATAATAATAATAATGTTGGGGCGCTCAGTACGGTCACCAACGTGGAGGACTTGGAAATAAGAGGACGAGTGGAGACTATTCAATCTACAACATTGTTCAGATCGACCAAAATACTGAGAAGAGTCCTGGAGACTTGAGGAGACTTGTCACTGAGCCTCCTGTAGAAGACCATCAACAAACACTGGTGTAAAAAATTCTTCAAAGAGTAAAATAATAATAATAATAATTATCATTATTATTATTTACTCCATTAGAGTTTTTCACATCAGTGTTAGCTGATGGCTTTTCACTGGAGTTTAAGTGACAGCAAGTCTCCTCAAGTCTCCAGGACTCTTCTCAGTATTCTGGCCGTTGTCAGCAATGCTGTCATTTGGATAGTCTCTACCGATCCGCCAACTTCCAAGTCCTCCAGGCCTTTTAATAATCCTTTAGTTATTGTGCCAAAAGCACCAATCATAATTGGTACAATCGTCACTTTCATGTTCCACAGCTCTTTCAATTCTCTAGCAAGGTCGAGGTACTTATTCTTCTTTGCACATTCCTTCAGATTTATTCTGTGGTCCGCCGGGACTGCAAAGTCGACAATTTTGCAAATTCTCTACTTTTTGTTGATTATTATTATTATCATTATTATTATTATTATTATTATTATTATTATTATTATTATTATTCACTCATATTTTCTTTCATCTTTTAATTTTTAGTTGTTTTCTTAACATGATTCCCTTGGGTTATCATTCTATGACGGAGAAATAGTGTACATAAAAGATTATATCGGATCGGATAACCTTTGGATGAGACTTTAATTCTTATCTCCTTTTGTCTTGGGAAAAATTGGTTAAACACACCAGCTGCTCTACCAATTGAGTTACATTTGTTCGAAGATACTTAATCTCTACTCTGTTTCTTGGTTTCCTTGGATGCCATATTTGTTTTTATTTATTTTTTCGCTATAATAGTAACACTAGTATATTTTTATTATTCACATTTTTTTTTTAGATGACGTTTTATCCACCATCAATTATTGATTTTAACTGAAATTTTCTTTCATCTTTTAATTTCTAACTTGGACCATTATTCTATGACAATGGGAAACAGAATTGATAAAAAAAAAAAATAATAAAGGATAAGCACTCAGAAAATTTCAAATTCGCATTCACTTTAATTTCATTGTAATTAATTTTACATTTTTCAGCTGATTAAATTTTCCAGCTGAGCTTGCTCACTCGGGTCATTTATACTCTGACGCTTCAGAACAGCTTGGATTAGAAATGATAAAGAATAAGTACTCGGTGAGGTTCAAATTCATGTTTCTTTTGCCTTAGTAAAGCATTGTAAAATACAATAGCTACTCTACTAACTGAGCTACGCGAACTTGTGTTTGCAGAACCCCACATCAAACCCATTCTGTTTCTCGACTTCCCTAGATGCCATATTTGTTGTTTATAGTTTTTGGACTTGTATTATTAATAACATCTTTTTTTTTTTAAATCTTTATATAAAGTATTGTCAATTTTTATTATTATTAATTTCACTTGTTTGTTTGTTGTTTTTTTTTCAGCTTTTTTATTTTGGCAGCTTTTTTTTTTTTTATCACAGTTCTTTCAGGGTGTCATTCTTCAATGGCGAAGAAGAATATAAATCAATAATATTTATAATGATGATCCTAGATTTCAAATCAAATTACAAACACCAAAATATAAGCTACCCAATTGTAAAACTCTGATTTCACTGATCCATTCAACTTTACAATATTCCACCTATTGAATAAAAAGCAGATTCACGTATGCTATTGTCCTGTCTCTTTATCGCCGGCTCCACCAACGATAACACCAGGTATAAATACAAAACAGTTCATCGTTCCTTTGGATTATGCAGCAATAGACAAAGAGCCTAACAGCTGTCAGCTTTGGCTCGAGTCACCATGGTTACCATGCTTTGCCAATTAGCTACCTATGTAGAGAGAAGGCTTCATTCTTCTTCGACGGCAGATGCATGAACCCATGAATTTAAGATTGTAAGAAACGATTTATTCATTGGGGTTCGTAAAAGCATCCATTTTGATGATTTGAATTCAACACAAGCTGCAAAAATGTATGTATCTTTTTAAATGGAGATTAAAGATTCCCTATTTGAAATTCTAAAATGGATATTTCTGTTGAGTGCTGTTTTACTATACACCATAAGCCCGATATTTTGAACTGAGCATTATTTTACTGTACATCATATGTATTTACCCAAACCCTCGGCCACAAGCAGGATATGACACAAGGTCAATATTCAAGTGGAGTACAATTTGTTTGAATTCAGATGTTTTCTTCTCCCCTTACTAGGGGGGTGTCCTCGTGGTGTAATGGTTAAAGCGATGGACTGCGGAATCGCAGTAAGCGAGTTTGTACTCCAGTCGCACTATTACATTCACTTTCGGGCAAATACCCTTATGAAAGGTATGAACCCCCTTATCCTTCCAGCTATGGGTTAAATAGTACCATTACTGTTCTTCTAGGAGAATGGCTTTGGCATTAAATAACCTACAAAGGTTGATATGCCATTAAACAAAGGAACTAAACTGTCTCCCCTTACTGGTTGCCATACGAAGGTTAAAGAACTCAGTCTACCCTATATTCTAGAGATAAATAATAAAATATTCCACTGATGAATTATTGTTAGCGTAAAGGAATATAATTCAATTCATTAACAAAGCGGGTTATCTCTATGTGAAACGAAAACAGGCTAGTCCCTAGTTTGAACACAAATCGTTAATTCCAGTTTCTACAACCATAACCGCTACGCTATTTATCTAAGTATATGTAAACGAAGTTAAATTATTTTTAATAAGGGATTTTGTAATTTTTCAGCACTAATCTGGTTTGGTTTGTTTAATGGTATATCAACCTTTTAAGTTATTTAATACCAAAGCCATTCTCCAAGAAGAACAGTAGTGGTACTATTTAACCCATAGCTGGGAGGATAAGGGGTTCGTACCTTTCCCAAGGGTATTTGCCCGAAACTGAACGTAATAGCGCGACTGGAGTACGAACTCGCTTACTACGATTCTGCAGTCCATCGCTTTAACCATTACACCACGAGGACACCCACAATTTCCCGGCACTTTTTACTATATATGTAAGGTAATATCTTGGAATCTTTAAAACTAGAGTTGTGATTTGTTTCTAAATTATGTTTGATGAAATCGTTTTTTATGTTTATTTTTTTTAAATCTCTAATCTGCTCGTAAGTTTTTATTTTTTGATGCAACGCCCAGATTCATTCACATTCTTATGACAATAGAATTTCATAAACTCCAGCACTGAATTCAGAGTTGGTGTTGTCATTTTTATCATTGATTAAATTCCTGATTTACTTTTAAGACATTCATCCCCCAAATTTTTAGATTTGATCATGTAGAAAATGTTCTCACGGAACTAAATCTTTTATTCGGTATTTGTTGCTCGCCCCACCGAACGGGCAAGTATGGCACAAGGCCTTTTTATGGTGGGTCCGGGTGCAGGGCCGTAGCCCACGCGCATCCGGCAGGTTCCAAAAATGCCCTCGGTCCCGTCGGCATTCCCCTTTTTGGGGCGCCTCAGGCGTCGGGCAATAAACCCAACCCTCCCGAGGGAGGTAAAAGCCTGGAGGGAAGGCCCCCTGAGACCGAAGGATAAGTTCGAAATTCACCCAAGATTCGCAAGCGAAAATTTGAGTTTTACTAAATTCAACCTGCCAAAATAAAACTCTTAAAATTTACAAACTTAAATGTCCTCCAAAAATTCAGAACAATAAATTATAATACATTACATAGATATATTTTACCTAACAATTCAACCAAAAGTATCACCCCCCACACACACAAAAAAAACCCAAACAAACAAACTAAACACCCTTGGAATTAAAAATCACTTACTCTTCAAAAACAATTAGGAATTTAATTAATAATAAAAATAATTTTCAAACTGGGCGATAAGGTTCTGGATCATGTTATCGCTTGGAAATACTCAGAAATTAAAATGCTGCGGGTATTTTTTCTGAGTTTGATTAATTGATCTTTCACTAGAAGAGAAAAATTCGATGAAATTTACTCGTTGCTGTGTTGAACGTTTTACTGGTTCTATTTGTTAGCATAATTAATAATACTTAACGGGGAAATGAAGCAAGAAGTATTTAGTAGTAAGACCATATTTTATTGTGTCAAAACAAGGGCAAGTAACCCATACAAACATATAAGACATGGATAAGATAACTCATGTCGTGACAGCTGGACATCATACGTCGCCATTTTAATCTCCAAACAATGTTCTATAATCTGCAAAATATATATATATATTTATATATAATAAAAAATAAAAGAAAAAGAAAGAAGATTGAAAACGAACAAATCATAACAAGTTATGACTTTTTCAAACCCTTCAGTTTTTCAGTGCCTCCACCATCTCCACGTATTCGTTGACCAATCATCAGACGCATGTTTATATTTACAACTTTTCAATGGCAACAGACCTTGCCCTCAGCTGTTTCTCAGACAGCTAATCCTATAAAAAACTTAATGTTATTTACATTACGATTCTGATACCAAAAAAAGTTATGTTCAGGTATTTCTGGTTGCGGTATTGTTGGCATGGTCAACCAATTCCTGAAAAAAAAAAACATGGCACTTTCTGGAACTTTAATCAGATTGCTAATTAGTGGCGTATTCGATTATTTCATTGTTAAAATATTCAGGAGCAAATTCTCATTTTAGATAGTTTTTTTTTTACATGAAAGTTGTTGTGGAGGTGCTAGTAGCATAACGGTTATCATCGTAAGAAATGGACACGGTGACCCAAGTTAAAATTCTAAATGAGGCTGTTTGCATTTCACATTCTTTTGGTAAAAGTATGCATCCAACTATTCTCCCTCGATCTATGGGTAAATAGTAGGGCAGCCTGGACTCTTTAACTTTCGTGTGGAAACCGGTCTAAAAGAAGGAAAACTGAATTCCAAACAGTTGTAGACCTGTGAAAGGATCGGCTCTATTCCTGCCCAAGACATGCTACAAGAGTGGTACCTTCATGACTGAACCAGGTTACAGTCACTGTCCATGATGTGTCAGTCCAGCACATTAACAACTATGCTCTGGGAACTACCCACCCCTATTTCATATTTTCAACCATGCTCCAGTCCACAAAACTATCAACAAATTACATTTATTTATAAAAGTAACTCCTGCAATGTTTCCTTCTTTTGGTCTGGTTTCTTTGTCTAGTTGGTTTCAGAAGTCTAGTCGAAGAGGAATCAACCTATTGGGCGCCAGTCAACTCACTTAACTTGCAAAATAAACTGATGGATGTTCACCAATCTGACATCAGCAAAATGCTGCTCTTTTCCACTTCAAACAGTCTCTTTTATGTTCATCAAATCTCACCACTTCACGTGGGCTTATCACGTTCTCCTCCATAAAACAAGTCACACCTCTTGCGTCCTTTTCTTTTTCTGGTTTCCGCGTGCCGGTAGCAGAGAGAGCACACCTTCTGTTTCTTCGAGGTAAGATTGTTCGTGGCATTACTACTACACTTTGTTTAACGGCACATGAACCTTCATGGATTAATTCAATGCCAAAGCTATCCTTGTGGAAGAATAGTAGTAGTAAGATTTGATTTATAGCTGAGGGATAAGTAGGTTTATGGGGTCAGTCGGAGTTCAAGGACAAGCTGTGTTGCCGTTGGATATTTGACTCTATTTTGAGGTTATTTTATTTTACCCCACGTTGTCTAGTTGATGTAACTCCTTGAACAAGAAGGCCCAAAAAGAATTATACGACAGAAGACAGCAACAGATAGGAGACGAAGACGTTTCTTTTATATTTTTCCTTTATTTCCTGGGTTCAACAATGGATGAAGGAATTTTTCATGAATACAATTGAAATGGTTGGATCCCCCAGTCAAGTTGTTTAAAAATACGTTAATCGTTTCTTGGTATATGTGTGTCCTCATTTGGTATTTTAAAGCTTAAACAATGGTTAGTCGCCTTGGGGAGTTTGTCCAAGTCCAGTGTTTTAGTTCGTAGTTCCATTTCGTAGCCTTTTATATTTCGGCATATTGTTAACCGAGAGGGCTACTACTAGTGAAATGACTAGCCAACGCTTCGTCTTAAGACGAATGCATGGCGTCTTCCACCAGTTAGCGAGGTGTTGTCACTTCGCCGGTCAATGCCTAAAAGAGAATGAGCTTCCTCCTCCTTTTGTCGGGAGGTCCCTTTTTCTTTACGCATGCATCGTCCCTTTTTACTGTCAGACACCGCTGGGAGTTTTTGCATATTTTAATGATTCTTTTTTTAATTCAATTGAATTTTTTTTAAATTTATTTATTCATTCCCTACGGGTTCATGCCTTTCCCAAGAGTATCTGTTTGAAAGTTAACGTAATAGCTTTACTGGAGTTCGAGCAATGAAGCTACGTGAACTCTCAGTGCAATTGTAGATTGAGAAATAAAATTGAAGGTGAGGAAGCAGTGATTCTGTTCTTTATCATCTCTCCAGCTAAGGATTAAACAGTTGGTTGGTTGGTTGGTTGGTTTTTAAGGTGTATCAACACTTTTTGGGTCATTCAACGCTGAATCAAGTCAGTTTCATAAGTTTGATTTGTTTTTATTGTTTGGTTTGGTTTTATGGCATATCAAACATTGTAAGTTGGCGACCGTAGTCGAGGGCGATCAGAAGGCTCCCTTTTCAATAGCTACTACATCGAGATGTAGAGGAGGGTGCTACTCCTTTCCCTGGATTGCTCCACTTTACCCTTGATACATACCTTATATTGCTGAGTGTTAAGCAAGGCGGTATCAAGTACCATTTTTCGAGTCTTTGGTATGACACGACCTGGGATTGAACCCAGGTCTCCCAGACCATTGGCAAACACTCTACCCAATGAGCTGGTATAAAGTACACCGTTTAGTTCTATTTGATCCATAGATAGGACCCTATCAGGTACTACTACTCCGAGCCAGAGTGGATCTGGTAGCGATGGCAACGAAGGGGTACTCTGCATTCACCAAAGCCCCAGCATTACTCGAATCTCTCTATCAAATTGTTTATTGTCATATCCAGGACACTCTTTGAAGGAGTCTTACCCCTGTGCAGAGATGCAGCCAGTAAATTCTACAGTACCAGCCGACTGGGCCACTCGTTGGGGTAAGCCTTACTCCTCTGCACAGATGCAGTCGGTGTATTCTGCAGCCCCATCCGACTGGGCAAGGATTAAATAGTATCACTACTGTTCTTCTACGAAGGTTGGTTAGCCATTAATAAAAAAGAAAAGAAAAAAGAAATGCTTGTAAAAATTGGTTATAATTACAAACCATTTTCTCCCAGGCAACTCTGAGACATTATGCCAATATTCAATTTCTAAAAAACCTGATCAAAAAAGAAATCGACAATTTTGAAAAATATTGTGAGCAATGAGAATTTTGACATAATAATTGACCCGATTTGAGTTCAATAAAAAAATAATTTGCTTCTGAGTCAGAAACATTTGACAGACTTGACAGTAATTGCTCCTATTCTCAGAACCATTTAGATCGATAGTGGCAATATCCTAGACAATCCTGTCTTCAAAAACAGGAATTTGGCAAAAATAAAAGCTTCTTTGGAAGAAGAAAAACAATGAAGTCGCCATTTTAAAATAATTTAGGATAATGCCATCATCTTATATATCGTTATCTTCAGGAACTGTTTAGTTTTATCTAACAATCGATCCTTCAATCAATATTATCGTTTCTATTGATCTATTTAATCTTTTCCCTCTTTTTCAACCTTAGACTATTTTGATTTCTTTCCGCTTGTTGTTTAATCCTCCTCCCTCTTTCTACTTAATAACTTTCTTAATCAATCTATCTGGCCCAATAAATTCATATCTACCGATAACATCTTACTTTTTTTCTTTCTTTCTTTCTATTTATCTCTCAAACTCAGTCTGTTCAAACCTATATACAACGTGTCCCATAAGTTTCTATACATAAGATTTTTGTTATTTTATTTCTTATATTTCAGATCCCCTCCCCAAATGTATTTAAATAAAAACCAACGAATTAAAATATTATAGTAGTCATGTAGATCATATAATAAAAATAAAAATGTTCATAAAAAACGCTTTTTTTTTCCAAGAGATGGAGACTAATAGAACGTCTACTCTTTCTTTCACTCTAACTTTCTCTGTCTCTCTGTCTCTGTCTCTGTCTCTCTCTCTCTCTCTTTCTCTCTCTCTCTCTATATATATATATACATATATGTATATATCAGACTTTTCATCTATTTATTCCTATCTATTTCTCTATATATCTGTCTTTTCATATTTATCTCAGGATTTTCCTGTCTATCCAACCATCAGTCTATCTATCACACTTTCTGTTCATAACTTTATATACACTATCAATGAAAAATATTTGACAACCCTCAAAGATTTTTATTTCTCATCCTAAAAAAGTGTTATTTTTAATGAAACAAGTTAAGCACCACAATAGTCTTATTTTACTAAATAAGAGTTTTCCTGGGCCACATTAAATACAAATTAAGCACAAAAACTTCTTAAACGTTTTCATTCGTCAAAATGATCCCCTTTGGCCACTCTCACTGCTTCACAGATTATCGTCATTCTTTCAACCAAAGACTAAAGGTAGACTGAAGATAGTTCTGACTAGCTTTCCTGCAAGAGTTGCCAGTTATGAGCCCCACTTGTAGGTTGTTGAGCTCTGACTTTTTGGTCAAGTTCATTCCACACCAGTTCAATGGGATTTAAGTCCACTGATTGCCCCGGTCAAGACATCAATTGAAGGATGTGCTGTTCCTCTTTGCTTTTAATGTGCCTCTGGCAGAGTTTACTTGTATGTTTTGAGTCATTATCTTATATAAGTATAAATCCTTGACTCACAAGCAGTGTTCCAGATGAGATCGCGTGATGCAGCTGCAGGCTGTGATAGCCGGTCTGATTCAATTTGCTCTTCCCCTTGTGTGATTGGCAAAAGCCCCCCCACACACACACACACTATAACAGAGCCTCCTCCATGCTTTACAGTTAGTGTGATATTGGGGGTTGCAGCTCTTTCACCAACTCTTCATCGCACGTAGACACTCCCTATTTGAGTCAAAGATTTCAAACTTTGATTTGTCAACCTAAATGACTTCATTCTACTGCTCTATTATCCGGTCTTTGTGCACTTTGGCCCACGGGAGCCTTTCTGACATTGTTTTGCTTCCTCAACATGGTTTCTTGACAGCAGTTCTGTAATATAGGCCAGCTTCACAGAGTCTTCTCCTCACAGTGAATGTTGATACATTTTTTTCATAACATTGGTTCAATTGTACAGTGATATTCAGAGTAGTCAGCCTTTTGTCACACCAGCTGGGGACTCTGATGAAATCGTCCTCTACTCTTGTTGCTTTTGGCCTACCAGCCCAACTTTTGGTCTTATTTTGTCCCATTTCCTGGTGTTTCCTAACAGTATAATCATACTCAGCCCTAAAGAAGAAAAATGCCTTCAAATCAATTTTTCAAATGACATCTGGTTATACTAAGGTCAAAATTACTGAGGAAGACTTGTATTTAGTATTATAAATAAAAACATTATGGTGCTTAACTTGTTTCATTAAAAATAATACTTTTAGGATGAGAAATAAATATTTTTTAGGGTGGCCAAATACTTTTGCTTGATAGTATATATCTGTTGGTCACAATCTATCTATCTATCTATCTATCTTAGTCAATTTCTATCTATCTATCTATCTATTCTTTTCATATCTATCTATCTATCTATCTATCTTAGTCAATTTCTATCTATCTATCTATCTATCTATCTATCTATCTATTCTCTTCATATCAATCTATCTATCTATCTATCTATCTATCTTAGTCAATTTCTATCTATCTATCTATCTATCTATCTATTCTTTTCATATCTATCTATCTATCTATCTTAGTCAATTTCTATCTATCTATCTATCTATCTATTCTCTTCATATCAATCTATCTATCTATCTATCTATCTGAGTCTTTCCATACTTATCTATCTTAGTTTGTTCCTATCTATCTTTACATGTCGGTTTATCTGTCGATTTCAGTCTTCTCATATCTATCAATCAATCGATGTTGCATCTTTATATATCAATAATCACCATCACTAAAAACGGCTAAACATCAAATTCTGCATTTAGCATTTGTGTTTAGCAAACGTCTCTTCAATTCAACCAGTTAATAGGAAAACAGTTCCTTCTTTAAATTAAACTTTTGGTCCAAAGAATCTTTTTGTCTTTTTCTGTGCATTTTATTTATAATTTCTTTTTCAGTGACTCGGCTTTGCTTCTTGCATAATTTAAATTTGTTTGTATCAGCTGTGTGATTAATGCGAACAAAGTATCATAAATTTGCCGGAAGCAGTTCAAGAATTATTCTGTTTTCGTGCTTAAATTAGAAAAAAGAAATTGCAACGATTTGAAAGAGAGAAACAATAATAAAATAAACACGGACTGTGATTTTTCATTACTGAGTGTCGTGGATGAGTGAAAAATTTTGCAATAATTTTGGACATGTTTGTTTACAGCAGGTATATCACGTGATCAGAATTTGTTCAAGTTGTGAAAGGTACCCACTGTGATTGGTAGTATGGTAGTTGGTGCGCTAACACATTCTACATTGCTTCTCTCCATGTGAGATTTGAAAGCGACACAGAAGAACATACAATGTAGTCTAATTTGAGAATTTACGAGTTCTAACTGAGTTACAAGGCCGCAGAAACAACCAAAAACATTTGTTGTGCAGAAATTGAAGATACGGTTGATTACAGATGGGTGAAAATATTTCGCCCGGGTTGCAATAACCTGGATGATCAGGCAAAGTCAGCAAGGTCTAAAAGCGTGGATTCCAACGCCGTGCTCCAAGCCATAGAGAAAAATCCAGCGAGTAGCACTTGGAGAGTATCAGGCGAGCTCAGCATCTTACAGTCCCGTATGTTTCCTTATCTTTATGATTTTGGCAAAATCATCGGAAGCTGCTGAATTGTGGTTCAAGTTATCAAAATATTGTAAAAAGTTTAGCTCATCCTTGTGAGCCAGAACAATAAAATAATCTATTATCTCATTGTTTTGACTCATAGGGATGAGTTGTTATATAATTCAAGAAGAGATTTGATTTGTTTCACCGATTCATTTTCAGTATAACAAGAGGATATAATGATAGATTGAAAAGAGGAAGTCGAATGCCAGTGTAATTGAAAAAAAAGAAAGAAAGAAAGTGGGCGAAAGAAAGAGAGTGGGAGAAAGAAGGAAAAAAAGTGGGCGAAAGAAAGTAGGAAAAAGAAAGAAAGTGGGCGAAAGAAAGAAAGAAAGAAGTAGGTGAAAGGAAGTAAGAGAAAGAAAGAAAATAGGAGAAAGAAAGAAAGAAAGAAAGTGGGCGAAAGAAAGAAAGTGGGAGAAAGAAAGAAAGAAAGAAAGAAAGAAAGAAAGAAAGAGGTGGGTGAAAGAAAGTAGGAGAAAGAAAGAAAGTGGGCGAAAGAAAGTAAGAGAAAGAAAGAAAGAAAGAAAGAAAGAAAGTGGGCGAAAGAAAGAAAGAAAGAAAGAAAGAAGTAGGTGAAAGAAAGAAAGAAAGAAAGTAGACGAAAGAAAGTAGGAGAAAAAAGAAAGAAAGAAAGTGGACGAAAGAAAGAAAGAAAGAAAGAAAGAAAGAGGTGGGTGAAAGAAAGTAGGAGAAAGAAAGAAAGTGGGCGAAAGAAAGTAAGAGAAAGAAAGAAAGAAAGTGGGCGAAAGAAAGAAAGAAAGAAAGAAGTAGGTGAAAGGAAGTAGGAGAAAGAAAGAAAGAAAGAAAGAAAGTAGACGAAAGAAAGTAGGAGAAAAAGAAAGAAAGAAAGTGGACGAAAGAAAGAAATTGGGCGAAAGAAAGAAAGAAAGTATTTGAATAAAGAAAGTTTGGGAAAGAATAAAACCATCAAAAATGAAGAAAAGAAAAAAAACATTTCTGATGAATAAAAGAAGTAAAAGAATATTGGATGGAAAAAATGAAGAAAAAAAAAACGATGAGAATTGAAGGAAATTTCAATTAAAGAAGAATTAATGAAAAAAATCAAGAAATAATAGCAGAAAAATATAAACTATTAAATTAAAACAAAAGAAAGAAAGAGGGCGAATGAAAGAAAGAAAGAGGGAGAGAGAAAAAGAAAGAAACAAAGAAGGAGAAAGAGAGAGAGAGAGAGAGAGAGAGAGAGAGAGAGAGTTTGCTTTATTTGTGTTTGCAGAGTGTATATTTATAGAAAAAATTCTGAAAAACAAATTTATCTTTTCACAAAATAATTCCACTTATTCATTAAATGACCCTTGTATAAATAAATACATTGAGCATTTTTTTTAAACGTGTCGGTGGTTTAGGTGTGGGTCATGGTAATCTTTTTATGGCTGCTTTTATTCTCATCCATAGAAGCCACTCTTATAGATGAGCAGCAGTAGTTCCCCGATCGAACTATTTGATCCTTGCCGTTGAACCGTAGGATTCTTACGTCCAAGGCCTGGTTAGGCACGGTGTTGAGCCGTCAGAGGGTTTGTCCTCTCGCCTTCACGTCCACCATGCTGCTTCCCTTGGCTTTCGATAAAAAAAATTTTTTTCTTTCTTCTTTCCCCACTTCTGCCAGTATTAAGTTTTAACTTAGTTAAAGTCCATAATTACTTTCTTTTTAAAATTTCATCAGAGTGATTATTTATGGTTCTTTGCATCCTTATAGGCATTCTATTTTATGCTAAGTTAGCTTTTCAATTTCTAATAAAGTCCAATAGTATTAGCTTCTCTTGATCAGGTTCAACTGTTACTTGGAATTACAGTATTTGTCTTTTTGCATTTAAAGCATAGATAAATGTAGTATATTGGTTAGTAAGAAACGGAAGCACCGTTTCGGCCATCTTTGAGTTGTGGATATAAAAGGCAGAAGTGATTACTTCTCAGTTGTACATCACTCTCTGGACTATTTGCGTTTAGTGCGTTAACCGGACTACAACAATAATAAACAGCAGTGATTTTATCAATAGAAAATTAAAATCATTCAGAAGACCTACCGGGAGCGATGGACGATGGAGACTAATGGCAGGAGAGAGTCAGAGAAATCCGTGCTGGCTGCGCGAGATGATGTTCATAATGAAAACAGGTAGATCATTTTGACCTGGTAGCTCGTAAGCCGCAAAAGTGTGGTTACCTGTAATTTACAGTCTTTATTTTTTTTTTTTAAATCATTGAATTTCAAAGTAGAAATATCCTCACCTCATTTGACCACACAACTTTTTTTTATGGGAAAAGCTAATGTTTTTCATCCTTCATGATTTTTAAAAAGATGTTTCTCTTGGCATCATTACTTTTATTTGCTCATAGAGTTTGATTTTTATTTAGGAATTCCATAAAAACATATTTGTAAAATAACAGAACAAGACTTCTTATCACGAACACCTGCACGAAAATAATGACCTATTCAGAGATTTGGTGAAAATGTCAAATCACTTTCCATCAGATTATTTGTAGAGAATGAGGTGTTCTGTTCAGTGGGGATGATTTCTTTATCTAATGACATATCAACCTTTGTGGGTTATTTAACACCTAAGCTACCCTTGTTAAAGAACAGCAGTGATACTATAGGAATTTATGGATGATGAATGGTATTCATTGAGACAACCACCAGCTTTTTCTTACAATCCATTAGGCTCTCTAAATGATACCTTGCACAGAATATTTCTATTAGGAAAGTCCATTCAGACAACAACAACATATATTCTATACTCATAAATCATACACAAGTACAAAGCATGACATATATAGTACACGATGAAGAAACATGAATAAACTGTCCCAAACTATAAAAGATACAAAAGCTGTTCCACAGAACTAGAAGTGCTGCAAGGCTGCGAGTAAAAACTTACACTTCTTCTTGTGTAAGAAAATAGTCCACACGGGATAATTTGCGCGCACGTGCTACTCGAAAAAGGCGGAGACGAAAGAGAGGTGTCCTCTTCGTCTAGTGTCTTGTACCAAAAAGATGTAGAACTCGCTTTTCGAAATGTCACATGACCAATCGTCACGTGATTCTCGGAAGCTCCACCCATCACTCCAAAAAAGAGAGACTATTGTATTTAGTTTCCCAACAATACTATTTAACGAAAAGCTGGAGGGGCAGATAAAGGGGTTCAATACCTTCCTCAAAAGGTATTAATCTGAACGTGAACTTAATAGCCCGACTAGAATTCAAGCTCACTTACTTCTGTTGTATATTCATGATGGGAGAAAAACAACACTTTCATTATAAAAGCATAAGTCTTCTTATTTTTCTTGGTGTGAGAGAGACCGACGGACTTAGACACCGAAACGAATACAGACTGCTCTATTGACCCATAACTTCTTCTTCTCTTGACCATGCCACGTTGTGTTATCTTTAAGGCCTTACGTCTTCTCTTCAGACGAGATGTACTCAATCGCTCGTCGCCAAGGGAGCGCTTGGCACCCTGCAGATACGGTTCTGTATCTCCCAACTCGACTCCAATGCAAGCTTACACTGACTCATGACTCACACTGACCGAGACCCTAACGTGGACATCTGCATATATCATATCATAACGCCCATGATTTCCGAGCAACCACGTGACTGCTTCTGAATATTTACACAGGTGCATCCTGTTCAGAGCAGTCTCTGATTGACGGCTCGGTCAAGAGTCGGTATGCAACACTTCAAGGCCGCCGTTTAGCCATTACTCCACAGGGCTCACCACTTTTGTCTAGTGATAAATTCAAGATAGTTCTTACAACTTAACAAATCTTATGCCTGTGTGAATTAAGCCAGAAAGAAAATACCCCTCCCCAAAAAAAGAAAGGAAAGATGTATGGAATAAGAGAAGAAAATCCCTAATGTGAAAAGGGCATATCACCTCTTTCTGGGTCATCTAATGCTAAAATTTCATTCATTTCTAAATGTTTGTTTGGTTTGGTTTGGTTTGGTTTTATGGCATATCAACCATTGTTGTTTATTTAATGCCAAATCATATATATATATATATATATATATATATATATATATATATATATATATATATATATTAGTTATATGACTTGTAAACACATTTTAGATACACACAGTTAAAAGATCAAACAGTTCTATTTTTAACAATTCTATTTAGCATAAGTCAACAAAGTAAAATGGTCCCAAGTATTGCTGTGTATCTCTAACAATTCAATTAAATATCAGTCATTTGTTGACATACAGTTAAGGGATCAAACAGTTCTATTTCAAACAATTCAATTTAATGTAAATCATTTGTTGTTTGCACTCAGTTAAAATGAAGTGTCAAACTGTTCTATTTGACCGATAGATAGGACCCTATCAGGTGCTACCACTCTGGGTCAGAGTGGACCTAGGAGTGATGGCAATGAATAGGTACTCCGCATTCCCCAAAGCTTCAGCATTACTGTAGCTTCAGCATTAGATTGTTCTGTGTCATAAGCAGGACATTCGTTTGGGGGGTAGGGGCTTACCTCCTCTGTTGAGACGCAATTGGTGTGTTCGACGGCCCCTGCCAACTGGGCTACTTAAATTTTTGATCAGAATCATAACTAATTATATTTTCAATGTACCATTGCCATCAATTTTTTAAACCGTTTTTTTTTAATATGATAATAATAATTTGTTTGCCTACATTTCTATGGTATCGAGTGTTCCTAGTTTATCTTTATCATTACTGATGTACTTGATATGACATTAAACTAAATCTGATGGGGAGGCTCCAGTCTTCGAATTTGGGGAATGTGGAGTACCCCTTTATTACCATTACTCTCAGGTCTACTCTAACCTGGAGTGGCAGTCCCATCTATTGGTTAAATAAAAATGTTTAATCATTTTTTATACTTGAAACCATTTAGATATATGCAAACAAATGGCTGTTTAGATTGAATTGTTAATGTTAAATAGCAATACTTGAAACCATTTAACTATGTGCAAACAAATAAGCTCTAACTCATTTAAAAATGTTACCTCCAAACTATTCACTTAAGATTATGCTGCAAAATTGAAAGGCTGCCATATTAGAATCTTGTATTTGCTGCAAATTTCACAACGTAATAAAATTCTTGGGGTGAAAAAATCTAATTTTAATCATTTTTTCTTTCTTCTCAAAATGGCAAAAGACAAACAAGTAACAGATAAAAAAAAGTAATTTTTGAATTTTTAAAAAATTCAAATTTTCTGAAAACTGTTGAATTTTTTTAAGTACTGAGTCCTTTCTGAAAGGGATATTTTATTTTTGCTTAAAACAAAAGTGGCAAAGAAGTTGCTCATTGTCATAGGGCGATATGTGTTTTTGTCTAAAAAATGCTTCTTTTTTTTTTGAGTTACCATTTGTAGTAGGGTTATAGTTGGTGAGAAAATTCCAACCTTGCCAAAGCTTATGCTGAGATCTTCATATGGAATTATAGCTTTGTGAGTCTGATGCAATGGTGGTTATAAAATGTGAACACCAAAATGGGCAACCATTTCATTATTCGGAAAGTATGTTAGTGGATTAAAACTGCAATTTTATAGCAACAATGAATTTGATAGTAACTGAGTGCTCAATTTTCAATTTTGTGTGCTAGATTTGGATGAATTTAAAAATCTAAGTAACTCTGAGCCATTTTTATCAAAGATGAAGAATTGATTAATTGGTGGGTTGGTTGGTTTTATGGGATATCAATTCTTATTGGGTTATTTGATGTTGAAGTCATTTTTTTTTCTTTTAAGCAACTATATGGTTTCTAGTAATTAATAATAATAATCAATCATAAACAATTACAGTCTGAATATGAGAACAGGTAAAAAATCATACATAATAGTAGTAATTCTAGTCAAGTAAGAACATTAAGTTTATAACTCCCAAAAATTCACTCTGAATTGTCCAGCAGGACACGACGTAACGGTTATAGGCGTTGGTTCCCTAAGCTTCTAAGCAGACAATCATCTGGAGGTTTCAGGTTCAATCTTAACTGCAGGCGAGTAACAATACAGGAATACTTAACACTTGTACCCGGTTATGGCTAACCGAATCAGAAAAGGCAACCCCCGTGTATTCAATAAAGGACGTAGTTCAAAGTTCGACAAACACCTGAAGAAGACCGGAGGACATATCGGCCGAAACTTTATGGAAATAACAATAAAGATGAAAAAAACCCTTAATGATAAAAATCACCAAGCTTCGTCTCAGAAATTTAGACAACCAAACAATTACAGCTTCAACTACTCTTGATACAAATGATTTTCCCCAGTTTCGTGGTGTCAAGTATTCTTGTCTAATACAAATGATTTGCGCACAGTTTAAGTGTTTCAAACCAATATATGATTTCATGCAATTCGTGCTGGACTGCGGCCTTGATGTAAGCGAGTTCGTAATTCAAACGAACTAATCTACGCAGGAGAGAAATTAGTCTACGAAAAATTGGTCTTCCCCTAGAAACACGAACAGAAACTTGTAGCAATCACAGATCTATTTTCTCTCGCGAATCAATGCCCCTGCCAAGGGATTCAGCCACACCTGACCAATCAGCGGGCAGAGCGCATTGATCTCATCTACCTCTCAAGAATTTTTTTCTTCTAGTCCTTTTTGGAAGTCGCTACGGTCAGAGAGCACTTGGCCAGCAGTGAAGAAAGACTCTCTCTCTCTCTCTCTCTCTCTCTCTCTCTCTCTCTCTCTCTCTCTCTCTCTCTCTCGTCCTCTCCTTCGGACATTCCAGCATGGAAGATCTTCACGGAAGATACGCAGCTACTTTCTACCAGTTACACAAACGAACCAACTCTGCGGCCTGCCACACGAGCTACCTGCTACAGTGACACACCTTCTACGAACTCAAGAACCAACGTACTCCCAGCGACACCAAAAAGAACCTTTTCTCACTCTGACTTAAGTTTACTTTTAGAAATAAACCTTTCGTTGTTGTGTTTCAAAGAAGTTTCGTTATTTATTTTCTACTACAAATTAATTTATAGTGATATGAAAACTAACCATAAACACTAAAAACTCAAAAACCTGGATGGGAAATTCGACAGGAAACGCAGAAAAGAAGCCTGCGACAACAAGCAAAAGTGATAAAACAGAGGAAGAATGCTTGAACAGGTTGAGACGAAAAGAGAAAAGCAACACAACAATAAAAACAAAAGATACAACTCGTAGAAATAAACCAGAAGTAACAGACGAAAGAAGGAAGACTAAAAAGATTTCGAAACAGAATAAAACAATACAAATTAAATAAGACATTCCGAAACAATAAAAAAATCCAAGAAGCAACTGGGAGGAAAACGCAAGAAGACATAGCAACAAAGAAAGAACAAGTAAACAAAACAATTTTGGAGTAAAATATGGGAACGAAGAGAACATAACAGAAAATTCGAATGGATAAGCAGCAGGGGAGAAGTGTTAGAAGGACTCGAAGAAGGACTGAAGGCGTAAATACACATCGACTCACTCAGAGCAACACTCAAAAGGTACCAAATTGGAAAACGCCAGGTCATGATGACATACATGGATACTGGTTTAAAAATTCACTTCCATCCATGACAGACTCGCTATCGGAATGAATAGATGCCTACAAGAAACAGATATACCCAATGGATGATAAAAGAAAAGATAACCTGATCCAAAAAGACCCCCTCAAAGGAACAGCCACAAACAACAACGGACCCATAACGTGCTTACCTATGATGTGGAAAATACTAACAACACAAATTAGGAAGAGATTAACGATTCGCTAATAAGCCGCGGACTCTTCCCCGAAGAACAGATAGGATCCTGTAAGTGGACCAGAGGTACTGGGAAGGTATTATACATTGATAGACATATCCTCAAAGACAGCAAAACGAGACAGAAAAATTTTATTATGACATGGATTGACAACAAAAAAGCATATGATATGGCCCCACAAAGCTGGATATAAGACTGCTTCAAAATGTACCAGATATCCGAAGTCATAAACTTTATCGAGAAAACCATGAAAATCTGGAGAGTAGAAATGACAGCAGGAGGGACAATCTTAGCTGAAGCGAAGATCCAGAGAGGTATCTTCCAGGGAGATGCGCCAGTCCCATTACTATTTGTAATAACGATGATGCCACTGAATCAGATACATAGGAAATGTACAGGCGGATACAAACTTCATAAATTGCAGGGAAAAATCAACCACCCCATTTATATGGACGACATCAAATTGTTTGCAAAAATGAAAAAGAATTGGAAACCCTCATTCAAGTAGTGCGAATATATAGCAAAGATATAGGGATATAATTTGGCACGGAAAAATGTGCCATGCTAAAAGCGGAAAACAACAAATGACGGAAGGAATAGAACTATCAAAATCAAAACGCTCGAAGAAAAGGAAATTTACTAATATTTGGGAATACTGTAAGTGAATACCATCAGACATGTGGAGATGAAAAAAACAGAAAAAGAATACCTCAGGAGAACGAGAAGACTACTCGAAACCAAACTACATAGCAGAAATCTCATCAAAGGGATAAATACTTTGGCTGTCGCCTTCGTAAGATATCAGGGACCATTCTTAATGTGGATGAGGGAAGAACTTCAACAAATGGATCAGAGAATAAGAAAACTCATGACGATGCATAAGGCCTTATATCTCAGAGATGACGTTGACAGACTATATGTGTCAAGAAAAGAAGGTGGAAGAGGACACGCCAGCATCAAAGGTAGCGGCGATGCATCGATACAACAACTCAAAGATTACATAAACAAGCGCGAAGGAAGACTGATTACAACCACCAGCAACAATACCGAAAACACAAGCATCAATAGAACAAAAATAATCAGGAAACAAAAATAGGAAGAAAAACAACTGTATGGACACTTCAAGCGACAAACAAGCGAAATTTCACCCCAGAAAACTAGGATATGGCTAAGAAAGAGAAATCTTACGAGAGAAACTGAATCTCTTCTGATAGTAGTAAAAAAACAACGTGGCAAGGACTTTGCCAAAGCAAGAATAGACACGACACAAAAAATAGCAGATGTAGATTATGTGGTGAAAGAGACGAAACGATCAAACTCTTATTAAGCGAATACAGTAAATTAACGCAACGAGAGAATAAGAAGAGATACGACTGAGTGGGGAAGTTGATCTACGAGGAATTGTGCAAGAAGTTTAAATTTGGCCATACGAACAAATGGTACACAACCCGGAAACCGTCCTGGAAAATGAAACGCACAAAATTCTCTGGGATTTTGAGATACAAATGGATCACCTAATCTCGGCTAGATGACTAGACCTAGTGATAGTCAACTAAAAAAAAGAGAATCTGCCGAACAGGGGACTTTGCCGTTCCGGCTGACCACAAGATAAAACTGAAAGAAAGCGAAAAGAAAGATAAGTACCTAGATCTTGCTAGAGAACTGAAAAACTATGGAACATGAAGGTGGCGGTGATACCAATTGTAATCGGCACGCTCGCTACGGTCACCAGAGGACTGGCCTAGGGACTGGAGGGTTTGGAAATAAGAGGACGAATGGAGACCATCGAAGCGATAGCATTGTTGAGATCGGACAGAATGCTGAGAAGAGTCCTGGACACTTGAGGAGATTTGCTGTCACTCAGACTCCAGTGGAAAACTATCAGTTAATGCCATAATAATAAGAGTCTGTTGTTAACATTTTTAGCTTCAAGTTACAATTTTTAATAAAATTAATTTGCACGCATATGGTTTCAAGTATTCCTATTTAAAACTAATAATCTATAATAGATTATATGGTCTCAAGTGGCCATATCTATTTAATACTACTACTACTAATAATAATAATAATAATAATAATAAAACTCCTATGGGACTTTGACATGCACACGGATCACCTAATCTCGGCCAGAAGACCAGATTTTATAATAATTAACAAAAAAAGAGATTTTGCAAAATTGTCGACTTTGCTGTCCCAACTGACCACAGAATAAAACTGAAAGAATGTGAAAAGACGGATAAGTACCTCGACCTTGCAAGAGAATTAAAAAAACTGTGGAACATGAAAGTGACGATTGTACCAATTGTGATTGGTACTTTTAGCACAATAACTAAAGGATTATTAAAAGGCCTGGAAGACTTGGAAGTTGGCGGACGGGTAGAGATTATCCAAATGACAGCATTACTGAAAACGGCCAGAATACTAAGAAGAGTCCTGGAGACTTGAGGAGACTTGCTGTCGCTCAAACTCCTTTGAAAAACCATTAGCTAATACTGATGTGAAAAACTCTAAAAGAGTAAATTATAATAATAATAATAATAATAATAATAAAATGGATAAAGGAGGAACTCAGACAAATGGACCAAAGGACAAATAAATTGGTGAGTATGCACAAGATTTTACACCCAACAGATCACGTAGACAGACTGTGTCCAGAAAAGAAGGATAAAGAAGTTTTACGAGAGCATCGAGGACTGAATTGATTCATTAAACCGAAGATTACATTGAAAAGAGCCAAGAAAAGTGAATTTGTGGGGTTCTAACTGAAGGTCAAGGGCAATGGGCAAAGCTGTGTTGCCGTTTGATATCGGACTCCATTATTAGGTTATTTTAAATTACCCCACGTTGGCTAGTCGGTGTAATGCCTTGCCCAAGAAAGGCCCAAAAAGAATTATACAAAAGAAGACAGTAACAGATAGGAGAGAAAAACGTTTCTTTTATATTTTCCTTTATTTCCTGGGTTTCAACAACCATTCAATGAGTGAGGGAGTTTTCCCTGAATACAATTGAAATGGTTGAATCTCCCAGTTAAGGTGTCTAAAATACGTTGATCGTTTCTTGCATATGCTTGTCCTCATTTGGTATTTAAAGCTTCCATAAGGGTTAATTTCTTTTGGAAGTTTGTCAAAGTCCAGTTGTTTTAGTTTGTACTTCCATTTCGTACTTTTTTTTTATATTCCGGCATACTGTTAACCGAGAGAGAGAGATGCTACTGGGTGAAAGGGACTAACCAACGCCAAGTCCAAAAACTTATGCGTGGCGCCCAGACACCCGTCAGCAATCATGTTGTCAAATATCCAGTCACTACCTGAAAGAGAAAGAGCCTGTTCCCCACTGTCGGGAGGTTGCTTTTTTCTTTACGCATGCGTCGTCCCTTTTTCCTGTCAGGGACCCCTGGGAGTTTCTGCTAATTTAATAGTCTTCTTTTTTTTTAATTCAATTTTTATTTATTTATTTATTCGTTCCCTACAAATTACAGCAGCCAATAACAGCATTAGCAACATAAATACAGACAGAAAAATTACAAAAACTTGGAAACACCAATGTTATATAATAAGGTCCAAATTTTGTCTATTTGTATATGTTTTTAAAAATTACAATTTTGTTAATGCATTTTTTTTAATTTTATATTTTTGGCATTTATGATTTCTTTTTTAATTTTTGAATGTTTTGTATTTTATCATTTTATATTTTAAAAAAAGAGAAAATTTAACTACAAAATTTCCTCATTATTGATTACCTGAGATTTTATTTCAACAATTTGAAACTTTCATTTTATTTTATTTTTGTATTGGCTTTCTTTGGATATTTTTACTTTAACGATTTAACTTGTAGAATTCTTTCCTTATGGGCATTTTTGGAACTTAACTTTGAAATACAGGTACAACACTCTGATCCAAGGCAAAATACCTCAGAGAAACACTTTGATTCTGTGGAGACTGCACAGATAATTCATTGATCCTAATGTTATATACAAGCATGTGGTTGAAAGAAAAATAAGACTGACGAGATTTAGTTTATTTTGTTTATTGAATAAATAAAATAAACAAGCGGATGAAATATCTGGCTGGCTGGCGGGGGGGGTCTATTCGGCGACAAGCGGTTGCTTTGATCTGGTCGGACGGTGTTGTCGGGTGACGCTGTTAGGACAGCCGACGATTCAACTGGCCTGTGACCTCTGCTTAGCCTATTTATATCTTCTCAACTTCAAACACCTGCTCCAGAAAATACTACTTGTGGGAAAAAATGATTGGTTGAAAAATAAACCTTTTTTTTATAACTGAGAATTTTCTGGGGATTTTGGATAGACTATGCGCGGAGCCTATGCGCAGAAGCCATGATTTTCTCAGTTTGACACTGACCGTTGTTGGGTCAACATCCGGTAGCTGTTATTTTCATCTACAGTGTCGATGTCTGTGGGTCTGTGTTTTGTGTTTTTTAGTAGTTAGGTGTGTGAAGAGTTAAGTGGGTAAATCAGAAAAGATTTGATGTATTTTACAATAACAATAAGAAATTTAACTGAATTGATATTTTAAGTGACAAACATTTTCAAACAGATCAATTTGACTTTTGTACATAATCCTAACAGATACTGCCCCACTGAATAATAAACAACTGCAACAAACTTGCAGAAAAGGAGTTGAAGACAAGTCACAACTAGGTCAGAAAGGTGATCCACTGGGAATTGTGCAAGGAGTTTGAATCAGACCATACAGCCAAATGGTATGTACACAAAACAGAATGCATTCCAGAAAGTGAGATGCATAAAATTTCCAGGGATTTTGTGATACAAACGGATCGCCTAATCTCAACCAAAAGACCAGACATAGTGTTAATTTAAAAAAAAAAAAAGAAATTGCCATCTTATAAGTTATAAAAATATTTCTTTTTCATTCTTATCTGCAGTTAGGATTGAACCTGCAATCTCCAGATGATTTCACTCAGAAGTACATGTAGCGAGAGAGGAAACTTACCTCCTGGATCAAAGCGCGTAAGACTATGCCTTGCGTGTCAAGCACTAAAAAATATGTCCACTTCTGGAGGCAGAAGTTATATTGAACCGATATCGTCTCTCGCGAGAAGAAATCTACCACGCATGAAAATTTCAATAGGTCGGAACTTGAATAAAAGAGCATGCCAGCAGCAGGAGCGAGTGGTTGTTGTTCTTTGCGAACTGCTTTTTTGACTGACAGAACGAACGAGTTTATCAGAGGTGTAGTTAGGAGGGGCTGCAAGTTGCGTGTGATATTTTTAATCAACTGAGGCTACCCAATTTTCTGGAGACTGGGCTACTGCTCTTGTTCTACAACAGTACAATAACAATAATTGTACTGGGTCATGGTTAACAAAATTAGAACAGTTTACCGCCGTGGAGCAAATGAAGGGTTCAGTTCGAGGGTCTGTGTGGGCTCTCGAGTTCGAGATAAAACACCTGAAGAAGGCTGAAGAACGTATCAACCGAAACATTGTGAGACTAAAAATAAAGATGAAGACAATAGCCCGAATATTTTAAGTAATAACAATTATCAAACTTCTCTGAAATTTAGACAAATATATATATATATATATATACGAGAAACCAAAGGCACTTTTATTTATATATATATATATATATATATATATATATATATATATATATATATATCGTTGCAGAGTCGTCTATGGTAGTCGACCTTACAAACTTTTAAGAATCAGTGAAATGACTTAGGAAAGTCAAAGATAACAAAACGAGATATCAAATTATTGATAAGAAGTTGCTAGATTTATTATTTCGACATAAATTCAACAAAGTTTAATTCAAAGGTAGAGATCATCGCTGGTCCGAGCGGTGTCCACCATTCATGGACTAGTGTCGTCAGTGCGTGAGGTTATCGGTTTTGAGGTCAGGAGGTTCTTTGGCCAGGGAGTACGTAGACAAGGGAATAGGGCCTGAGTTGTTAGGAGTCGCTGTACAGGGCTGGTTGATTGTTAGAATAGCTAATTGGTCATCGTTGTCAGTGGTGGTTTTGCTCCGGACGGTAATTGACTTGCCCTGAAAAGGTCAATTGTTGTAGTAGTAAGAGTTGTGTCCTGAAAAGGATAATTAAAAGAGCTGGACTGTTGAGTTCACTGGACGTCGTTGGGGGAAAACCCAAAGTTGTAGCATCTGGTCGTTTGGAACTCAGGAGATTGTACCAGTGAAAGGAACCGATAGATCCTTTTGCTTCGAGCCACGATCGCTACCCAACCACTTCGATGTATTCTTTGACTGGAAGTGCCCTGTGGTGTAATGGTTATCGTCGTAGGAAATGGACACAGCGATACGAGTTCAAATCCTGGACGAGACCGATTGCATTTCACATAGCACTAATACCCTTGGGAAAGGTATGAATCTAATTATTCTCCCTCCAGCTATGGGTAAATAGTAGGGCAGATTAGGATCTTCAGCCTTGGTGAGGCAACTAGTCTAGGAGAAGGAAAACTCTGAATTCAAACCTGTTAAACTACTCTTAAAAATTGACCTTGTGTCATATCCTGCCCGAGCGGAGGGGTTGGAAAATGGAGGTGCCTGTGGTGTAATGGTTATCGTCATAGAAAATGGACACGGCGGCACGAGTTCAAATCCTGGACGAGACTAATTGCATTTCACATACCACTAATACACTTGGGAAAGGTATGAATCCAATTATTCTCCCTCTGGCTATGGGTAAATAGTAGGGCAGACTAGGTTCTTCAGCCTTGGTGAGGCAACTAGTCTAGGAGAAGGAAAACTCTGAATTCAAACCTGTTAAACTACTCTTAAAAATTGACCTTGTGTCATATCCTGCCCGAGCGGAGGGGTTGGGTAAATATGGATGTATTCTTTGAATGCTAATTTTATAGTAAAGCTGTTCGATCCTCCGCCGAATTCGAATACATCAGGCTCATTGGCCTAGTGGGTAGAGTGTTCGTCAATGGTCCGGGAGACCTGGGTTCAATCCCAGGTCGCGTTATACCAAAGACTTTAAAATGGTACTTGATACCTCCTCGCTTCACACTCAACAATATAAGGTACATATAAAGGGTAAAGTGGAGCAATCCAGGGAAAAGAGTTGTGCCCTCTCCTACACCTCAGTGTAGTAGCTATTGAAAAGGGAGCCTTCTGGTCGCCCTCGACTAAAGGGAGACAACTTTACTTACTTCTCTTTAATTTCTGGTGTTTAAGGAAATACGTCATACTACGACCAAGTGAAGGTAGTAAATATTTCTTGCTATATGCAGCAGTCAGAAAATATTTCTGAAACAATTCATATAATCAATGGTGTCGGAAATAGTTTTCGGTTTATGATGGAAAATTCCATTCGCAGTGGTCGTGATGTACTCATGCCTTAGATTCTGAACATGAGTAGCTACGGTTATATATATATATATATGTGTGTGTGTGTGTGTGTGTGTATGTGATTTGTTATACATATAAATAAAAAAGTGTTCAATATCAGTGATAGAGCCTATACATTAAATTTAGGATAGCGTAGACATAGAGTTAACAGCTGTAGGTAACCAACAGTTTCTCACTTATACGATCATCTGACTGAGTGGTACTCACATGGTGAATGTTCCTTTATATACTGTAGTGTGAAGCATGGTGAGAAGGTACTATTTACCCAACCCCTCCGCTCGGGCAGGATATGACACAAGGTCAATTTTTAAGCGGGGTTTAACAGGTTTTGAATTCAGAGTTTTCCTTCTCCTAGACTAGCTGCCTCACCAAGGCTGAAGAACCTAGTCCGTCCTACTATTTACCCATAGCTGGAGGGAGAATAAGGGGGTTCATACCTTTCCCAAGGGTATTTGCCCGAAAGTGAACGTAATAGCGCAACTGGAGTACGAACTCGCGTACTACGATTCCGCAGTTCATCGCTTTAACCATTACACCACGAGGTGAGAAGGTTGGTCTAGTTTGTGAGGTATTCTAGGAAGGCTGCTCTAGTTGATATTGCATGGTTACTTACGAGGCTATATCATATTAGTTTCTTGATTTGTCAATTTATTTATTATATTTTTTAGGTTTACAGACTTTTTTTTACCTTTGGCCTTTTCCTTTTACATCTATTAACACTAAAAAAGAAAAAGAATCCACGTGTAGCACAGATTAGGGAACTGGCTTGGTACACCGGACCCAAGTCGGGGTTACTGCCGGTGCCGATATGATGTTTAATGACCCGAAATCGGCAATGGAGGCAGGGCATCAATGAGGAGCTCTTACAAGCACTTGAAATGTATCATTGGACTTCGTGGAGTTATTTCTTGGATGTTTTTTAGCATTTAGTTATTTGCAAAAACAGAATTTTCCACTTTTGTAGTTGAACTAGGATTTTTAAAGTAAAGTCTATTCAAATATTTACGCAAAAATTGTCAATTTGCCTCTTACTAGAATCTTTTAATTTCACTCATGTCCTGCTTCTTCATTCTTTCTGTTCTCATTGTAAATTTTTGCGTTTAATGATTTAATTTTTAGATAAGTAAAATCAGAACGGCCTTTGAAGAAATCGATCAACAACGTTACAGATTCTGACTATCCGTCGAATTAACGAAGGAATACGTGCAAAAAAAATTTGAGGCAACACTATTGTCCGTAGATTTCTCCAAGGCACTTGATTCCATACACAGAGGAAAAATAGAGCAAATACTACTTGCATATGATCTCTCCAAAGAAACTGCTTCGGTGTAAAGTTCATTACAAAAACACGAAAGCAATAGTTCGCTCATCTGATGGTGATATCGACTAATTTAACATTGTTGCTGAAGACTTGCAAGGTGAAATATACCATACCAATTTACAATCTACCTACACTTCATTCTACGAATGTCGATTAATCGAATAAAATGGTTTCAAATTAAAAAGAAGACGACAAACAGACCATATCCCGCAAAAAACTATTACAGATGCAGACTACGAAGATAATCTATAATACTTGCAAACATATACACCCAAGCCGAAACCCTGATGTATTGCCTAGAGCCAAAAGCATAAGCCATTGGCTATGAAGTGAACCCTGATAAACACAGAGTTCATATGTTTTAAGCCAGATGGAGCCATCTCCACTCTAAGAGGAAAGCCTTTGAAATTAATGGACCAATTCATATACCTCGGAAGTAGTATTTCATCTACAGAAAGTGGTGTCAACATTCGCATAGAGAAGGCGTGAACTGCAATTGACAAGTTGTCTATCATATGGAAATTTGATTTTCTTCCTAGCTATGGCTGTGACAGTACTACTGTATGGATGCACCAACTGGAGGAAAATGCTGCCTGCTGTCGGGAACAAATCATTGAAGCAAGAGTCTACCAAAAAGCAGCTTTGTAACCACTTACCTCCCATCTTACAGACCATCGAACAAGACTCACTAGTTACGGCTGGAGAATTAAGGACAAACTGATTAGTGGCGTTTGCTTATGGACTCCAACACGTCAGTGTTGGCCGACGGGCAAATACTTATTTACATCAGCTCTGTGCCAACATTTGATGCCGTCTAGAGGACCTGCCAAGAGTGATGGCCGAATGGGACTGATGATGAGAGAAAGAGAGACAAGAGACTTAGGTGCTCTCAGTATGATTTGATGATGATGATGATGATGGTAATGTGCCATTTATTATTTTTTAGTATCTTTATTATTTTGTTATATTGTTTTCAATAGGGACGGATGGTGAAAGATAGACAAGGGACTCAGTGCTATCAGTAGACTTGATGATAATGGTTGTCTAAATTTTCTGAGACGAAAATTGATGATTTTAAACGCCTTGTTTTATGAACAGCCAAACTTTAAAAATGATTCCCTCAAGTTGAATCATTTCTATGCCCAGATAAACCGGGGACACCTGAGGCAGGCCGGAGGATACTGCGGCCGAAACGTTATGAAAAAAAAAAACAATAAAGACGAAGACAATAGTCCGAAAACTCTTATTGATGACAATAATGTTTAATTTATCATTTTTTAGTTTCGTTTTTATTTTACTCCTTACAAGTTTTTCCAACCACTTTTAATTGGGGTTCTTTCAATTGAATCTCTCCATTTTACTCTTTTGAGAGTTTTAAATGGGACTCTTTTAATTAAATACTTTTATTTCACCCTTCTGAGAGTTTTAATTTGGGCTTCTTTTTATTGTGAATTGAATTACCACGAGCAGAAAATCTGACGAGCACTTGCATACGATATACGGAAACATTGGACAGCTGTTTCGACCTTATTAGGTCTCATCATCAATGTATACCGTGATCTCCCCCACTGGAGATCGAACCAGCGACCTCAGAATGCAGAGCTGAAACTCTACCACTGAACCCTCAATCCACATCACACACAAGTGACGCCAAATTAACAAGTCATGGTAATTTCGCGGCCAAATAACCTTAAGGTGTCTTGTAAGTTACATCCATACACTTTACAGAGGACACGGTCACCTCCAGGGCCACATCTTCCCAGGAGGGTTGGAAATACGCATCAGCGGAATTCATCATCATATCGCGCTGGTAGCACGGATATCCCTGACCCTCTCTCGCCACTCCTCCCTATCGTTCATCGCCCTAGGTAGGTCTTCAGGACAACATCCCGTATCCTCACATAGTTGCTGAATGTATGTTCATGCTGGTCGTCCTGCTTTTGCACGGCCATGTGTGGGGGTCCATAAGAGTACATCTCTTATGAGCTCGTCCCTGCTTCTCCAGCAGTGTCCTGCATGTCTGGTTCGTCTAACTTGAATAGTTTTCGTGATAGGGGGCAGGTAGCCGTACAGTTGGTGTCTTGTGGGGTGTTGCCGCCAGGACTTGTTCAAGATTGCACGTAGCATTCTTGTGTAATTGTCGTCTAGCTTCTTCTCCAGCCGTTTTGTTAGCGTCCATGTAGTGCATCCATATAGCAGTATCGATGTGACCGCTGCCTGGAAGAAACTGCGTTTCATTTTATCGGTTAGGTCTGATTTCCATATAATCGATAGCCTATTGATAGCTGTCCATGCTTTCGTTAACCTCGTTTCGATGTCCTTTTCGGTTGATTCGACGCTGCTTCCTAGGTAAGTGAATTTGTCTACTAGTTTAAGAGGGGTTCCTTCTAGAGTGGAGATGTCCCCCGTTTGATTATAGCACATATATTCCATTTTGTGTGCATTAACATAGAGGCCTATGCTTGCGGCTGCTCGTTCCAAACTATGCAGTAGTGTTTCGGCTTGGTCGGGTGTATTTGCCAGTATCGCAATGTCATCGGCGTAGTCGGCGTCGGTAATTGTTGTTGCGGGGTACCTTCTGCTTCTTTCGTCAGTTCGAAGCCATTCTCTCTGATTTTGTCAATCGATGTTCTAAGTACGTAGTCTAGACAAATGATAAAGAGGTACGGAGCCAGCGTGTCCCCTTGTAGTACTCCTGCTACAATGTCGAAGTATTCTGTGTCTCCATCTGGTGATCGTACTTTTACTTTGGTGTTTCTATAGAGAATCGTTATTGCCGCTACGGTTTCTTTAGGTATGCCGTACGCTAGTAAGATTTGTTCCATCTTTCCTCTGTGAATGGAATCGAAAGCCTTGGTAAATTCAACAAATATTAATGTCGCTTGTAGGTTTTTTGCCCGTACACCTTCAAGGATTCTACGGATGGTTAATATTTGTGAGGTTGTGGATCTATTTCTTCGGAAGCCATTTTGGTTTTTCCTAAGTATGTTGTCGATTTTGGGTTCTATGCGGTTTCGTAGTAGAGCATTGTAGATTTTGGCTGCTATGGATGTAAGTGTTATGCCTCGATAGTTCTTGGCTAATCCGAGGTCCCCCTTTTTAGGGAAGGGGAGTATGCATCCCTTCATCCATCTATCTATCTATCGGATTTTGATTGTATACTGCGTTGCAGTGTCGGAGCAGTATGTTGTCGAATTGTTTGGTCTTCCATACTTCTGGGGGAATTTCGTCCAGCCCTGCAGCTTTCCTATTTTTAATTTTTCTGAGAACCAAGTCGAGTTCTTCTTGTGTGAAAGGTCCTAGTTTAATGTCTAATTGTTTGCTAATCATTCTGGTGATTGGTTCATGTGTTATTTTCGGTGGGTTTCCCTGTAGGTTTTCGAAGTGCTGTTTCCACAGTTTTATTCTTTCTTGTTGGTTTGCTGCTTTCGGTTTTGCTTTGGCTGTGTTCTTTCTTCTACTCACTTCGTTTATTGTTTGCCAGGCTATCTTAGATTGTCTATCTTCCACCGAGTCTCTAATCTTATCTATCTGATTTTGAATGTATTCTGTCTGTTCCTTTATATATATGCCTGCTAATTGATATTGTGCCGTTTTTAGTTTTAAGGCATTTGTGTTTGTTGGGTTTTTTCGATAGTTTTTGGAGGCTGTTTTCCCTAGTGCACGTTTTTCTCTCACCGCTAAAGTTTCCCATGGGACTCTATATTTAGTTTTGAGTTTTGTTGGAATGCATTTCGCTGCTGCCTCGAGGTGTGCATTAACGAAATTTTCATATTCGTCGTTTGGTGTACTTTTTTCCGTCTTTTCTTGTAGTGTTTCGAATCTGTTTCTTAATTCTAATACGTATTTATCTCTTACATCTTTGTTGTTTAATAGGGCCCAGTCATAGTATTTGGTGGTCGCTGTTCGTTTGGCGTTTTTTCGTAGGCTTAACCGTATTCTCGCCGTGACTATTTGGTGATCGGTGGACACACCCTCAAAAGAGGAGTATGCCTCGCAATTCATTGCACTATTTTTCCATTTCTTGTTTATAAGGACGTAGTCTATCAGAGCTTTAGTATTGTTTGCGTACGTGTATGTCCATAGTTTGCCCTCTCTTTTTTGGTAGTTTGTATTGAGGCATGCTAATCTATTTTCTATCATGAAATCTGTTAGATGTTGCCCATTCCTATTTGACGTGTTGAGGAGGTTGTATTTTTTGTTTCCGTTTTTCCCGATTTGTGCATTCATGTCTCCGCCAATGACTAACATGTTGTGTTTCGGGATGCTACGCACTAATGAGGATAGCTCATCGTAGAAGATGACTAGTTCACTTTCTTCACTAACATTGGTAGGGCTGTAGCAGGAGATGATTGTTGCTCTGGGGTTGCCGTTAAAAGTAGCTGCCATCATTCTAGGTTGTATTTTCTCAATGCTATTTAGCGTTTTTAATGCTCTAGGTCCTATAAGTAATCCTACCCCTCCTACTGCGGCGTTGACAGAGTTTTTCCATGCGAGCGACCATCCATTGCCAGTTTCGTGATATTTGATATCTTCGGTGTGCGTGTATCTGTGTTCTTGTATGCATATTATGTCAATCTTATGTTCTACGGCCGATGCGATTAGCTCTGGTAGTTGTCCTATTCTATTTAAGGTTCTTACGTTAAATGTGGCTATTTGTGGTGTTTGCTTGTATTTTAGTAGTTTTGATCGTTTGAGCTCTGTAGCTGATTTTTCGAACACTGAGGCCAGGGCTCCAACCTCAGCAGGACGCGCCTCTTTCGATGGCTGTTTTATTCTCTTCTATAGAAGCCACTCTTATAGAGGAGCAGCAGTAGTTCCCCGATCGAACTAACGATCCTGGGCGTAAAGTCGTCAAACTCACGTCCAGGACCTGTTTAGGTATTGAGTTTGGTCGTCCATGGGTTTATTCAAATTGCTTTTCGTACATCATGCTGCTTCCCATGTGTACGTAAAAAAGGGGGGGGGTAAATTTTGATTTAGTTTTCTTAAGTTTTAACTTAGTTAAAGTCCAAGATTAAGGTACTTTCGTCAGACTTTCACTGGTACTGAATTTTTTTTTTTGGTGGGGGTGGTATTGGGACATTTTCGGAGGCTTTTTAGTTTTTTTCTTTCCAATGTTTCCGTATGTTGTGTACAAGTGTTCGCCGGATTTTCTGGTCTTTGTTATTCAATTCACAATATAATTCCTCTACTTAAAAAAGAAAATCTTGGACTTTTTTAATTTAGTATTTTTATTTTATTCTTTTGAGAGTTTTTCCCAAAAGTTTTAATTGGAGCTCTTTTTTTATTGAGTACATCTATTTCATATTTTTGAGAGTTTTAATTGGGACCTTTTTAATTGAATATTTTTATTTTACTATTTTGAGAGTTTTAGTCGGGGCTTTTTTGAGTTTTTTTTATTTTACGCTTTGAGAGTTTTAATTGGGGCTAATTAAATTGAGTATTCATATTTTTCTCTTATGACAGTTTTAATTGGGGGATATTTTAATTGAGTATCATTATTTTACTCTTTTAAGTGTTTTAATTGGGGCGTTTTAATTGAGTATTTTTATTTTATAATTTTGAGAGTTTTACAGGGCGCTTTTTTGCGTATATTTATTTTACGCTTTTGGGAGTTTTAATTGGGGCTCTTTTTAATTAAGTATTTTCGTTTTACTCTTTGGAGAGTTTTAATTGAAGCTTTTTTTAATTGAGTATTTTTCATCTATTCTTTTGAGAGTTTTCCCCACCAGTTCTAATTGGGGATTTTTAAATTGCGTATTGCAATTTTTCCGTTTGAATGTTTTAATTGGGACTCTTTTAATTGAGTATTTTTGATTTTACTTTTTGGGGAGTTTTGATTGAATAATTTGTTGTGGCTTTGTTAGGGGCCAGAAATAAAGACACAAGAAAGGAATTGATTTAAACAAATATATCAACAAAGAACAGTAATACAACATGTACAAATGGGTGTTACCTGCGAGACTGTTTCGGTCCGACTGCCAGGGCTGTCTGCTGGGATATTGCCTTCTGCCTAAGAGCAGTACCTGCTGCTATTTATTACTGGGGGAGTTCATGCCTATGCGCAGGTAAATTACCATAACATAATTTTATTTTACTCTTTGGATAGTTTTTCCCGCCATTTTTAATTGGGGCTCTTTTAAATGAGTAATTTTATTTTACTCTTTTGAAAGTTTTGATTTGTGCTATTTTAATTGGGTATTTGTATTTTACTTTTTTGAGAGTTTTAATTGGGGCTCTTTTAAATGAATATTTTCATTTTACCCTTTTGATAGATTTTCCCACCATTTTTAATTGGAGTTTTTTAATTAACTATTTTCATCTAACTCTTTTGAGAGTTTTACCCATCTGTTTTAATCAGGGCGCTTTTAATTGAGTATTGTTACTTTACTCTTTTGAGAGTTTTAATTGGGGCTTTCTTAATTGAGTATTGTTATTTTATTCTTTTGAGAGTTTTTCACACAAGGTGTTAGCTGATGTTGTTGTTGCTGTTGTTGATTATCACTTGGTCTGGTCATTTGGCCGAGATTAGGTGATATGTTTGTATCTCTAAATCCCAGAGAACTTTGTGTGTCTCATTCATCAGGACATATTCTGAGTTGTGCATATACCCTTTGTTCGGATGGTCAGAATTCCCAATTCCCAGTGGAGCACCCAACCCCCGTCCAGTTGTATCTAACTCTTCTTTGAGTTAATTTGCTGCATTCACTTATTATGTGATTGAGCGTTGCGTCTCTATCATCACATATCCTACATTTGTTCTTTTGTTGTGTCTTATCTATTTTTGATTTCACATAGTTTATCCTTAGAGCGTTATTTTGTGCTGTTCTTAGAAGATATTCAGTATCTTTCTTAAGGTTTCCCTTTCTTAGCCAGGTCCAAGCCTTCTTGCGTGAGATTTCACTTGTTTGTCGCTTGAAATATCCATACAGTTGTTTTCCAACTATTTTTCTTCTCTACTTATTGTTGTTGGATTAATCCTTATATTATCTTTGATGTTTCTAGTCCTTTTAATCTTTCTTTCTTTGCTCCTTTTTTTATGTATTCTTCGAGTTGTAGTATCGATGGTCAACGCTATCTTCAAAGCTAGTGAGTCCTCATCCTCCTTCTTTTCTTGGCACATACAGTCTATGTCATTTCTGGGATGCAAGGCCTTAAGCATTGTCATTATATTTTTTGTTCTCTGGTCCATTTGTTGAAGTTCTTCCCTTAAGAAGGATCCCGAGCATCTCACAAGGATGACAAACCAGGTGCTTATCTCGTTGATGAGATTTCTCCTATATAGTTTGGGTTCAAGTAGTTTTCATCAGAGAAGCTCTTTTTAAATTTCATCTTTCATCTCCACCTGTTATCTTGATATTTTTCTTTCGATTTAGTAAGTTTGCATCCGCCAGTGCATTTACTAAGTATGTTATTCAGTGGCATAATCCCGATCACAAATAGTAATAGTGATAGCGCATCTCCCTGGAAGATACCTCTCTGGATTTTCACTTCAGATAAACTTTTTCCTCTTGCCGTCGATTCCACTTTCTAGTTATTCATGGTTTCCTTGATAAACTTTATGACTTTGTCGGATATCTTGTACATTTTGAGATAGTCAATTATCCAGCCTTGCGGGACCAGATCATATGCCTTTTTGTAGTCAATCCACGCCATAACTACAGTTTTCGTCTCGTCTTGTTCTCCTTTAGGATGTGTTGATTAGTTTATATTAGTTTTCCTGTTCTTCTGTTTTGTTTTTTTTTTTTTTGTTTTTTTTTTTTTTTTGTGGCATTCTTTCTCTATGTCTCCTCCCTAATTTGTGCTGTTAGTATTTTCCACATCATCGATAGGCACGTTATGGGGCTATAATTGTTGGGGGTGGTTCCTTTTGAGGGGTCTTTTTGGACCAGGGTAGTCGTTTTTTTTTTCTTTGGTCGTCCATTCCGGTATATCTGTTTCTTCTAAATATCTATTCATTTCGATAGTCGGTTTGTTGTGGATAGAAACGATTTTTTAAAAACCAGAATCCCTGTATGCCATCATCGTTTCGCGTTTTCCAATTTGGTATTTTTCAGTGTTGCTCTGAGTGAATCAAGGGGCATTATAGCCTTAGAGTCATCTTCGAGTCCTTCTAACTCTTTTTCTATGTTGCTAATCCATTTAGCCTTTCTATTATGTTCTCTCTGTTCGCATATTTTGCTCCAAAACTATTTTGTTTCCTTATGATCTAAGTATGTCTTTATGCATTCTCCCTTTACTTTTAGGTAGAATTTTGTTTCATTGTTTTAGAATGTCTTGTTTTGTCAATGTTGTGATGTTGACCAAAGAAAGACACGGGGAACACAAAAAGGGTTGATATATTCAAGTGACAGAAACAAGATACAAGTGAACCTGGTTAAACAGTAGTTAGTTGATAGGAAGCTGAGAGTCCAGTGGGGTAGAGACTATCCGTTCACTGCGCAAATGGTGAACTCCGTCTAAAGCTCTCGTCGACGTGTATTTATGGAGGAGAGCGAGTCCATTATGTATGGAGTACAACAGTCAAGTAGCATTTTTTAAGTCATTGGTATGACTTGACATGAGATTGAACCCCGGTCTCTCGGGTCATTGGCGAACACTCTATCTACGAGGCTAATATATATCGGAAAACTGGAAATAAATTCGACAGTCAGAAAATGTACTAAGATAAAAAAAAAAAAAAAAAAAAAAACCAACACAAAACCTTCAGAGGATGATTTTATTTTTTGAATTATTTGCCAATGTTAAACATTTCCGTTTTTAGATCTTGTAGGGGGACATGTTTGTAATATCTTAACTAACAAAAGGGAAATAACCTCTGATGCCACAGGGGTTACGGCCCTTACAACATCCGGGGATTTGGTCAATAAAGGAATATACCAGGCATAGTACAGGGGCCCGACAATATTTTTCGGACACTTTGAAAAAAGTACTTCAAGTGGTCACTAGTGCCAAAAACTTTTGAGATTGTAAGTACGTAGTTGAGGAGTGAAAATCCACTACTAGTGTAATCATTTTTTTTTAGTTTGGCTTTGATAATTCTAGTTTTTTGTGATTTTTGCGAAAACTTGCGCGACACTATTTTTCGGACATGACAAAAAATCCTATTTTATTAAGAGCTATGTTCCTGTATATGTTGCTGTATGCAAATTTTCTGCTTGTACACTGTTCTGAGGCACTGGCACCCCTACTACTATGTTAACATAGGACAATCTAACAGCATAAATAGTCCGGACATTTCTTGGCAAAACAATTAAGTTTAATGAGGTAAAATGCATTCAAAAGAAGTCGTTTGTTTGGCACGGAAGAAGCAGGAAGATGGCCTCAGCATCAGAAGGATCACCATGGATTTGAAGCTGTCGAAATCAACGGTCAAATACATGCTGAAGACAAACTCCGAGCGGAAAAAGAAGAGAGGGCGGAAAAGATCAATTGGCAAGAGGACTGAAAGGAGAATGAAGAGGACTGTGACACGGCTTTTGACATCTGGAGAAAAAGTTACAGCAAGAACAGTGAAGGAGAAATGTGAATTGGATGTAAACGTCCGAACAGTACAAAGAACGCTGCATAGGATTGGTTTGAAGTATGCAAAGGCTAAGAAAAAAATTATACTAACAAAGAAACACAAAGGAGCAAGACTGGAGTGTGCTAAAAGGTGGTTAACAAAGCATGTTGACTTTAAGAAGGTTATATTTACTGATGAGAAGCGTTTCAAGTTTGATGGGCCCGATGGATGGTGTACTTGGTCGAGAAGGGGTGAGCCTGTTGTACTGAACAAAAGACAGATGGGAGGAGGAGGAGTTATGGTTTGGGGTATGATCTTTGCTAATGGAAATATATGGTTGGAGTGGCTGAAAGGACGAAAGAACAGCGAAAACTACAAACAGTTGCTGGACGAGAAAGCCCTACCAAGGAGAAGAAGAGAGATGGGGAATGATTTTGTTCTACAGCAAGACAATTGCAGCATCCATGTGTCAAAACTCATGAAAGAATGGATGGCTAAAGTGAATATGACTACTTTGGAATGGCTTGCAAGAAGCCCAGATCTAAATTTAATAGAAAATGTTTGGGAAATGCTTGCGCAACTTGTCTATGATGGACCTGAAATAACGAAAGAGGCTCAACTATGGAAACGAATACTAGAAGCCAAAAAAAAGCTAATAGAGACACGTAGAGATGTTATTGTGCATATGTTTTATCATTATGAAGAGAGATTGATAAAAGTTTTTGAGAAGAAAGGTGATATTACAGACTATTAACAGTTTTTCAACGATGTCCGAAAAATAATGTCGTGTGTGTTTTGTAAAAAATGATGAAACTTAAATATTTTTCCTTACCTAATCGATTTTCTTCCATTTTTATTACAGGTATTGTCTTTATATGTTATGCTATTCTATTGAAGGAATTTCGCCACTCTATGGTACTCGGAAAGTCGAATACTAAAGTGTCCGAAAAATATTGTTGTAGCAGATGTTCGTCTTCCCTCTGTCTTTAATCATCATCCACCTTATCGATTCACCTTGGTAATAATCAATACCTAGCAAGTATCGATTATCTCAGATATAAAAACATTATAATGTTGTTTGGTGAATATTTTTGGTCCCCCATTTTGTAGGAGTAACATGTAATTGTTTGGTGGATATGTTACTCTCCAATTTGTTGTGGTATGTTATTGGTGTTTATTTATTATTCTCCCACAATTTATGTTGGTTGTTATTTGAAAAAGGGCAAACGAAGTAAAGATGTATGAAACGACGCATACAAAAAGAACATTTAACACAAAGCAAAACAAACAAATTCAAATTTATACATCAACAATACATTCAATGAAATATTTCAAAACATCACTAGTGTTCTAATACTGTTCGTTAAATATTCCTCTGTGTGTGTGTGTGTGTGTGTGTGTGTGTGTGTGTAACTAACACTAATACTACAAAAAAGGACTATTTAACAAAAGTGTCCTATGCGTGTTGACTAAGTATTTCTACTATTCGTTTCTTTCTGTGGTTTGACGAAATTTCTGTGTTTGAGGCTTGAAAAAGTCTCACCGAAAAAGTATAACAAGGAAGAGAATGGTTGGATTGAGTATACATTTTTGTGGCGGTTGACTGCCAGAAGTCAAATGTAAAAAAAGAGGAAGAGTGTGTTGACTCTGTTAGTCGAAATTGAGAGAGTGAGAGTGTTCTCTCAGGAAGTCACGCTACGAAAGAGTGTGTTGACCCTGTAAGTGAAAATGTGAAAGAGGAGGAGTGTTGGAAGAAGAGAGTATTTCTTGACAATCCTTGTCATGCAGTAGGCTCCAAAAACGTGGGACAAAATTGAAGTTGCGGACGTAGTTGTGAGCACTAACCACGTGGTTTTCCCGAGAGTGGTTAGTTTACCGACCTCCGCCATCTTTGTTTCGGGAACAACATTTTATAACATACACATACCCACATCTCTCTCTCTCTCTCTATATATATATATATATATTATAACAGTCGTAAACGAGGTTGATCAGTCCTGTTGGCTTTGTTATATCAAGAGAAGGAAGAAAACAAATGAGTCAACGAGAATAATGATTAGTTGCAAAATCTTTAATGTCAGCTTGAGATGAAAATCCCCTTGTACTGTGAGTCGTACAAATAATAGAAGAAAAGAGTTGCTGATGTCAGAGCAGGAATTAAACATCCAATTTGAAGCTTCGAGGATCAGTTGGTCTAGGCGGGATGAATAAATGATAAAGGAAAGATTTCCTAGAAAAGAACGGTCCATAAAATGGATGTGCTCTCCTCATATTGATGGTGGTCTGCTGCTGAGGTGGGGAAGAGAAGATCGGTCTGTCCTGCACGAAAAATGTGTGAGGAGGAGAAAGAGCGCACGTTTACAACGCCTTTTATATTACCCCGGAAAGTCATCCGAGCAGAATGGGATAAATCATCCTTATTGGTCGAAAATATGAGATCGAAACCACAACGGTCAAAATAATTCCCGCGCTAAACAATAATTTGAAATTCTTTCTGCTACAATATATATATATATATATATATATATATATATATATATATATATATATATATATATATATATATATATCAGAGCAAATGGAAATGAATCCAACGGTATGAAAATATAGAATATGAAAAAAATTTGTTTTATTTCTCTTGTCTCTATAACCCTTTTTCTAGTTTTGTACTTTTGTCTTGTTTGTATAAAACATTTTAATTTTTTATTTTGCGTATTTATCTCGTCCCCTTAACACTTTTTTTTTTTTGTAACATTCATTTTGTCTGTTCAACACTTTTTCAGTTTTATAGCATTTGAAATAAATGCTATAAAATCTCTCTCAAACTTTTTTTCAATTTTGTTGTATTTGTCTCCTCTCACTTAGACTTTCTTATTCAATTTTATAGTATTTCTCTTGTCTCTCAAACTTTTTTTCAATTTTGTAAAATGTCTTGTCTCTCTAACACTTTCTCAATTTTTTTGAATTTGTTTTGTTTCTCTTACTCTTTTTTCCGGTTTTGTAGTATTTGACTTGTCTCTCTTAGAATTTTTATCTCAATTATGTGGTATTTGTCGAGACCCTCTAAAACCTTTTTTTTTCAATTCTGTATATTTGTCTTTTAGTGTATTTGATGGTTAGTTTCCCTAACACTATAAATTATTTGACAACACAAATAAATAACGAAACTTCTTTTGAAACACAATAACGAAAGGTTTATTATAGTAGCAGAAGTAAACGAGTCAATGTGAGAAAAGGTTCTTTTTGGTGTCGCCGGTTAGTATGTTGGTTCTTGAGGTTGTAGGAAGTGTGTGTCACTGCAGCAAGTAGCTCGTGTGACAGACCGCAAGGCTGGTTCTCCTGTGTGTGAAGCTAGTAGCAGCGTGTTCTTCAGTGAAGGTGTTCCATGTGGAATGTCCGTTGCAGAGGATGCGAGAGAGGTCTGTCTTGGCTGCTAACTAGGTGCTCTCTGACTTGTGACTAACAAAAAGGGGTAGAAAAAATAGTTCTAGAGAGGAAGAAGGGATCAATGCGCTCTGCCTGCTGATTGGTCAGTGAGTGGCCGAATCGCTTGGCGGGGGGCATTGATTCGCGAGAGGAAATAGATCTGTGACTGCTACAGTCTCATATCTCTAACACCCTTTTCAATTTTTAGTATTCGTCTCATCTCTCTCTTTTTCAAATTTTTTAGCATTTGTCTTCTCTCTCTAACACTTTTATTCATTTTTTTCATTCTCGTCTCTCAAAATTCTTTTAAAAATTTGTAGGATTTGTCTTGTCTCCCAAACACTTTTCTGAATTTTGTAGTATTTTTCTGATTACCCGAACACATTTTTTCAAATTAGCCGTACTTGTCTGGTCTCAATAATTTTTTTTCAATTCTATATTATTTGTCTGGTCTCTCTAATACCTTTGCATTATTTGTCTCGTCTCTCAAACTTTTTTTTCAATTTTGTAGTATTTGTTATGTCTCCCCAAAACGTTTTTCAGGTTTATAATATTTGTCTCGTCTTTCAAGCGCTTTTTTTTTTCTTTTAAACATTTTTTTTTCAATTTTTGTAGTATTTGTCTGGTCTCTATAAAATATTTTTTAAATTTTGTAAAGTTTGTCTCTGAGACATTATTTTTTTGTATTTAGTACTTCTTTCTCAAAGTTTTAGTATCTATCTTGTCTCTCTAGCACTTCCTTGTAGTATTGCTTTTGTCTCTCTAGCACTTCCTTGTAGTATTGCTTTTGTCTCTCTAACACTTCCTTGTAGTATTGCTTTTGTCTCTCTAACACTTCCTTGTAGTATTGCTTTTGTCTCTCTAACACTTCCTTGTAGTATTGCTTTTGTCTCTCTAGCACTTCCTTGTAGTATTGCTTTTGTCTCTCTAGCACTTCCTTGTAGTATTGCTTTTGTCTCTCTAACACTTCCTTGTAGTATTGCTTTTGTCTCTCTAGCACTTCCTTGTAGTATTGCTTTTGTCTTTCTAGCACTTCCTTGTAGTATTGCTTTTGTCTTTCTAACACTTCCTTGTAGTATTGCTTTTGTCTTTCTAACAATTTTTTACTATTTGATTTGTCTGTCTTCTTACATTTTTTTTCAATTTTGTAATATTTGTTTTGTCTTTTTAAAACTTTTTTTTAAAAATTTTCTAGTATTTGTCTTGTCTCTCTAACACTCTTCTTATGATCAATCCTGGAAAAGAGGGAGTCCTCTTGGCGTAATTGAAGTTGTTGTGTGAAAACTTATGTCAAGGCATAGTGCTCTGAAGATTTGAATTTTCTTAAAAGAAGCCTGATCTTCCAGTCATCCACCAATTTCTTAAATTCTACCTGGAAATGGCCTTTAAATTGCAAAAATCATGTTCTGAAAGTTAGTTTTGCCCCTGGCTCGTAATGGTATTCTGTAATCGAATGTACCACCGCTTTTATTGATATTGTTATATTTTTGTTTCTAACGATGATGTGGGTGTGAATAATTTCTCCGAGAATTACTTCATTTGGTGAAGTTGCTTTTGCAGTAGTTGCTGTATTATAATAACTATCCTTGGTTCTTGAAAGAAAAAAATGTCCATGGTGTTCTGATGGGGATGTAGTGATACTGGAACAGTGTAGAGAACGAGACGTTCACCCTCAGAGTGGAAATAATAGAAATAAGGTTGTGTGAATAGGGCTCAATACATTGTTCTGGTCAATAAATAAATAAATTAATAAATAATTAGGAACAATCAGAAGCGTTCGCACCCAAAATAAAAGATGTTTTCGGCCAAGTATTTTGATCCACATAAATGGAAACCTTTTTGACCAGCACGTCTTCCTACCTCTTCACCATCACACCTGAAAAGTATTGTTTCACTAGCCTACTCGTGGACATTCTAAGTATCTTTTTTTACAATTAATATTCTTGATGTATATTTCTTAAACTTGAATTATTGACTTTGTTCTAAGATCTAAGATATTTACTCTATCATCAAGAACTCTCACATACATATATGACAAAAAGTTTTGAAAAATTATAATTTTATTATATAAAAATTCTTATTTTACAGCGTATTGAAAATTTGATTTAATTTCCTTTTGTCTTATTTTTATGGGGGTTAACTAACCTACCAACCTCCATCGGGACAATCCCCAAATTTGTTATGTTCCTGGGAGGGAGAGTGGTTATATAAGACAAAAAGAGGTGATAGGAGGAAGACGAACAGTTAATATCTTATTTACTGAGGTACTGTATCCACTGGATGCGAGATGATTTGTTCAGACTATTTCAGATCTCTTGCTGATATCTGCCTCAACCCAACATGCAACTACTCAGAAAAACAAAGTGACCGTGTCCTTTACAAATCTCCATGGTCCAAGGGACACAACTGTGGCGTCAACTTTTTGTTAGGCTGACTGGCCAAAATCACACCCTATTTAGATTAAATATCAGTGGATATTTTATTAATAAAATACTTCTGGCAAAAACAAAAAAATCTGGAAATGTCATGTACAATCATGTAGAGGCTAAGTTTTGAAGATCTAAGTTTTAGTTTTTTTTTTTTTGTAAGACTTGCTAAAAGCAAGTCTTACAAAAAAATTACTAAATATCTATTCTGTCTAGTTTTAATAATATAACACAACATAAAAGTGATGCTGAATTGGACACTTATTTTATGTCCACCTGGTTAGCATTATAATAGAGTGTGAAAAAAAATTAATGAAATATATTTAAGGGAAAGGCTTGGTTTGCAATAACAAAAAAAAATTGAATAATATAAAAATTCAGGGTCAAACTGAATTTTAAAAAATTTTTCTGTTAAATTGTACAACATATAGACATCAAGCTAAAAATTTCCTCACCAGAAACTAAAGTTTGGACTTTTTTTTTTCCAATGACTGTAAAATAAATACATCAAATATGGCTGCCATGATGAATAATTTTGGAAGGTTGAAATTCAAACGCAATGAGTAACAACTAGGAACAACACACAACTTTGAAAATTGACAGTTTATTTATCTTTGTTTTTTTTGATTTTGTGTGTAAATTTTTACCATTCAAATATGTTATAAATTCATGAATAAATTTTCTTTTCAAAATCAAAAATAAAACTTGCTAATATCCTTTCATGAAAACTAATTACATTCTTTAAAATTTTATTTTAATCAGTTTTTTTTAAATTCATTTTTAAGGGTTTCAGAATGACTAAATATAAGAAATTAATAACTGGAATTAATAAAATTATATCATTCCAGATTTTTTTAGAAAAATATTCAGGGAATTCCGTTATTTTTATACACCAAATGTTAAGAAGAGCAAATCAAATTAGAAAATAGATTTATGCATTCTTTGTATTTTTAGAAGACTTTGGCCAGATTGAATTAAAGTACAATATTACTATGAAATTCTTTAGTGTATCAACAAAAGAAAGAGAGAATTTCAAAAATTTTATTAAAAAACTGTGTAACTCATAATGGATAGACCTATAGCCACCAAATTGCATGTTGTAGTAAATGAAATACTGAGGAATATCTTTAAGTGTATTACTTTTTGAAAATTCCAAAAGTTTTTAATGAGGGTTCAGTTTATATTATGCTGAAAAAGCCGAGAATCCATTTCTTTAATGGACAAATTCCAAACCAATAAAGTAAGAAGAACGATAAAAATATAGTGAAAGAACAAGTACATACAATTATTTTAATCAACCAACATGGAGAACAAATACAAAAGAAGCTAAAAACTATCTGACACGATCTAAAAAATAGAAGTAAGGTTACGTACTCACTGAGTTTAGCAAATAATTAAGGAATATTTAGATAAATGATAATATGATTTTTTAAAAGCTAAATGATTTGGGGTGCCAGAGACATTTCTCTTTAGCAGGAGCTTGGGATATCTATCTCAGTCAGTTGAAAGAGTCCAAATCAGAACTCCACTTTCACAAGAATCTGTGTTACTTGACTCAGCTTTTGGTTGAAGATATCAATTACTTTATAAGTTTAGTGTGAGAATTAGTTTTCTATAACACTATAAATTATTTGACAACGCAAATGAATAACGAAACTTTTGAAAACAACAACGAAAGGTTTATTATAGTAGCAGGTGTAAAAGAGCAAGAGTGAGAAAGTGTCCCTTTTGGTGTCGCTGGTTAGTGTGTTTGTCCTTGAGTTTGTAGGAAGTGTGAGTGTGTGACTGACTGCAAGGCTGGTAGCCCCGTGTCCTGTAAAGGCGAGAGAGGTCTGTCATGTCCGATTGCTAGGTGTTATCTCTGATCATGTATATGTGTCACTGTAGTGGGTTGCTCACATGACTAACTGCAAGGCTGGTTCTTCCATTGTGTGAAGCTAGTAGCTGCGTTCCTTCTGTGAAGGCAAGAGAGGTCCGTCATGGCTGATAGCTAGTTGCTATCTGTTGTTGTCGGCTGACCATCAAAGGGACTAGAAAAAACTTCTAGAGAAGGAGAAGGAATCAATGCGCTCTGCCTGTCGATTGGTCAGTTATAGCTGAATCACTTGGCAGGGACATTGATTCGCGAAAGGAAATAGATCTGTGGCTGCTACATAAGAATATTGTTGTTTCTACAAATACAGGGTGGAACGATAAAATTGTCGTCCTAAAGAAAACAACACTACAGCTTTATTCTAAAACTTTTATTGAGAAAATCAATTCAGGTAACTTGATTATGTAGTAGCGCTGACATCTATTCAATATTGCTGCCTTCAGCCTCAATCACCACCTCGATATGGATCTGGAACTGGGAGCATTCCTTTTACACAAGTGCCGATGGGAGCTTGGCGAATACTCGGTGGATGGCGGCGATCAGGCTGGCTTTGGTGTTGTGGGAGGTCATGTTGGTGATGTTCTCGACGTATGACCAAACAAAGGAGTCCAGCGGGTTCAGGTCGGAGGAGGAGGGGGGCCAGTGAGAGAAGGGTACAAAGTCGTAGCACTCCTTCTGAAGCCAAGCCTGGCTCTCTTTGGACTTGTGAGCCAGTGCCGAGTCCTGCTGCCACACCCAGGGTCTACCACCAGCCACCTGATTGCACCAGGGGATCACCACACTCTTCAGCACATCCCGGTACACTTTGGTGTTGACTTTCAAGCGGACTTCAAAGATGTGAGGTGGCATGATGTGGCCCTCACTTGACACCACACCAAAGACCATAACCGTAGCCGGAAACTTTGTTTTCATCACCCTGGGCACATCTGTTATTCGTGACAATCCAGATTTGCATTTTGAGGGTGCTGGCAATGGTCCTGTTGTCATAACTTGGATCGGTAGAGAGCATGAGTTGTACAGCGGCACATCTCCGATCTTGCTCGTTGAATATTGTGTCACTTTCAGACATGATAGAAGGCTCTTGGCCAACTAGTAGATGGTCTGCAACAAAAAAAGAAAACCGGTTTTCATTAAATGAAAATGGAATCATGTCGTCTTTTCTAGGGCGACAATTTTATCATTCCACCCTGTATAATACTAAACCAAACTTTTTATTTGTATCCGTCCAGATTTCCAACATGTGTGTATAATTCAAATATTCTGTAAAACCTGCCAAATATTTTAGTTAAATGAGTTTATTTTGTGATGAATTTCAAATGAGTATCAACAAAAAGAGACACTTATTTTTTCAGCAGAAACTTCAGACTATATTTAAAACATAAATAAGAAAAATGCAAAAATGATATTAAGTTTTTTTTCTTCTTTTTTTTTATTAGAAAGAAACAATCTCAAATTTCACTCTAAAAATTAGAAAAATCTTTCAGTGTTGAATATTAAAGATTTATCCTAAGTCTTACGTGAGTCACCAAGCCAACTAATATCATAACAATAGGACGAGACTTGTTTCTGGTATTCTTTAACCAGTAGACAAAGCTGAATTCTTCAACAATGTTCATTTCATTATTCTCTCTCTCTCTCTTTCTCTCTCTCTCCCTCTCTGGTTCTCTCCAAAGTGTGGTCCTTCCTGATTGGAGCCTACAAGTAGCTGCAGTTTCTATGGATGCTGACTGTTTAGTCCATAAATAGGATGGATGATTCTAATGTTAGCTGATACCCAGTAACAGGTTCAACACAACCCAGACCCACCCATTATGGTATAAGATAGAATTATAATGGAGAATGTAGTTAATGGGCCTCCTTGTTATATTGAAAGTAAAATAAATGAATCAGAACAAGATATCGAAAGGTTTTCAAGAAGGTTTAATGGCAGTCAGAATAAAGGGTACCTTTATGCTGCAAGTCTTATCGAGTTGAGAAAGAATAAAGCAGCTAAATGTCTGAGCGGAATATACGTCGCTGTAGACGTGGCAAATATTGAGTGGCTGATTTTAGAACAGGAGTGAATGTTCAGCTGTAGATGTGTGGTCTTGGTTGTTGTGGGAGAGAAGTAATCACTGTCTCCTTAAAGGTTGTCCAGGAATGAAGAAGCTGAATTGTCAGAGGTGGAATTAATACATCTAATTCACTTAAATTAGCCCAATCTGCGTCACATACCCCTCTAACTTTAGGGGTTTCAGCGATTTTTTTTAAATAATAGCGATTGATTGATTGTGCCTTTTAAATAACGTAAGACGTGTTTTGCTTTTATCGCGGGATCGGGGTGACACAATATGGTGTCGGTCCCGCAAACGTTCGTAAATATATATATATATATATATATAATATAAAAAGGGCAATTGACACAAACTAGACAAATGACACGAACGAGGAGGATAAGATTAAAAAATTAAACGAATCATACACAAAAGATGAATTCAGTGTAGAATCGCTGCGGTGTTGAGGGTCGGAATAGTGTAGCTGAAGTCTGTGTAGCTGGTCGCCGGGTAGATTCTGGTAGATGGAGTCGAAGTAGATGGTCGGTGTGGTTGGTCTTAGCTGGAGATATTGACTGCAAAGACAGGAACGTGGTCGAAAGAAACCGGGTTCAGTTACAGGTTGAAAGGTTCGTAAGCTCAAGCAAGAACGAAGTCGACAAAGAGACTGGGTCGAGCTGCGGGCTGGAAAGTATCAGCATACGTAGGAACGTGGTCGAAGGTAACCGGGTTCAGCTGCGGGCTGGAAGGGTCGTCAGCGAAGGCAGGAACGGAGGTGGCGAAGAAACCAGGTGTTGCGGCGGGCTGTAAGGTCAGGAACTGCTGCGGGCTGGAGTCGTTATCAGCGTCGGCAGGGACTGCGTCGGAGATCGGGATTGGCTGTAGCTATGAACGCAGTCAGCGGAGGATAGGTTCAGTAGCGAGCCTAACATGCGTTCATTTCGGGCAGGATCAAAGCCGTTAATGAACGTGCGCACCGAATCGAGAGCTGGTACTTGATTGCCTCACAGGTAAGATTACCGCGAAGGAATCACTACAAGCCAACGCAAGCGGGTTCTGGCAGTGGACTTTGAACGTTTTAGGCCACATACCGAGATTGACCGAAAGAAAGGATCACGAGCGGTTTTCAAACATTCCGCCTAAGCAAGAACTTTTAGCTAACAGGCTGGGATCAACCGAATGAATTGAATTACAAGCGAGCGTGAAGTTCAGCCAAAAGGGCCGACGTGGGAGGAGTCAAAGTGAATTGACCGGATAAGAGCAAGATAAGATGGAAAAATTTTGCTATAGCTTGAATTGACTACTAAAAGCTGGATAATAAACTGCCTCAAAACGTATAAGATATCAGACGAAGTCACAAACTTTATTGGGAAAACTATGAAAACCTGGAGAGTGGAATTGACAGCAGGAGAGAAAAACTTTGCTGAAGTGAAGATCCAGAGAGATATGTTCTAAGGAGATGCGCTATCAACATTACTATTTATAATAGCGATGATGCTACCGAACCACATACTCAGAAAATGCACAGCCAGATACAAACTCAGTAAATTGCAGGAAAATATCAATCACCTAATGTACATGGATAACACAAACTGTTTACCAAAAATGAAAAAGAATTGGAAACTCGAATATACTCAGTGAGAATATAAAGTCAGTATATAGGGATAAGATTTGGCTGAGAACAATGCACCATACTAATAATGAAAAGTGGGAAATGACACATGACGGACGGAATAGAACAACCAAATCAATAAAAAATTAGAACACTCGGAGAAAAAGAAACCTACAAATGCTAAGGAATATTGGAAGCTGACACCATCAAACAAGTGGAAATGAAAGAAAAAATTTTAAAAGAGTATTTTAGGAGAATAAGAAAGCTACTAAAAACAAAACTATATAGCAGGAACCTTCATTATGATCATGTCGCGCCGCCAGCATGGATCTCCCTGACCCTCTCTCGCCACACGTCTCTATCGTCCATTGCTCCCGGGAGGTCTTCAAGGCTATATCCTGTATCGGCATAAAGGATCTATCTGGTCGTTCTGCCTTTGCTCGTCCACGTGGAGGGGTCCACCGGAATTTATCGCTTATGAGCAGTGTCCCGTATGTCTGGTTCGTCTAACTTTGATAGTTTTCGCGATGGGTGGTAGGTGGCCGTATAGAAGCTATTTTGTGGGGCGTTACCTCCAGAACTTGTTCAATATTGCTCATAGCATTCTTGCGTAGTTTCTGTCAAACTTTTTCACCATACGTTTTGTTAGCGTCCATGTAGTGCACCCATATAGCAGTATTGACATGATCGCTGCGGGGGAAAACTGCGTTTTATTTTATCGGTCAAATCTGACTTCCATATGACCGATAGTCTATCAGTAGCTGTCCATGCCTTTGCTAGTCACGTGTTGATGTCTTTCTCGGTTGATGAGACACTGCTTCCTTGGTAGGTGAACTTGTCCACTAGTTTCAAATGACCACCCTTTCGTGTGGAGATGTCGCCTTTTTGATTAAAGCACATGTATTCCGTCTTGTCTGCGTTGAACTGGTTGTTCCAGACTATGTAGCAGGGTTTTGGATTGGGTGGGTGTATTTGCCAGAAGTGCTATGTCATCGGCGTAGTTCGCATCCGTAATTGTTTGTGCGGAGTATCTTCTGCTTCTTTCATTTTCCAGTTTGAAACCGTTATCTTTCACTAAATCAATAGGCGTTCTAAGCATGTAGTCTAGACATATGATAAATAGATATGGGGATAATGCGTCTCCTGGTAGCACACCTGCTACAATGTCGAAGTAGTCTGTGTTTCCATGTGGAGAGCAGACTTTTACTTTCATTTTTATATAGCATCATTATGGCTGCGACGGTTTCTTAAGGTAGGCTGTTGGCGAGAAGTATTTGCTCCATCTTCCCTCTGTGTATAGAGTCAAATGCCTTGGAGAAGTCGACAACTAATATTGTTGCTTCAATGTTTTTTTGCACGTACACCTAGAATTCAGTGGATAGTCAAAATTTGTGATGTCGTGGATCGATTACTCCGAAAGCTATTTTGGTTCTTCCTAAGTATCTTTTCAATTTTGGGTTCTATGCGGTTACGTAGTAGAGCATTGTATATCTTGGCCGCTATGGATGTAAGGGTTATACCTCTGTAGTTCTTGGTTATTCCGAGGTCATCCTTCTTATGAAAAAGGAGGAAGCATCCCTTTGTCCATCTGTCTATTGTGTTTTGGTTATATACAGCATTACAGTGTCGGAGCAGTATGTCGTCGAATTTTCTGGTCTTCAAAAGGATAAATACCTGGACTGTCCCCCTCGTAAAATACTCGGGACCATTCTTGAAGTGGACCAGAGAAGAACTTAAACAAATTGACGAGAGAACAAAAAAAAATGACCATGCATAAGGCCTTAAATCGCAGATATGACATTGAGAGACCATATGTGTCAATCAAAGAAGAAAGGGGACTTGCCAGCAGTGAAGACGGCATTGATGATTCAATACAACAACTCAAAGACTACATAGAAAAGTGTGGAAGAGTACTGATTACAGCCACCAGAAAACATACCGACAACACGAGGATCAACAGAACCGAAATAATTAGAAAACAACTCTATGAATGTTTAAAATGACTAACGAGGATGTAGGAAAGATCAGCAGTTGCCCATGCTGCAAGTCACTTCTCTTTATAACACCGAATTTGTCCAATGGAAGTGCAAGGTGCTTGACATTAATGCCCCTGCCGCAATTTTCAAAACAAAGTTAACAACCTTCGTGGGTAATCTAATGCCGAAGTCATTCTTGTAGAAGATCAGCAATAGGAATGTTTAACCCATTTCTTGGGGAAGAGAGGTTTCATATCTTTTCCAATGATATTAGTCTGAGAGTGAACATGATAACGTGTGTCACGTGGTCTACCACTGAGAGGAGAGAAATAAGAGATTTTCCCCTACCCCTCCGTGTTTGAATTAACAGGCCGCCAAAGATTGACCGTTAAAAGAGGAATAAGGAATGTAAGTCAATTCCTCGCGGCCGAAGTAACAAACCCAGGTCAGAATGAAAGCCAACAGATGTTTGCACTCTGTGACCGGGTGAAAGAGATAGTTGTCCGAACGAATCGCCTGACAGAAGAAAGAGGCTAAATGATTGGCCAGAATCCTAAAGCGGAAGTAGCACTCTTTTTCGTCGGCGGAAATAGGGATAAGGAAATCAGTTTTAGGACAGCAGTTGGGGTGATAAGATGTGTGAATACTGTGGCCAAGACTCCGAGTGAAAAAGCGGAAAGAATCTTGGACAAGAAGCACTGGTGGCTTCAAGCCAAAGCTGTAAAAAAATCCTGCTAGCCCGTAAAAGAGAAAATACTCTCAGAAGGGACCCGCCAAAAAGCTAAGTAAACATTAAGACTGTTTCTCCTTACATCCTTCCTAAGTACAGCAACTACATACTCTCTCTCTCTCCCTCTCTCTCTCTCTCTCTCTCTCAAGTTCAAGGAGGAACAAAGAAAAGAATAAGGAAGAAAGACATTTGTATTTATGTATTATCCGCTGATAATATTGCCGACACGTTAAATATGTGTGTCCGCGTGTATTAAAAAACTTATATTTTAATGTCCCCACGTGTTGAAATTTATTCATTGTGTTGTCTGCCTATCAAATTGTCTTTTGCATGCTCCCTTTTCAGCTTCATTCGCCTCAATTTATTCTCGCTCATGTCCTACTCGCCTTTAAAAATATTATACGGGAAACTAGAATGGTCGACTACGATAATTGATATTATTATATCTAAACCTAGAGGCCCATATCTTCCATTATCCTAGAGGTATGAAGAGGTGGTGGCCTGGTGGGTGTGTGTTTAACGTGAAATTTGGAAACCCATTGCCAGCGGCGGTCAGTCTAGCCCCAAATTAACCCCAACATTATTTGCCAGTTTCCCTACGCCCAAAAAGGGAATCTTAACTGAAACTTATTCTACGAGGGATCAAATGCCAGGCTGCCCCGCCTTCACATGTGCGAAGAATAAACTCCCGGCTTGGAATTAATATTTTATACCGTGTCACTCATGACTGAAGTTTGAACTCACATCTTATGATGTTGCAGTTCAGCTTGTTAGCTATTGTCTATTCTGCAAGTCACCTGTCTTTAGAACACAAAGAGGATGGGAAGATCAGCATTTGTCTATTCTGCAAGTCACCTGTCTTTAGAACACAAAGAGGATGGGAAGATCAGCAGTTATCTATTCTGCAAGTCACCTGTCTTTAGAACACAAAGAGTATGGGAATATCAGCAGTTGTCTATTCTGCAAGTCACCTGTCTGTAGAACACAAAGAGGATGGGAAGATCAGCAGTTGTCTATTCTGAAAGTCACCTGTCTTTAGAACACAAAGAGGATGGAAAGATCAGCAGTTGTCTATTCTGCAAGTTACTTGTCTTTAGAACACAAAGAAGATGAGAAGATCAGCAGTTGTCTATTCTTTAGAACACATGCTGCCTTCATAAGGGGTTTATATCTTTGCCAAGCGTATCAGTTCTACAAGTTACTGGAGTTTGAACTTGCTTACGACAATATTGCAGTTCAGCTTGTTAGACACTAGACAACTGTGACTTTTTTTATACTTTTGGAGTGACTTCACCTCTAAATAAGCCTTCTATGTTCCTCCCTCATATTGGTAGAGAGTTTGAATTTCAAATTCGTCATGTAGGCAAGTTGCCTTTACCAAGACTAAACAGATGTTACATTGTAGTTTGTCAATGTTCATGTGTCTAAAAGATTATTTCATGTTCTCTATATTATGAAAGACAGACAGACATCTTACAAAAATAGGTATTCTTCAATTCAGTAAATCCGGATCTGGGAACAATTCTGTCTAGACAATTAAATTATTCAAAATTCGTATAATTAAATATTCCTGGTAAAGAGCTCAATGTAAATAATTTCACAGAGCAAATATTATTTCAAATAAAAAAAACAATATTCGGTCACATTTGGATAACAAATTTATTTCCATCCTGTTAAGAGCTTCGATATGAATAAAAAACTCCAAAAGATTTTTTAACAGGATTTCTTCAGATCCAACATGAAAATAAATTAATACAGCCAGATAACAAAATAACAAAAAAAAACGAACAAACAAAAAACATAAAAAAATAATGATTTAATAGGTAGATGTAGGCATAAAAATAAATTTAAACTAGAGTCGAAAATTTAAAATATAGTCTAAGTTAATCATTAATTAACTATAAAAATATTATTGAATTGGGACAGATAATGTAACATAGTTAAAAAGTCTCACTATTTACAGCATAGGTTTGTGTACTTTCGAAAAGAAAAAAAGATGACATAAAAAAATAGTGTTAGGAAAGGTTGAATTTAAGATATGGATTACTGAGTTACAAGTTAAATTGTGGTTTTTGCTTTTCATTTTCAATTTAATCTTATTTTAATTCCTTATTTTATTTTTAAACCTAAAAATTTATTTTAAAAGGAAGTTGAAATTTATTGTAAATTTTTTTTCTTAATTTCTAATTTTTTTGTTTTTTTATTATTTTGTTAATGTCTCTATCGGAAACGAGAAGAGACCGGAAGTATGGGAGAAGGCTCATTCCCTCCCCTTCCCTCATGTGACCATCCCCATAATTCATCTATTTTCATGTTGGATCTGAAAGAGTCCTGTTAATTTATTTTTTTTTTTTAGTTTTTCATTCATATCAATGCTCTTAACAGGATCGAAATAAATTTATAATCCTAATGTGACCGAATATTGATTTTTTCTTGAAATTATATATATATTTATATATATATAACTTCACACTTTACTGCCCTGTTACCAATTGTCACTTTGAATTTCCCCAAGTCTTGACTGCCTCTATCACTTGAACAAAGGGTCACACAATTGGCTTTTTGATCTCTCTCTCTGTTGGTCAAACCGAATATAGCAGTTTACTGAGATTGTTACTGGTTAAAGAGTTTTAGAAAGAGGTTGAGGGAAGAGATAGATTCATGCCTTTCCCAACGGCATTAGTCTACTGCACTATTAACCTATAGAAAGAGGTTAAGGAATGGATAGATTCATAATCCCAACGGCATTAGTCTATTGTGGGGGGGGGAGTATGTAATTTGGTTATTTCTGTAGATTGCTCTCTAAATTATTCCCACCACAAATACAACACAAATCATTTCAATCGCGCAAAAGAAATGGAATAGAACACAACGAACATTAAATAACAAACAATTTAATATGCGTATAACAGAATATGAAAAACAAACAAAATATATGATGTGTAAATGGCCTTTTGGAAAATGAAGTTTGACAAAAGGAAAATAAATTTGTTTAAAGATGTGTGTATGGTCATGTTATCAGAGTCCGTAAATAAGTCGTTCTTACTTACATTAAGTTTATAGCGGGTTTTATGATTGTGGCGCCAGCGTGTCTCGTTGATGAAAGAAAGTTTGTCGGGTTTTCCTTTTGAATATAATTTTCGGCCATTTGAAAAGAGGTCATGAACTTTAGTTAAGGAAGGAAAGGAATTGGTTGGACATAGTATCGGCTACTGGCTTAGTGGCTTGTGTTCGTCTGTGTCTTCGTTTGTATGTAAGCTTGTTTCTTGTAAGCTTGTAAGCTTGTGTCTTGTAAGCTTGTGTCTTGTAAGCTTCCTAACTCTGTGTCTTGTGTCTTGTGTCTTGTAAGCTTGTGTCTTGTAAGCTTGTGTCTTGTAAGCTTCCTAACTCTGTGTTAATTATATCCTACAGCTGGATCAAAGAATCGTCCTAAAAATTTTGCGCGTAGGCATTTGTTGACCAATCAGATTTGTATTTTACTATTTTATTTTCGAGCCTAAATATTTTCTGTAGGTTCACTTCCGATCCTAATTTTCTAGAATGTTCTCTTCCATTTTTTTATTGCTTATTTTAAGACTAGAAAAATGTGTATCCTATACTATTTAATATTTACCAGTAGAAAGAGGATGGGGGAAGAGATAGATTCATGCCTTTCCAATGGATATTAGTTTACTGTAATATTTATCTGTAGAAAAAGGGTGTGAGAAGAGATATATTCACGGAATTGTAATTATTTGATGCGTTACCATTGCAGTACTAAGTAGATTTTAGACCCCGTTGTGATCCCGCCATGGTAAAAGTGATGAACGCGAAGAAACTCATAAACTACACAAGGTTTATTGACTACCTCAACTTGTAGGTAATCACCGGGAGAAAGAAAGAGAGTATATAACTGAGACGACCGCTTCAGCTTGACTAAGAGAAGCAACAAATCATAGGAAGGAAAGAGAGAGCAGACACAGACCTTAAATTTTTTCCTGGTTCTAACATACTTGTCTGCTGGGTCGCATATGAGCTAAGGCTCTCCTTTGGAGCGACCCCAAAAGGAGGGCTCGTAAACGTTCGTTTCCTTACATCTTCGTGGCTCATGTTCAACTCCGTCATTATTTTGTCACGTCTCACCGTCAACTAACCAAAGTGCACGAGTCGTCCATTCACCTCCGCCTGTCATGTCGGCGTGAGGGGCATCCGCTTCCGCTCGCTTTGCACATACGATCCTTGGACCTCTAGTCCTCACTAGTCATTTTTAATTACCATCAGTGCCTCGGGCTTCCTATTCGGAGACTACTGTTTGATTTATTTATTTATTTATTCATTGTCAATTTTCTATGAGCCGTTCAATTACGTTACAATGCTACACTTAAGTGACTGATTTTAAAGGCATGTCAACCTGTCTAGGGTTATTGGTGCCAAGAGGTTAGGGAATTGTGTTCATTGTCAGTTTATAGTTACATTTTTTGTGTAGTTGTATCCTATTGAATAAAAATAATTTAAAAATAGACCTATTTGACCCATAAAAAGAACTACTACTTTGGATCAGAGTGGACCCTGGGAGTAATGGTAATGAAGGGGTACTCCACACTCTCCAAAACTTCAGAACAATATCCACTGCAGTTTAGAGTTCAAGTGGTGCAACTATACTATATATTCAATAACCACTTACAACCTGTCTATGCCTTTCCTTTGCATGTATTGACAGTGCTTTTAGTAGATGAGATATTGCTACCAAAGTATGTAAACTGGTCTACAATAATAATAATTCAGAATTAAAATGTCGACTTTACTTTTCTTTCAGCAAATGTTCACTTATAACGCCAGAAAAACAGACAGGTCACGTGATATCCAATAATTAGTTTAATGTAGTGAAACTGAAAGGCAGAACCCACTGAATGCTGTCTCTGACGAGCCGATTGGGATTCATCGTTCAAAGAGACCACGAATGGCGTGCTGTCGTTCACGTGAATTCACCAACCGTCCACGGCTGGATAAAAAAATAAAACAAGTGGCGAACTGAGTGAACGAGAGAAATGAAATGTGACAACGAAGCTGTGTGAATTGAATTCCTTTCATAGCAACACCAAAAGAAAGAAACAAGAAGGGACAGGTAAAATGGCCGACTTTGAGGTTCAAAAATGGCGCGATTGTATCTTTTGTGTAGAGTACCGGAAGTACAGAAAAAAACGGAAGCGTGAGCGTCGTTGGGAGAGCAATTTGTAGGCCCCGCATTTCGTCTCATATGCAAATTTCAGTCAGCCAATGACTGGTATAAAAGAAGCATTATGGGGAGGGGCATTTCGTTGGTTACTTCGCTACAGAATTGCACAAACCAGTGATTTACGTTGCAAGTAAGAGTGAGAGAAAGAAACAGAGAAACACGACCGGTGGGAAACAGATGGCAAGTGAGAGAAAGAGACAGAGAAACAGGACCGGTGGTGAACAGTCGGCAAGTGAGAGAAAGAGACAGAGAAACAGGACCGGTGGTGAACAGTCGGCAAGTGAGAGAAAGAGACAGAGAAACAGGACCGGTGGTGAACAGTCGGCAAGTGAGAGAAAGAGACAGAGAAACAGGACCGGTGGTGAACAGTCGGCAAGTGAGAGAAAGAGACAGAGAAAAAGAACCGGTGGTGAACAGTCGGCAAGTGAGAGAAAGAGACAGAGAAACAGGACCGGTGGTGAACAGTCGGCAAGTGAGAGAAAGAGACAGAGAAACAGGACCGGTGGTGAACAGTCGGCAACTGAGAGAAAGAGATAGAGAAACAGGACCGGTGGTGAACAGTCGGCAAGTGAGAGAAAGAGACAGAGAAACAGGACCGGTGGTGAACAGTCGGCAAGTGAGAGAAAGAGACAGAGAAACAGGACCGGTGGTGAACAGTCAGCAAGTGAGAGAAAGAGACAGAGAAACAGGACCGGTGGTGAACAGTCAGCAAGTGAGAGAAAGAGACAGAGAAACAGGACCGGTGGTGAAAAGTCAGCAAGTGAGAGAAAGAGACAGAGAAATAGGACCGGTGGTGAACAGTCGGCAAGTGAGAGAAAGAGACAGAGAAACAGGACCGGTGGTGAACAGTCGGCAAGTGAGAGAAAGAGACAGAGAAACAGGACCGGTGGTGAACAGTCGGCAAGTGAGAGAAAGAGACAGAGAAATAGGACCGGTGGTGAACAGTCGGCAAGTGAGAGAAAGAGACAGAGAAACAGGACCGGTGGCGAGCAATTAGAGGACTTCATTTGAAGATTGAAATATATAATTATCAGACTTGTATCAGTAGAGTTTGTAAAATAATTCATATTAAAGTGGCTGAAGTAGTCACAGATCTATTTCCTCTCGCCAATCTATGCCCCCGCCAAGCGATTCGTCCACTCCCGGACCAATCAGGAGCAGAGCGCATTGATTCCTTCTTCCTTTCTAGAACTATTTTTCTAATCCTTTTTGATAGTCAGACCATACATAATGTGTGTGACACAAGGTCAATTTTTAAGCAGATTTAAACTGGTTTGATTTGTTTGTTTATTTGTATTTTATGGCATATCAACCTTACTTGGTTATTTAATGCCAAATTCATTTTTACACAAATGAACAATTCTATTTCAAACAATTCAGTTTAGCATACGTACAGTTTCAATGTCAAAACCAGTTCTATTTCAAACTTTTCAGTTTAGTGTAAATATGCAATTTACTTCTATTTAACCTATAGATAGGACCACAGATCCTTTCAAGTATTTCTATCTAACGTGAATAATTCTATTTACTATTAATCATTTGTTAGCACACAGTTAACTATTGACAAGTATTGGTATGTATCTGTAACAATTCACTTAAACATCAGTCATTTGTTTGCACACAGTTAAATGACCAAACAGTTCTATTTCAAACACAGTTTAAATGTCAAACAGTTATATTTGACCCATAGATAGGATCCTATCAGATGCTACCACACTGGAGAAGAGTGGACCTGGGAGTAATGGCAATAAAGTGCTACTCCACATTCACTAAAGTTTCAAGACTGCAACTTTCACCATTAAGATGGTTTTGTGTCATATCCAGGACACTCGTAGTAATAATAGTAATAATGATAATATGTGGTTGGTTTTACAATTTGAAATGAAAGAACTTAATATATTGACACTTAAAATATTGACATTAAAATTAAATATGAGGTGTTTACCAAATAGTTTCTTTGTTTAACATTATATCAACTTATTATGGGTTATTTCATGACAAAATTTAATTTCTGAATGTCTGATTACAATCATAACTATATGTTTAATGTGTCATTGCATTTTTATTTCTTTGAACACAGTTTTGATATTAAGTATTCCAATCCAACACCAATATGTTTAATGTTGTTTAACATTCTCACCAAATTGGAAAATCAAAAAAAATTGACAAGGGAGATACAATTAACTTGGCAACAATCTATTATTATGAGATAGATACAGTAAGTTATTTTCAGCAAGGAAATTATTTACTTTTACAGCAGAATTCTGTGAATTCTTCAAAAAGTGAAAGAAAAAATAAATGAATAAAATATTTACCAAAGATTCCAGTTGATATACAGGGAAAAGCCTGAAATGTAGAAAAAGAAAAAGAAAACAAGAGAAAAATAATTATTTTTTGAAAATTACACCAATAATTGCAGTAAATATATATATTTTTTTAAATTAAGAGCTCTACATCATAAGAAAAAATATGTAACCAAAAAAACTAAAAAAAGAAAACATTTAAGAAACAAAAAAATGTGAAATAAAAATTTCAATAATTTTTTATTATAGGTCCAAAGAGAGAATAAAAATATTTAAAAATGAGTAAAAATCCGCGAAGAGATTTGTATTTTTTAGAATTTATTTATTTTGTTCTTACATACATGTATATTTCCAGCTTGTTACATTCGTCAGAGAACATATGTGGTATTGACGAATGCAACAAGCTGGAAACATACACATATGAAAGAGAGGAATGAAAAGCTGGTGTTGAACGAGGTGAGGTCGAGAGAAAAAATGTACCCCCCCCCAAAAAAAAACCAAACGTGGCTTGTCTCGCCCCAAAACAAAAATCAAACAAGAACGGTTGGATTGTCTGGGTGGGTGGGGTCACCGATGTAAGCTGTGCTGTCAGACGTACGCGTTTGACAGAACTTGGAACCATGCTTATCTCTCGACGTCTCGGAGCCGACTGCTTTTTGAACTTTCGTTGACCATTTTATAGTCGCGTTTGGGTCGAATCGGCTCCAAGATGAAAAAAAAAAGAGGAAAGGGTCTTTTAAATTGTAAATATAAAGATACATTTCAACCGGATGGATGCGCGGAGCCTACCTGCGCTGTAACGAGTTTTATTCATTTTGGTTTCGGCTATCGTCAAGACAACATTTTGAAATGTTTGAATACATCTGTGGTGTTTTATTTGTTTATTATTTATTGTTTTTGCATGTGAGTTAGTTGGGAATGTATCAGTAAATCAGAAGGGATTTCTGTAGATAATAACGTCGGACTTGACTCTCACACATTACGACCCTAATAAGGAGATTTATGTGACAAGCGATGCTAGTAATCTGGGTTTAGGGGACGTACTCTAGCACAAAGAAAAAGATGGTCAGTTAAAGGCCGTACATCATGTTTTGAGGACTTTGCTCCCGGCAGAAATGAATTAGTTACAAAATGAAAAAGAGGGGTTAGGCTGTTAAAGAATTTCACAAATATATACATGGAAGAGAGGTCATTCTTCAAACTGTCCGTTACTGTTCATATTCGATTTGAAAAAAAGAATTCCTACACATTCAGCTAATCGCTAACAAAGGGAACCATTTTGTTAAATTACTCTTTTAAAATGGAATTTTCACCATCAAAGAAAATACCACTAGCTGATTGTTTGTCCAGATTAATTCCTACAATAAGAGAACCATTAGAAGAGACAGTTATGGCTTCAATGAGTTCCGAAATTAATGTTAAAAATGTTCTGTATAACACAGTAAAAGAACAATCAGTGAGGAGCTATGTCTATTGGTATGGCAAGAACAAGAAAATTGAAAATATGGTAAAAACTTGCAAAAACTGCGTTGGCGGCCAAAGCGCCACCTGTGAAATTCAATCCCTGGCTAAAGACCGATAAGCCATTGTCAAGGTTACACATCGACTATGCTGGCCCAATAAAGAGGACTTATTACTTCATTATGGTAGACAGCTTCACAAAGTAGCCAGAAGTTTTTAAATGTAAAACACCAACTAGTAGTGTCACGATAGATTTTTACACAAATTGTTTGCAAGAATCAGCTTACTAGACAGTAATGTGTCCAACAACATGATACAGTTTTCGTCGAAAAAATTTTGAAAATTTTTGTAAAATCCATTCAGTTGTACTCATAACATCTCTACCCTACCACCCAAGGTCAAAAGGAATGGTGCCAAGTTTTATTGATGTGTTCAAAAGATCAATTAAGAAGGCTAGTGGAATTCGAATTAAAGAATTATGTTTATCACAAAAAAATAACACAAGAAACAAGTCCTTCAACGTAAAAAGAAAAAAAGAAAAAAACGCTGTAAGGGAGATAACACACTGTCTTCTTTAACCACAAGATAACCAACCTATTATATCAATTTAAATTCCAACATTAAACCAGGAATAAAAGTAACACGTGTGTCCAATAAACTGTCTATTTATTTACAGATAAAAAAATGTGCACATTAAAGTCATCAAAAAGAAAGAAAGCACATACTGCTAAAATTATTGCACTTTCGTGTTCTCTCGAATGACCAAACGGTTAACTCTTGACAGTAGTCCCCGAAAAAAGATTTGGGCCGAAAACAACAAACAAAGTAGAGGTACAGATACAAAGACAAAAATAGAATTTGTTAGAATTAAAAAATAAAACAGTTTTACAGGTTCAAAAATTTCCTTTAAAAATGGAAGTTTTCACGATAGTAGAATCTTCAGTTGAACACCAGAGGCAGCAGCAGCAGCAATTGTAATAAAGAAAAAAAATGTATTGAGACAGATTTCAGAAATTTATTTCTTAGAAAGTTCCTTTATGAAGAGTCTTGAAGCCTCATGTTCAGCATTCATAATTTTTGTGTTCATGGCATAGCAATTCCATGGTAGAAAACTTGAAAGAATTGTTTCCGTTCAGCAATTATAAATATCTCCTTTTGAATAGGAGACTCAGCAATTGGACGAGGATGTCTGATAGAACTCCATCCGGCTCTCATTCAGCCATTAGAAATTTTCCTATTCAGAGGAAAATTTCTTCACACCAGATGGTTCTCCTTGCGGTCAAGCACGGAGCTCTATCTTTTGAGCGGTCCACTCCCTCCAAAGTCTTTTCCAGAAAATGGCCAAGTTTCCCTATGTCCTGCTTCAACGTCAAAAACAGTATTACTTTCGGTGACGTCACTAATCCACTTTCTCCGGTGAAGGCGAAAAAGTCCCGTCAACACTAACCGCTATCTTTAAAAAAAAAATTTTGACAGAAACTTTGAACGAAGAATTATAAAAATTCTTGTTCATATATCGCATAACACTCAATCAAAATGCAAGTTCAGGACAGGCTCCAGCCAAACTCATATTTGCAAGGAAATTTCGTCCGGTATTCGATAGTTTCTGACCTACAGAAAAGGAAATGGATAAACAAAAAAAACAAAAAAAAAAAAAAACACCAATGGTAAACACTACAACACTGGCGAAAAAATATATTTTAAGAATTATAAATTTGGAAAAACAACGTGGGAAGAAGGAACCATTGATAAAAGAATTGGCAAAATGTTATACTTGATAAAACATCGAAAATGGGTGATTAAGAAACATTTGAATCAAATAAAAAAAGATATACAACGGGTGTAGATCAATGCAAGGAGCAACCGATGACGGTGATTCACGATATGTTCAACGTATTGATGCCTCAACCAGTACAACAGAATTGATCAAATAAGTGACAACAAATTCTAATGGGTACACTATGGAAATATACCCTAAAAAAGGGATGTGGGTAGGTACCTAAATTAACATCATAGCTATCATGTGTCGCATGAATTTCTTATAGTTGTTCTTATTTGAATTTCTGGTTTTTAAGTGTTGACGGTTTGACCTCGTTATTTGTCTTACTTTCCCTTTTCTTAAATGCATGCACTCTTCATTAGTTCATATTGACTGTGTTTGATTTGCTTTTTCTGTTCATTTACACATCCATGTGATATATATATATATATGATATTTTAGTGTCTAATCTGTCAGTTTATATAGAAGTTCTCAATAAACTTTTCTTTTTCTTCTTTCTCACTACCTAGTGACAAATGAAAAATACTTACAATACTCCTTTGATTCACATCAATTAAACGTTGAAGTGAATGCAAATAACAATCCCTCAATTTGTCAGGGTTCTCTCCTCGAGGTCCAACAGCATGAATCACATCTGCAAAGAGAATTGCTTATTGAACAACAACAATAACTACTTTCTAAATCAGATGAAACATAGAAATATTGAGATGCTCCAAAAATTATGCCTTCTTTTTATTTCATCAGAAACTTAGACAAATAGAAGGAACACAATAACACCATTGGATAGAGCAAGTTGTCAACTACATAACGCTATTTTTCCACATAGTAGCAACCATTAGCTATAAGTTTAAGATGGTTTACATTTAACCTAGCACTGATATCCTTCAGAAATGTATGCAACTCACTATTCTCCCTCCAGCTAGGGGTAAATAGTAGGATAGACTGGGCTATTTAAATATGCATGGGTGACATGCCGGAGAGAAGCATGGCCACATTAATTGCATGGGTGTCCGAGATGTCACATAACTAGGAAGATCTTGATCCAAAGGGGAAGATGTTTTATTGAATATCCGTGATGTTGGCCTCTGTGTGCAGCTCAACGAATTGGACCCTCTCTTTTACTCTGCCCGTCATCCATTTTGGATAATAAAAAAGATTTTATTTTATAAATGAGGATTGTTGTTTTTCTTTGTTATACAACAATACGAAATAGTAGAACAGACTAGACTCTTTAAACTTGGAATGGTAACCAGTCTAGGAGAATGAAAACTAAATTCAAACTTGTTCAACTTCACTAAAAATTCGATCTTGTATTGCATGTTTTCCTTGTCAAAAGTAACAAAAATATTAATTAATCACACTAAATAAAAGATGTATGTACAGCTGAGCAACTTCTACCATGAAGAGACAATGTCTACACGTCTAAACTACTGTCTAGACAAGTGCTAATTTTTTATACTTTTTGATTCAGATATATTATTTTATTGAGAAAAAAAATGAAGTGAGATAAAATAAAAAAAAATGAAGTCAAAATCCAAAAAGTCAAAAAATAAAACACAAGTAGAAATCTGTTTATGATTAATGTTTGTCGATTTTACAGAACATCAACATTTTCTTGGGTTAATTTGTCAAAATTTCTAAGATGAAGAGAAAGATGAACATAAAACGAGAAAATTAGTGAGACTAAATGAGAGATGAAAAGAGAGAGAGAGAGAGAGATGAAAAGAGAGAGAGAGATGAAACAAAAAACAAGAAAATTAAAAGGGTGAAAGATCGAACAAGAGATTGAAAGAGAAAGAGAGAGATGGGAAAAGAAAGAAAGAAAGAAAGAAGATGGGTATTATAGGAATGAGAGATAAAAAAAAAAATAAGCAAGAGAGAGAAAAATAATCTAGTCAAGAGAAAGATAAGAGAGAGTGTCGTTGAATTTTTCTGTTTCGTCGACGCATTCTTCTAAAACTGCAGTCTATAGCGAAACAAAATGCACGCGGGGATCTGGCTAACCCAAAACCAGAAAAATAACTGCAACACTCAGAAATGCACAGCTTTTATGCCGCCGGAGCCCACACTTATGCAAATGAGTACGGGCCTCGCTTTCGATCCAGTCGCGCACGCGCATTGCCATTTCTGCGTCCGCCGCCGTGATGTTTACCTCATCACGCATTCTCTACACTCCCCACCCCGATCCCTGATCACAGCACAGGCAAGGTCGCGTTGGCAACTTCCGGCGTCGGCTTCGTCGCAAGGGTGGTTCTGAAGATTCTCCATTTTGTGCTGTCTGTCGGCCAGGCATTGTGATATACCCAGTGTCATCTGAATTCTCATCATCTGTTCCGCAAGACGGGATGGCATTTGTCCGAGGTTGCACGTCCTCATCTGTTCCGCCAAACAGGATGGCATTTGTCCGAGGTCGCACGTCCTTCACATGGCGCGAGACGCCGTCATCGACAATAACAGTTTGCAGGCTGATCACCTCTGTTACCGTTCTTTCTTGCAACTTGGACATGCATCGATAACGAGGCGGTTTGGCCCATAGAGGGTCACCCAGATGGTACCGGTTTCGTGCGGAAGCTGGTGACGTGGGCACAGGGTTGATATTCCTTATCCTATTCTCATATCTGTAAATCCCGTTGGCAGATGCAATCAACGATGATGCATCATCTTTGGACGCGGCGTTGTACCAGTAAACCGCTTCCTGAAAAGAGCACCTCGTCCTAGCTGCAATCCGCTTAGTACTGCGGTGGCATCGTTCTACGATGCCGTTGCCTGCCAGCACATAGGCACACCGAAACCGCAGGCACACTCCCCAGCTGGGGGAAAACTCCCTGAACTCCCCACTAGAGAACGCAGTGTCGTTGTCAGCAAACAGTTCCTGCGGTGGGCCGCGCTCAAAGAGTATTGCTTCGAAGGGCTGAATGATTTTTCAGGAGTCCTGCCGCGGCAACGGCCGCCAAATGGTAAAACGTGCTGGACTGCAATCGGTGACTGTCAGGAAGTGTTTGCCGTTATAGTGGGTTATATCTATCCACAGCCTTTGTTAATTACCGCTAATCCCCCTTCTGTCCAATGAACTGGGGCTGGATCAATCGTCTGACATTGTTCACATGCTCTAATAGCTGACCTTACATCTGCTTTGGTAATCGCTAGGCAAACTCGCCGGGCGAAATACGCAGTACGTCGAATGCCGGGATGTCCACTACTCTCATGCACTTTCATGAGTTGACTACTTGTCATTCCACGGAGTGGTAGCACCTGATAGGGCCCTATCTATGGGTTAAATAGAACTAACAGCATACTTATGCTAAACTGAATTGAGTAAACTGAATAGCTTGAAATAGAAACGTTTTTGACAGTTAAACCGTACTTACACTTAAACTGCGTGCTCATGCTTAACTGAATTATTTGAAAGAGAACTGTTTTTCGACATTAAAACTGTATTTACACTTGACTGAATTATTACATATTGAATAGTTTGAAATGGAAATTTACACTTGACTGAATTATTACATATTGAATAGTTTGAAATGGAAATGTTTTTGACAAACTGTGTACTTATGCTAAACGTAATTGTTTTCAATAGAATAGATTATTTACATAAAAATGGATTTGGCGTTAAATAACCTACAAAGGTTGATATGCCATAAAACCAAACAAACCAATCGTCATTCCATTACTCCTCACGGCTCAAGTCAGAGGCACAGGCTCAGTTGCAGATTTCATCGTCTCAAGCCACCTTTGCAGTACCCAGGTCATGGATCGACGAGATCAGAGCAACGTCCATCGACAGTCCATACTCTTCTACCAGCGATTTTATCCTTTCCAATCGTCAGCAGAATAACATTTCGCTGGTGGCCTTCGTGCGTACTCTGGTCTTTCCGGTGAGCGTGACCACCAGCCAGTGATACACGCTTACCGAGTCTGTTTTTAAGTGCATGACTTTGCATTTCCATTGTAACGTCAGATTGATGCCTTTCAGTGCTGCATCGAGTTCGGCCAAGTTAATGTGCTGGGCGTCGTTTGCGGATCGCAGCCAACACGCATCTTCGTTCCAGGAGCACGCCGGTCGCCAGGGAACTGGCGTCTACCCACACATTGATGTCTTGACGACTCGCGCACCATAGGCTCTGCGAAGGATCGCTCTGCGTCATCCTGGCTATTGTTTCCTGGACCATTTGTCGTAGTGGGGCATCCTCTGTGGTGTCATCCCATCCTCGGCTTACGGCGTTGGCCCTTCGCTTTATTATTCCCGTTGCCACTCGGAGCCACCCACACACTGGCAGATGCCCAATCAATTTCCCGCAGAGAGAAAAAATAGTTCGACGTGTCACAACCTCTGAGTCATCCGGAATCACACTTCCACGCTTCCATCGCAAAGTGCCACGTTCCTCCCAGACTTCCAATCCAAGAACTCGTGCGCTGTCTTCAAGCCGTTCCAGATCTTTGCTCTCTAGCCCAAACCGAAGAAAATGCTGCTTCACTCGCTCTGCCACGCTGTTGTTGATGAATATATCGTCTATATATGCCGACGTCGCCTATTGAACATTTACATTTATTGAATAGAACAGTCTCCACGATCGCCAGCATAATGGATGGGGCTACGTTAAGCCCAAATCCCATCCTAGTCAGGCAGTATCTTTGCCCTTTCACCATCACGGTTTGGAACGGCCATAAAGAACGTTGCACATGCACCTGAAGGTAGGCTTTTCTTAAGTCCAACTCCGACACTTCAGACCCCTTCCTACGCCAGTCTCTCAGTTTTTGTGAACACACATCAGAACGCGCCGTGTACGCTTCCACATGGACGTTTAGTTCGCAATAATCCATAACAAGTCGCATTTTTCCTTTGTTATGCTGAACAATCGCCATTAGCGGGATTAATCCTCTCGGGGGACCGAGCTCTTTCTCTGGGTATGGTATCAGCCATCCGTTGTAAATCCAAGTTTGCAATTCGCAATTATAGTCCTTTCGAACGTGTTCCGGCACGGTGTATTCAGGTGTCTGATTGATCAGCTGTTTCGGCGGCCGCTCACCCGACCACTTCCAGGTCGCATTCCACTTTTTCTCAGTCGGGTCAAATATGACATCAAAGTCAGGTCGTTCTATTTTCATTGCGTCAGCAGCGCCGACACTGAAAACTTCGTTTGGAAAATTGGCCTCACCGGGCTCATTTATATGAACACCGTCCAACAGGCGGATGACGTCAAGTCCAAGCAGGAGATCGAACCCCAATAGATCTCCATCCATGGCCAGCATATCAACCACTACGGGGGTCCTCTTATCCACCCGCAGATTGACACTAGTCACTTCCCTGCTGGTCATGCTTTTTCCGACAATGGTCAGCACTTCTGTCTTGTGCCCACTCGGTGAGCCACAAACCAAACTCCTCACAAGAGACCGTGTGCACCCTGAGACAATCAATGCGTCACGCATCACTCCGTTGATGCACACACGCATCACTGGCAGGTTGGTTTTCATTTTTCCCGGGGCAAGAGTGGCGCTCACATTTCACCCCTGTCTCTGTTTTCCTGACATTTTGACGCGACGTGGTTCTCCTTCTGGCATCTGTAACATCGGAGGGTTGACTCACGGCGCTGCCTCGGTCGTTCAAACTGGCTGTGCTTAGCCAGATGATTGGGCCCAGAGCAGTTAAAACAATACAGCGAATACTCCGTGTGTTTGGGTAGAGGCACTTTTTCTGTGGTTGATCGGTCGACGGTGGCAGTAACCCTTTCATTGTTCACAACGGCCCTTGTTCGGCTGAGTATGCTCTTCGTCTGGGTGCGGTCGATATCGGCAGATGCATGCAACAATTCCTGGGTATAGGCAGGCAGTCCGACCATGAACGCATACTTCAGGGTCTGGTCCGGGACTCCTCCGAACAGGTTGAAGAGTTGCTTCAATGCCACGTAGAACTCATCTACCGACTCGCCCAAGCGTAAAGTGTGTCTTGAAAACTGCTTGTACGCCTCACATGGGTCAAGCGCAAAGGCCCTGCGCAGCGCAGCTTTTACCCGGGTTACATTGGTCTTATCAGCATCCGACAGTTGCTGATAGACGTCGAATGCCCCTCCGGCCAATCGCAAAGGGATTACTTGCTCGACTTCGTCAACTCCCGAAAGTTTGCAAATCAGGTCTACTCTTTCAGACCAGTCCTCAACCAACGTTGTTCCGTTATATTCTGGTACGAGCTTTAAGTCGAATTTATACTCAACCATTATGCCGAAATAGCTTGTCGTTGAATTCTTCTTCTTCTTCTTCTTCTTCTTCTTCTTCTTCTTCTTCTTCTTCTTCTTCTTCTTCTTCTTCTTCTTCTTCTTCTTCTTCTTCTTCTTCTTCTTCTTCTTCTTCTTCTTCTTCTTCTTCTTCTTCTTCTTCTTCTTCTTCTTCTTCTTCTTCTTCTTCTTCTTCTTCTTCTTCTTCTTCTTCTTCTTCTTCTTCTTCTTCTTCTTCTTCTTCTTCTTCTTCTTCTTCTTCTTCTTCTTCTTCTTCTTCTTCTTCTTCTTCTTCTTCTTCTTCTTCTTCTTCTTCTTCTTCTTCTTCTTCTTCTTCTTCTTCTTCCAAAACGAAATGGACGTGGGGATCTGGATAACCCAAAACCAGAAAAATAACTGCAACACTCAGAAATGCACAGCTTTTATGCCGCCGGGGCCCACACTTATGCAAATGAGTACGGGCCTCGCTTTCGGTCCAGTCGCGCACGCGCATTGCCATTTCTGCTTCCGCCGCGGAGACGTTTACCTCGAGAGAGAGAGAGAGAGAGAGAGAGAGAGAGAGAGATGAAGAAAGAAAAATAGACATATAAAAAATAAACGAATTTAGTTAAAAAAAGAAAATGGGAGAAGCCAAATTTTATTTATAAAAATATACGAATATTACATTAAGATAAATTTGTTATATGAAGGAATCAGTATGTAGCCATAAAAATACCCATTGTTTATTAAGTTTAAACGTAGAATATTACATAAAAGTTAAAACAATTTAATCATGAAAATCAAAAAGTAAATAAAAAAAAGGAAGAGAAAAATATCTTGAGTTTATAATTAAATGCAACAGCATCAATATTACTTTTAAGAAAGGATTAAAAACATGTTTATGACAAAGATTACACAGTTACCTCCCTTAGATCAGAATATTGTTTGTTTAGAATTCAAAATTCAATGGTTTGGTTTATTTGTTTAACGGTATATCCTTACGGATTATTCAATAGAGAAATTTGATTCATTTCTAAATGTTTTATTCTAAACTATATTTTCAACATTCTAATGCAATCATTTTTTTATAGCAATTTTTTTAATCATTTTTTGTAGGGGATATAGTCACCATATTCCGAGCCCTGCGGACAGAAAAGTGAAAATTTCACATTCTTCATCAGAAGGATAAATCAATTAAATAAAATGCAATTTTTATTCAGCATATAAAAATCAGTCAAGAAAAAAAAAGAAAAAACAATTTATGAATCATATTACTTACCTTTTTTGAGGTTTTTATTGTAATATTCAGGCCAAGTATAAATAGAAGCAAGTTCTATGCATGGTTTTTTGTTTTTACGTTCATCAATACTTGCATTCAGACACTTTTCTGAAGAAAAAATAAATTAATACCTTTTTTGAACACACAAATGTAACATATTGTCATTACAATGAAACAGGATGCCCTTTACATATAAATATATGCAGGGTTGAGCCAAATGGGAAAAATATTTTGAATTTAGGTGCTTTGTAAGTAAAAGTTGGTGACTGTAGTTGCGGATGACTTTAACACTCCCTTTTCAATAGCTACTACACTGAGGTGCAGGGGTGGGTGCAATTCCTTTTCCTGGATTACTCTTGATCTGTACCTTATAATGATGAGTGTTAAGCAAGGCTGCACCAAGTACCATTTTTTAAGTTTTCGGTATGACTTGACCTGGGATTGAACCCTGGTCTCCCGGACCATTAGCAAACACTCCACTCATTAGGCCATTAGCCTGGTTAATATATGCAGGGTTGAGCCAAATGGGAAAAATATTTCAAATTTAGGTGCTTTGTAATTAGTGCTAAATATATATTATTTATGTTGGGGTGATTCAATAAATAAGGGGAATTTCTCAGAAAAAAGCTAAATAAATCTTATTTTCAGAATCTTTCTCCATAAATTTAAATCTTGCAAAAATATTTGATTTGAGGCTATTGAAAATGGTGGAAAATCAAATAAAGTACTCCAGGTTTGAACAGAGGTCCATCATCAAATTTTTGGTAGTTTAGAAGTGCAAAACATGTGACATTTCAAAAAAATGTGTGATGTGTAGAGAGAAAAGCATCTTTTAGTCGTAAAAATCATTGCAAATCAGCTAAAAATGGGTTTTCCCCTTACAAGACTGAGTGCAAAACACAATCCAAGGAGTGGATACACATTGACTCTCTCGTAAAGAAAAAATTCCAGGTGCAGCAGTCAGTAAAGAAGGTCATGCTGACAGTGTTCTGGGAGATGAAAGGAACCCTCAACTTTCATTTCTTTGAAAACATACAACTGTCAACATTGTTTTCTATTTCCAGCTGCTTTGATAAAATTCACCTTATTTATTGAATGACTTTTGTGTGTATATATATATATATATATATATATATATAACAAGTCTTCTGTACAAAATACAGGAATAAGGTGTCTACAATATATCCCTTGTAGAGAAATATTAGTAGGAAAAAATCTTGCTTTCTCTCAAGAACAAATATAAAAATAATCACATACAATTAAGCACATATTTTGTTGCCTGTGAAAACCTAACAGAAAGAATACAAAATAAGTAAATGGAGATTTGTGTGTTGAAATGTCCTTATTATATGCACATATATGCAAAGTACTAAGAGAAATTAAAGTTTGTGAGTGACTTACATATTTGAGAAGAGTTCTTTAGTTGTTAGTTATATGAAATAATCAAATGTACTGGTGTGGGGGCAAGTCAGCTTAGTGTATTGTAAGCTTTTTAGTATTCCATGATATTGTGTTCAATGAGAAACAAGGTTCAATTAAGACAAAAAAACATCCTTTGGAGGGGAATGAGACACATTCGGCAGGTAAAAGAGGATGAGATTTTCATCTCTTCTTAGAAACTGCCTTGGCAATCCCATTTAGCAGTCATTAGCAGAAATTCTTTAGCAGAAAAGGGAGGTAATCTTACACCTTAAAAATCATTAACTCAGGATAAAGGTCTTCATTAGTACTCTATCTGCTTGTCCTTGAATCTATCATTGCGTAGATTGACAAAGATTTTGAAAATGGAGAAATTTAGAACATATGGGAATTGGATTGAGTAGGCTTTCGTATTGATGACTTGAAGGTCTGTCTTTGTATATTTGTCATATCTAAGTACCATACCCCACTGCCACAATTATTTTAGTGTGAGGAACACAATTTGGACACTTTTAGCAGAGGAAATGTATTATGAATTAATATTTCCTTGAGCTGAACAATGTAAAACAATTCATGATGAATTAAAAAAAATACATTCATTGCATGAAGAATGTGATGAATATATAAATAACATGAAATATTCAAAGGATATCTTATTGAGAGAAGTACTCTCATGCAGTTGAAGAGTCTTTTGGCACAAGCTGTGAATCCTTAATAGAATGGAAGTCATTCTGTGAACATAAACATGGTTTGTAGGGGTGAGAGTCACATTGTTAGGAATGCATACACTTCTCATTGTCAAGACAGGACTGCAGAGAAAGAAGTTTGTTTTTGCCACACGATTTTATGCATATATAATGGTGTGGAAAAATCAAAACTCTTTCTCTCTCATCATGCCACCTAGCAGCAATGTAATTCCTACCAATATGATTACAATGGTATTACCAAACTACTGACATACCTCCATTGAAATGCATGTTTTTGTTTTTCTAGATTTATAGAATAATAGATATTTTAAAAATATTTATAGAAAATTACTATTTTCTCCTTGAAATTTTCCTTTTTCCCTCTGGATAATGAAATTTACAAGTTAACCCATTGCCCATGTAAAAACAGACAAATCTGCACATTTACATAAAGTCTGGATAAAACAAAATATAAATCAAAATTTATATTTATATAAAGTTATAAAAAATGAACAAAAAGGTTTAGTTAATTCAAGAAAATTTTCTATCAGCAATTCACCACTGAACTGACCTGGAATGTTCTGAAAAATATGTAAAACACATCACCAAATCATAGTTTAACGAAGAAAATAAGTCATTTTTTTCATTTCTGTTAGAATAATTAAGAAATCACACTTTCTATTCAGATAGAAGAAAATCTTTAAATTTTATTACATAATGTAATATATGGAATTTTTTAATCATGATTTTAATTTTTTATATTATCCGGAGTTTCCTAATTTGAAGGAAAATTATTTGAATAGTATTTGTAAATTAAAGTGTGTTAAAACATGAAAAAAAGATGGGAAACTTTTTAAAAGGTAAAAATTTGAAATAAAATTGTTTATAAAAAAATAGTTAAGCTGTCAAAATGTGTTATTAAAATAGGAGACAGAATAAATACTTTAAAGAAAGGTAAAAAAAAATATCACTAATTACTTGAATTTGTATCAAGTTTTAATGAAACCAAGAGAGTTTTGTTATACGGGTCTTTCAACTGAAGCCAATATCACCACATTCAATTTGGAACCATCTCTTTAGGACGATTACCATATATATTCATGTATCATGCAACTTTCTGAGACCTAAATTTGAGCCAAATAATACACAAGATACAAACTTTGCAGTTGTAAATAGTTGGCCAAGGATTGACCTAGGCCAACTTATATGTCTACAATTTCCAGCAACAAAAATCATCTGGGCAGTATTATATGATACTCAAGAATCCATGTCAATAAAAAATATTTATTTCAGAAGTGTTCAATATACACAATAGAATTTTTAAAAAAAATAATGCACATATGCCTTTCTCTTGCATCCACATTGGTTGTCCATCTTTCTCCTTTGTGGCTTTTTCATATTTCAAATTTACTTGACATCCTGGAGATGACAAATCTATTTCATTTTTGCCTATTTACTCGTCATCTTTAGCACTTTCTTCGATAAGTGAATCATTTGATCATCTTGCTTATTTACTATTTCTATCAGATAAGAAATGACAAATTAAGAAGAAATTGTTTTGTGACATCTATAATAAAAAAAATACATAAATAGTAGTCTAGACTGATGATAAAGAGATATGGGGCTAATTTATCTCCAAGTAGCAAACCTGCTATTATGTCAAAGTAGTCTGTATATCCATCCAGGGAGCAGACTTCAGCAACAACAATGATAGTGATAATTATAATGATGATATATATATATATATATATATATATATATATATATATGTATATATATGTATATATATATATATGTGTGTGTGTGTGTGGTGCATTCAATAATTTTCCAGAATTTTTTGTACAGGCATTTAAAATAGTCATAGACTCTGGAAAATTCAGTATGTTATTGCTATACATCTTATGAGATGACTGACCAATTTTTATGATTTCAGCTTCAAATGAACAGCTACAGCAGCAATTGGAATACACCCAACTAAAGCCTGATTGTCACAGCTGGTGAATTTTAAAAATCCAATCTAGACATGAGGACACTTTAGAAGAACAATATGCAATAAAATTCTGTTTTAAACTTGAAAAAAATGCCACAGAAACGAATGGAATGCTTCAAACTGGTTTTGGAGCATCTTGCATGAATTGAGCATCGCTTTTTGAGTGGCATAAGAGATTCAAGGAGGGCACAGAGTCTGTGAGGGATGATGAGAGGTATGGGAGGAGTAAGGAAGTCAATACACCAGAGTTGATTGGCCAAAGAGTTAGGGTTAGGGTTAGGGTTACTATGTTGAGGTTTTAAGGGAGTTCAGGAAGAGATTCCTAGGGAAGAGGCCAGCACTGTTCTAATCGGGTCAGTGGTATTTCCGACAGGACAATGCACCAGTCCACAACTCCATCCTTGACACAGACTATTTGACCAAGATGGGCATCAAGACAGTTCCTCACTCTCCCATTAGTCCAGACCTTGCTACCTGTGACTTTGGTTATTCCCTAAGCTAAGAGGCTGTCGTTATGAGACAATTGAGGAGATGAAAGAGGCTGTGACGAAGGTCGTTGACATGCTCACAGAAGAGGACTTCCATGGGGCCTTCCAGAAGTTGTTGGAATGGTACAACATGTGCATTGCAGCCAGATGAGATTACTTCGAAGGGGACTAGAGCTTCATGTGTGTACTATCAATAAAAGTGCCCATAAGAAAAAAGTCTGGAAACCTATTTAATTATCCTCGTATATATATATACATAAAAATGGACAAACATGATAAGACAAATAAGAATATTACTTTTGTCCATTTATTTTTTACATACAACCACTAGCTGAGGAAATAAAATCCTACATATGTGACACGACAGATGCGATTCTAGTCTCAATGGATACTCTAACATCAAACACAACGAGGGACTTTCAGTTTTAGGGAATTCTTCAACATGAAAATAACAAAAAAAAAATGCCTATTTTGTGCTAATACCAGCTGATGCCCTGCATGATGTGGTTAGTTCGAACCTGGGTCAGATAAATATGAAGTGAACGACCGAAGAAAAAGGAAAAGAAAGAAGAAAAAGGAAAAGAAAGAAGAAAAAGGAAAAGAAAGAAGAAAAAGGAAAAAAAAGAAGAAAAAGGAAAAGAAAGAAGAAAAAGGAAAAGAAAGAAGAAAAAGGAAAAGAAAGAAAAACAAAGAGAAACATAAATCACTTGAAGAAAAAAGAAAAAAGAAACAAAAGACGGTTAGACGCTAAGATTGAACAGGAAACAATGACAGAAAAGGAGAAGAAACAACAAGCACCAAATAGGTATTTGCAACACTACGGTTCACAAATAGATGTTTGTAATACTACAACACCACATTGATGCTTGTACCACAACAATTTTCAGCAGACCCTTTTAGCGCTGCACCTGTAGTAACCTCTCCATGAGAAAAAATAATGAATACATAAAACACTGTCTTGGTTCGCTAATACAAAAGTTTATCGCTATTCCCTCTTAGTAGTCATCAAGAAGAAACAACAACAGAAAAGAAGAAGCAACGACAAAAACAGGAAGAAAAAAACATGAAGAAACGTCAGGAAAACTATGACGCAGAAAAGAAAACCCAAGACAAAAGAAGGAAACTGCCAGTTAGAATTAAGTAAGTTGTTTCTCTAACAGTTTGTTTTTCTCCTTGGTACCTCAATTTGTTCCGAGTTCCCAGCTCGTGCGCAAAAAGGAAAAAAAACAAAGAAAGCAAAAGGAGGAAAGATAAGAAAATGGAACAAAATATTTTGAAGGAATTTTTTAGAGCTTAACTGCGGGAATAAAAAACACAGCTACTGATATTTCACATTCGTTACAAGCGGATATGTACCTGAAGGAGATTAAGTTGATAAGGAATAAAGGAGATGGGGTACGGTATGCAGACTAGAAAAAAAAATCGAGAACTTTTTCTATTGGCGAAAAAAAAAAAGAGAAAACAGGAAAAGTACTTGATCACATTATTAACGATGGGGGATTCAGTGAGTGAGCTTGTCCAAAGATTAATCAACAGTAACCCCCAGTTAATGTGGGAAATGCTGAAGTTAGAATTAGATAAGGTGAATGTTAATCCCTGCACACATCTTGTAGAATTTGCCAGAATTATGCAAAAGAGTGATGAATTAATTGATATGTATAAGGAGAGAGAAGTTGGATAAGTGGAAAAGGCTAATAGGGACAGTGAGAGAAGAAAACTGGTAGTAAATGCAGAGGTTAGAGATTTCTTCGAGGAAGGAATTTTGGACCCAGGGAAAAGAACCTGGGATCTTAAATGAGGTATACCACCTTGCATGGGTAGAGAGTAGGTTGAGACTGAGGGCTAATATAAATCCTCAGTTTCAAGAAAACAATGCCCAAGCTCAAGGAAGTTTTTGTCATTCTTGAAGAAAGGCAAAATATAGAAGACCTCCGAGAAAAGACGTGACCACTTGGCCTCTTGGAAACCAAAGAAGTCGACACAGGTTAGATTATTGTATAGTATGTTGGAATTGTCGAGTATGAAAGTACTTAGCAAAACAGTGTACCTCTTAGAGGTCAGAAAATTGGGCAGGTCCGTTTGCATTGAGCTCAGCCAGCGGACCAGCACTATACTGACATACAAGATAGAAAAAATGGGCTTGCCAGACTCTATAATTATTAGATTAGAAAGAAAAGGTTATAGGGCTTTGGTTGGCACAGAAGCAGAAGTCTTGATAATAAGTAGTAGAGTGTATAAAGAATTAAACCAGAGACCAGAATTAGGAGAAAAATAAACTTACAAGCAGTAAATCGATCCTATGTACGTATAGATGGACAAGTTAGGATCGAAGTAAAACTAGGTAAGTAGAAAATGCAACATTAATTCTCCATTATACGAAATTTAAATAGAAATATCAATTTAGGTTGAGACTGGCTGGAGCAGAATAAAATACATATTTATTTTGACTTAGAGGCACGAAGAATAGGAAATGAATATATGGCATTAGAGGAAGATAAATATATCCCCTCATTAGTTTGATTATAAAGAACTGTTATTCTAAAGCCTCTGCATAGAAATACATTCAAAGGTAGAATAAAGATAAGGGAAGGATGTGAAGAAAGATACCAAGTAGAGCAAACAGATTCAGGATTTGTAAGCAGATTAAGTGGCGTATCTGTAGTCAATGGAGTGGTTATAGCAAATGTATTATGTAGAATCCCAATACTTAATATAAATGGTACTAATCAAACAAAGTTGCCTGATAACTAAACTTAGGAAGAAAGGAACAAGTTATTCTATTGTGATTGCAGATTGGCCACAAAAGTCTCACTCATTCTTTCATACTCAAGCAGGAACAGCCACCACAATGTTTGACATGCCAGACACCTTACACCATTAAACATGTGCTAGTGGAATGTGAAGCTCTAGCTATCACAAGAGAGAGGCATTTTAATGCAGGTAATATGAGAGATATGTTTGAGAACGTCCACATGGATGATGTTCTCTCTTTCTTGAGAGATACAGGGTTATACCTAAAAATATAACAGTTTTCACAATTCTGGAAAATTCAGCCATCCAACTTACCAATCGATTAAGTACAAATAAATTAATGTTGAATAGCAATACTTAAAACCATTTACTTGAGTGTGAGTAAATGAGCAATGTTTGTTTTTTTTTTTTTCTTTATTTTGTTTTTAGGTATGTTTTCTACAATATATGCGTTTACAAATCATACATATCTAATATATGTGAACTAGATTTGGCATTAAATAACGCATAGTGGTTAATATGCCATAAAACCCAAACAAACAAACAACAACCAACACACTAATTTAAAACTGCAGGCTTTTGAGGGAAAATTGCAACTCTGTTTAAAATTATCATAGAAAACACTAAGAAAATGTATCAGAAAGAGTTAAAAATGTGTGTCACCCAGTGAGAATCAAACTCACTAACAATAATCAGCTAATGTAGCTTGCTAACCATTACAAGTAAGGTATGTTTAAAACTAAGTTTCTGTTTGCTTGAAAATGATACATCAGAAATGAAAGTTGAAATCCTATATTTTTAATACAGCATTTAATATTAATTTTTTTTTTATAAAAAGAAAAACAAAACTTTTTATTGTGTGGATAAAAATATAAATGCAGATGCAATCAGTAGGAGCTAATTTAAAAGTTTCTTATTATGTTTCATTAAAATAATATCTTTTAATTATTACCTGTTAAAAATGATATATTTTGATAAATAAAACCATCAGGTTTTACTTTCTCCAATTAGGATAAAGATTTTTTAGGATTTATATCAGTAGATTAAATGGACCAAATCTGTTTGAATAAATAAATCTACCTATGCCACTTTTTTTTTCATATTTAAATCCAATTTGTTAATAACTGCTGATTTCATTCATTTCCTCAAAATGAATGTGTTTAGTATAGAAAAGGACTTTTGTTATTTGGGGTTTTTTTTTGTCTCTTTGAGTGTATTTTTTCTTCTATAAGAGACTTTGTGAGTTATTTCCCTTACTTGGTATTTGAATTTGAAACATACTTTTATTGTCTGATTTCTGTGGATTTATTCAGGACTAGCCCAAGCCTCTGATGGGTCTTGGGGAAAATTTGATTTTACACCAACTCATTTCCATAAAGAAATTAACATTTATAGTATTAGATAAAAACTAAAAAAAAAACCAAGTTAGTGAAAAAATTGAACCATTTTTTTTTATTGCCACAAATTTTAATGAAACTTCAATGGCTTAGACACACATAGGAAGTGATTATTTTTCTTGATTATTGTTTTCAAAGATCCATTAGTTGTAATGAAAAATCATAATTTTCTAAAAAGAAAATTCTTAAAAATATCAACAAGAAAATAGAAAATTTCTGAAAATTTTATTTTCCTTGATTTGAAATCCTAATTTGTGACAAGTCTTTTGCTAAAGACTTTACCATTGAAGATTAATTAAAATTTGTGGCAATAATAAAAAATGGTCCAGTTTTATCACTGTCTGTGTTTTTTCTTTAATATTGTACATTACATGAATAATGTTTATTCCAAAATACACATGAAATTTTAAAATAAAAAATTTATTATTTTTGCACCAACCAAATAATATTTCGCAAAGTAAATGTTTTCTGAAATAAAATATAGATTTTCTCTGTTCCTAGAAAACTTCTTAACCAAATGACAATATTTGATTGATTTAGTTCCATTTTATAACCTTAAAAATAAATTTAATAGTCAAGTGAATACTGTTGTCAGCAAATTTTTATTTTGTTTTATCAAAAATAATAAGAAAATAAACTTACCAGACAAAATGTGGCAAATTGAATTTTCTTTTGTGTTCAGTGAAAATCTGTGTGTGGTAGAGGAGCTTTGATCTGATTGGCTAGAGTTTCTGGAGGGAGATGCTGTTGCCCCTGGCGTTACCCACCGAAATCAACTGTAGTCAGTTGAAAACAGGTAGCCTTAAAATTAGGCCGGGTTTTTTACTCCTCAACTCAAAAGGAACTTAGTAACAAGAATTAAGTTCACTTGAAGGATTTAGTGTTTCTTTCAGAATTCCAGAATGGAATTCAAAGAAGGCTTGAAAACCACAAAGAAAAGAAAAGAAGTGAGAAGAATTTAAATCCACCTGAAGGATTTTGTTCTACATTCAGAATTTCAAAAGGGAATCCAAATTTACCACAAGCTGAAAAAGAAGAGAAAGGAAAGAAAGAAACTGAAGAAAATAGGTTTCTACTGCTCAAGCTAAAAAGAAGAGAAAAGAAAGAAAGAAGCTGAAAAAAGCAGATTTCTACAACATAAATTTATATTTTAAAGGAATTGTTTCTCTAAGAAAAAGAATTAACTTCAGTTAACCCCAACAATTACACAAGTCTCAGAAGCTATTACTTGCTCTATTGAGAGAGAAGACATCCGACAAAGAAAAAGAAAAAGAAAAAAGAACATTATTAGAGACATTATCTCTCAGAAGAAAGAAAGAAAGACAGAGAGTGGCTTTCTGTTAAAAGAAAACAAAAAAGACATTTTCAGGAACTTGGTCTCTAAGAAAGAAAGAATAGATACACGTGTGGACCCATTTTTAGCTGGAGTAGTGACTTCTTTCTCTGTTTTTAAGTGTAGCAGTAGGTGAAAGATTTTTTTATAATTCTTAAAATTTCTTTTTTATATTTATGAGTTACTTGTAATATTTGCATTGGGACACATATGCAACTAACTGGTGTTACCTTCCTTTTATTATAAAAAAAAAAACTACTTTTAATTTTAAACAAGGATCTTTTTTCCACTTGTTTTATTTTATTTTTGTCTTCATATTTTATTTGTACTATTATCATTGTTACTAATGTCCAATTTTGTTGACTAGATAAAATTGCGATAAGACTTGTTTTGGCTGAAAGTTTCGGAATAAATATCTTAAATTTTTTTTTTTTTAAATATATTTCTTCAGATTATTATTATTTTAACCAGCAGTGATTTGGATCATAAAAAAATTCGCAAAATCATTTTATTTAGTTTTACAAAGAAGGGGTTCAATTTACAATGTATATTCATAGAAAAATTGCACCTGGACTTTGAGTTGTTTGAAAAATAAAGTCTTCCCATAATATTTAGCAAGTGTGAAAAAATGAAACATCAGAAAATAAACGTGAAATCACGTATGTGAGGATTGAGATTGCAATATTTGTTGGGGAATTCTTAAATCTAACACTGGATACAGGGTCCATTTTTAGTGTGATGTACATTGCAATTTCAATCCTCCTCTTAAAACATAACTTTTCGAGAAAAAAATGCATAATCTGAATCGCTGTGGTTCATTATTTATCAACACGAAGAAATGTTTGGAAAATCAGTAACAAAGAGTGTACAGATTTCATTTAAGCAGACATTCAACCTTCAAAATCTCTACCCTTATTATGGATAATTCAGTAAATCTCTTTCCGTAGTAAGATGATATGACCCTCTCGGACAAAATATAGATTAAATTTGGGTAAAGATTTTTGTAACCAAATACGCCGAGCGTTCAATTCCTGTTGATTTGCAGAAAGAGAAAATGAACCAATAGGCCGAGCGTTCAATTCTTGTTGATTTGCAGAAAGAGAAAATGAACCAATACACATAGTGTATAATTTGTGATATGACTCGGTAAATTGTTGTCGTCGTGCTCGGATTAATGGTATATTTATACAACTGGTGACTGAATTAGTGGATAATTAACGGTCACTGCAGGACTGCCGAAATCAAAAATTCTCAAACAAACACTGGTTTGAAAAACTTGCAAGAAGTGGAATGATAATGATGATAATGACCCAAATGTTGCAACAACAACGTATCCCAAAACAAATATATTACGCACATTGTTCCAAAAACAATCATGAAAGGAGGAACAAAGAAGAGTATATGTAAATATCTTATTTCGCTGTTTGAGTAAAAAATGTTTAAGAAGAGTAATGCAGTGTTGTTTTCTGGTTTTCACAGTGAGGTGAAATCGAGCATCTTGCCCAGAGTTGAAAACAATGTCTCAATTTTAATCGACGAAGAAAAATAAAGATCATGTCCATTTTCGCCCAATGAGAGCGGACTGAAAAGATCACGCCTTTTCCGTTCGAAGTTGGAAGGCGAAAGAGAAACAGTGGTTTAAATTTTTATGCAACCAACGGACTCGTGTCTTGGGAAGCTACGCCTCCACTCCAATGGAAAACAATCATTTTTGTCTCCCTATATAGTTGATTGTAGTGGGGTAACTGGATTTAATACCGACCGACAAAGCAGAGTAAAACCTAAAATAAACATAGTTTACTTGACTTTCTTTAGTTGCCCCATTACAACTAGTTCCATGCAATCATTTTGAGGCAGTACAAAAAAGAGCGCAATCTGCAGATACAAGCAGCCTGCACCTAAAGATAACAATTTTTCTTACTTCCTTTAAAGAATCGCTTGAAACTAATAGCCATGGGACAGGTAAAAAGAACTAAGTGAACAATATATATATATATATATATATATATATATATATATATATATATATATTAAGTTGAGCATACATTATAAGTTCTAAAAAAGGACCTTTTTTTTCGGTCACGTCTCGTCAGAAAAAAATCGTAACAAAAGTAATCAAAGGCGTGGGAGAAAAAAAGTCCATTTATAGAATTTATTATGTATACTCTATTTCAAGCTATTCTAAAATTTTGTACATACAACAGGATCTATCTATCTATCTATCTATCTATCTACGTATATTATTCGTCTGAAATATATTTTACTAAGTAGTCTTACCTTACAAAATGTTTTTGGACACAAAAGTTTTTACTGATTAAATTAGCCGCGGATAAGTGAAATTTCGGTTGGCGTGTCTGCGGATGGTGGGGGATGAACTCTATTCAAACAACTTGACAGGTACTTCATTTCAATCATGTGCCACTGTGTCATGTAAAAGTCCATTTTTATGACACTGTTTTGACAAACTCACCTGTCTAATTCGCTTGTTTGTCTTGGTCGATATTGAGTGATTTTGAGTGGTTAGTTTCTCAATATTGAGAACTGCTGCTTCAGCCAATTGATTGATCATTGACGCTTACACAACTCCATACTTGAATCTTTTTTAATTGTTACTCACTGAAACGAATCCAATTGATTAGACTCCAATTGTTACTAGTGGATTATTATGGTTATTGTCACATGATGTCCACTGTCACTTATCGCTATTTCCCATCCACCGATATAGCAGCTCCATTAAGCCTGTATCTTGTGGGGGTTGTATGTAATTTGGTTATTTCAGTAGATATGCATCCGTATTTTACGGGTATTTCTCCCAATATTATTTCCTCCACAAATGCAACACAAAACTTTACAATCGCGTAAAAGAAATGGAATAGAACACAACGAACATTAAACAACAAACAATTTAATATACATAAAACAGAATGTGAAAACAAATAAAAAACATGATGTGTAAATGGCCTTTTGGAAAATAAAGTTTGGCAAGAAGAAAATAAATTTGTTTACACGTGTATGTATGTTTAGATGTTAACGGAGTCCGTAAATAAGTCGTTCTTACTTACATTAAGTTCATATCTTGTTTTATGATAGTGGCGTCAGTGTGTCGCGTTGATGAAAGAAAGTTTGTCGGTTTTTTCTTTTGAACGTGTTTCGTGGCCATCTGTAGCTAGGTCATGAACTTTGACTGTGGAAGAAAAGGAATTTGCCGGACAGTGTATCGGCTACTGCTTTACTGACTTAGTGTCTTGTGGTTTAGTCTTCGTGAATGGCTCCCTAACTGTGAGTTATTTATACCGTAATAGTGGATCAAAAAATCGTCCTAAAATTTTGGCGCGTAGACATTTATTGACCAATCAGATTTGTATTTTACTATTTTATTTTAAAGCCTAAATATTTTCTGTTAGTTGACTTCCGATCCTATTTTTCTAGAATGTTCTATTCTATGTTTTTAGCTGATTGGCTGAAAAATATAAAAATGTTACTTAAATGCTAATACGATTTTGATCCTAAATTTCTCGAATGTTCTTAAGTATGTTTTTATTGCTTATTTTAAGACTAGAAAAAATGTGTATCCCATAACCTAACGATAACATTAAGAGTAGGAATCCTTTTTTAATCCAACAATAAGATTTAATCAATTCCTTGAAATCTGAGAAAAATTACTCTTTACCTAAAAAAGATGGAGAAGCAATTTCACTGTCAGGTTACGTGTTAGTTGCAGGTTGACGAACAAGATGAGCCCCACAATACCATCTCTACCGTCTAAGGTTCCGCTTCCATTGGTCTATGGTTCTTGTAATTCAGATTCATATCTCATTGGGGACACGTTCCATGCTTTAATTGAATATTTTAGAGCTTCGAAATGCACGTCTTAAAATACGAACTTTAATGTATTGTTACCAACGCGAATCCTTCCTTTTCCTTTTTCTCACATTGACCAGAACTGCTATGTAGAAGGAAGAGGGAAAGTCGTTTGGGTGACACCATTATTCTAAAGTCTAAGTCGGTTCACCGAGAGACATTGGAAAAAGTGTGCTTTTTTAGGTACAGTAGAAAGGAGCAGATACAAAAGATTGATTTGGTTTGGTTTGGTTTTATCGCATATCAACCATTGTAGGTTACTTAATGCCGAATTCAATCATATATATTGTCACGTGTACCCTCACCTTTTTCGATGACCCAGACAGAAGACCGGATGTAATACAAACGTGGATTGAGGTCATAGCAAGTGTAAATGACCTTGGAGCGCCTAGCGGCACAGTGTCGCGAAACGATTGGCTTGAGTCAATCACGTAAAACGGCAATGACCACTGGATGCGAAAAATAGTGTTTCAAAATACAGACGGTCGGAAGATCAGCAATGGCGGACGTCTGTTGTATTCGCTCCAAAAATACGATGCCCAAATGAAAAGAACTTGAGGTCCCGAACAAAGAACTTGAGGCCCTGTATGAAGTTTGAAACCTTCAACTAATACTGAAGAAATGGCAATCAGATTCCGACAACAAATTCATTTCATCTGTCGACATCAAAGAGAAGTACATTATGATTACCCTCTCGAAACTTTCTCTGGGTGCATTGTTGAACTTTGAATGAACTTTTGATCTGATTATCTTATTAATTTATTTCCTCTCGACACAAAGAAAAGAAAGAAAGGAATTGTGAAGAGGAAAAAAAAAAAAGAAAGAACAAATTTGCTTCAAATCAAATTCCACAATGTTTACTTGATACACGTGTTCCTTCCCCACCGTTGCTTTAAAATTGACTTCAATAGTTTTCTTTGTTTTTTCTTTCATTTACTCTTTTATTTCGATGTTTAAATAAATTGTTATATTATTATCATAACGACTTGAGTTGTTCGTTTCGCTTTCTGATTGCAAATTCTTGTTTTTTATTTTGATTTGTCAACCAGATAAAATCTCGTTGATCTGATGATAATCCGTTGTTGCTCGATATCAATTATCGTGTTTCCTGCGTGTGACAATATAAAGAGTTCTTTCGCCAATGGCCCGGGAGACCTGGGTTCAATCGCTGGTCGAGTCATACCAAAGACTCAAAAAATGGTACTTGATGCTGACTTGCTTAAAACTCAGCATTATAAAGTAAGGATGAAGGGTAAAGTGGAGCAATCCAGGGAAAGGAGTTGCGTTCTCCCCTACACCTCGGTGTTGAAGATATTGAAAAAGGAGCCTTCGGGTCACCCTCGACAACGGTAGCCAACTTTACTTACTTATTTCAAACAATTCACTTTAACATAAGTACAGTTTAAATGTCAGTTAAATGGAAAAACAGTTAATTTCAAACAATTCAGTTTGGCAATAGTACACTTTTTAGTTCTATTTGAACCATAGACAGGACATGAGAGCGATGGCAAAGAAGGAGCATTCTGCATTCCCCAAAGCTCCAGCATCACTGAAATCTCACCATCAGTCATATCCAGGACAATCACGTTGGAGGGGAGTCTTACCCCTCGGTCGAGTTGCAATCGGTGTATTCTACAGCCTCAGCCGACTGGGGGCCCGGGATATAGAAGAGATAGCTTTACCAAAAGAGAGGGGTTAAGACTCGAGGAAAATGTCTCCCGATTATTGTGTATTACTGAAATTTGTTATGGCTTGTTCTTTCTTCTTTTTTTTTTTTCCTTTTAGGATCCCATTTTCTTTGGGATTTTTTACCTGTGTGTCTGCATGGTTCATTTGTTTACTTAATCTTTGAATTCTTTCTGCCAGGCACCAGAGAGTCTGCCGGTCAATATTCACCCACCTTTTTGATAAAGACTGGGAGTTTTGTTTCCTTCCGATTCTAAAGGTTTATTTATCTGGTCTTCATGTTCATCGTTGTAGATCATCATTGCTCTTAATTTTGCCTGCTTGGTTTTTTAATCCCCCAAAGCTACTCGTGTCAGTGTCTGGCTTGGAATATTATTAATCAATGTAACTTTGAAAAGCGGTTTCGCAGCAAGGACCGCTTCGTGAAAATATAATCAATGGTTGAAAATGCTTCGTTTAAAAATAAATAATAAATTTGCTCCTGAAACAAATAAATAAGTCACCGTTCCTAATGTTTTTAATGCGTTGTCGTTGTCGATGTCGTTATTTCGCATCCTCTATTACAGCAGGTTGGCAACTTTGTCAACTGCACTTAGAATACACAAATTGCAGATTTAGGAAAATTCCGCAAGCGGGGTCCGAAGAGTGGTACAAAACTGTATCTGTTGGTGAGGCTTCAGTTCTAGAGCTCTGGGAAGTGTTGACTACTCCTCTGACCCGTGGTAATTGTAGCTGTTAGAATCTCATCTATGCGTCAAATTGATCTGTTTGAAAATTATTCGTATTTGATAGGAATACTTGATACCATATAACTAGGAGCAAGGAAGGAATCTCTGTGGTGTAGTGGCTTACGCGCTTGACTGAGCCACAGTTGTACATGAGTTCGAACTCTAGTAGTGCTGTTACAGTCACTTTCGAATTGATAAAGTTGGCGACCTTAGTCGAGGGCAACCCAAAAGCTCTCTTTTCAATATATGTCCTCATAATAACAGAACGTCTTTATGAGTATGGATAGAGAATCACAACGTACTGATGAGATGCTTTTTGCCATGAGTACTCAGCTATTCTTGTTATATGTTAAATGTGGTTATGGAAGCGCTCCTGATATTACGGTTATCATCGAAGGAAGTGGACTCGGGTATTTGCGTTCAAATCCTAAACGAGGCTAATAAACCTTAGCAAAGGTATGAATCTAATAATTCTCCCTAAATATAGTAGTGTAGACTAGGATCTTTAACCTTGGAATGGCAACTAGTCTAGGAGAAGGAAAAGTCTAAATCCAAACCAGACCTGGAGAAGGATGGGTTCCGCTATGTTACATAAAGTAAAGTAAAGTTGGCGACCGTAGTAGAGGGCGACCAGAAGGCTCCTTTTTCAATTGTTACTACACTGAGGTGTAGGGGAGGGCGCTACTCCTTTCCCTGGATTGCTCCACTTTACCCTTGATACGTATCTTATATTGCTGAGTGTTAAGCCAGGAGGTATTAAGTACCATTTTTAATGTCTTTGTTATGACGCGACCTGGGATTGAATCCAGGTCTCCCGGACCATTGGTGAACACTCTACCCACTAAGCCAATCAGCCGGTCAAATAGTGCTGTTGCCGGTTTGGTGGGTTGTATTAATATAGGCGTTGGGGGGAATGAAATAGATAAAAGACTTTTGACAAACAAAGAATAAGAAGAAACAAAGATGTTTTAGGGAATTTTATTTAGAATTTATGTGTGTTGTGATAGAGAGAGTTCTTAGTCTGTCATTTTGGAGTCGGAACCAAATTTTAATTAACAGTTTTTTGTGTGTATTGTTATAGTAAAATACATCAAATCTCTTCTGATTTGCCCACTTAACTCTTCCCACACCTAACTTCTAAAACATACAAAACACAGACCCACAGACATCAACACTGAAGAAGAAAGTAACAGCTACCAGATGTTGACCCAACAACGGCCAGTGTCAAACTGAGGAAACCATGGCTTCTGTGCATAGGCTCCGCGCATAGTCTATTCAATATCCCCAGAAAATTCTCAGTTATAAAAAAAGGTATATTTTTCAACCAATCATTTTTTTTCCACAAGTAGTATTTTCTGGAGCCGGTGTTTGAAGTTGGGAACATATAAATAGGTGAAGCAGAGGTCACACGTGCAGTTGAATCGTCGGCCGTCCTAAGAGCGTTCACTGACAACACCGTCTGACTAGATCAAAGCAACCGCTTGTCACCGAATAGATAACCCCCCCCCCCGTCAGCCGGCCAGATATTTCATCTACTTGTTTATTTTATTTATTCAATAAACAAAATAAACTAAATCTTTTTATCAGTCTTATTTTTCTTGCAACCATACGCTTGTATTTAACAGTATTGATGCTTTTAGGTCAGTGGAAAGTAAGTTACTCGAATATTTTTTGGTTATTTTTGGTCTCTCATTCTTCTGAATACATCGGAATCTAATGAGTCGGGTTGGTTCATTTTATTAAGTATGCTTACCTCTCTCTCTCTCTCTCTCTCTCTCTCTCTCTCTCTCTCTCTCTCTCTCTCTCTCTCTCTCTCTCTCTCTCTCATCCCTTTCTTCTGACTCTCTTTAAGCTATTGGTTCTTTTTATATATCCCTAGAATTTTATGTTGTTGCTAAAGTCATATTTTGTTATCTCGAATTTTATTGGTCAATTCATATCTATAAAGAGTCAGGTGGTAGTCCGTTAACTGAGAATTTTTTTGAATCAAGATCTGGTGTCTGTTAATCTGATGTCTATTTTTAGAATTTGTTTGTTGTTGGGGTCGTACAGAGGTTGTTAGTGGGTATGTTTACCGAGTCTGTACAAACAGTAAAAGTAACAAACAAAAAAGTTTGAGTTGCAACAAAATTATCTTTTATATGTATATTATTATTATTCACTTTACAACAGGTTACAATAGATGTGGTAAGTTTATAAGAACTGATACCTTCCATCTGTGTGTTTCTAACGCTCTCGTCTCTACAACTAACTAAATGCTGTCGTCTGCCCTGACCAAACGCTGTCGTCTGCTCTGACTAAACACTTTTGTCTGCAAGATCTTTTCTCAAAACTCTCTTCCCTATTCTCTTTAACTCTTTTCTTTTTCCTTCTTTAATTCTTCCTCATTTCTCCATTTGTTCGTTACTCTAAGAGATCTTGCAGTGGGGGTTAGCGTCGGTCAAATCCGTCCTTGATAAAAAAAAAATGCAATCTATGAACCATTACATGTATAACATGAGGGCAGATAATATTACCATTTATACAAAAATGGCAGTTGATGTTGTAGAGTTCTGTTGCCTCTTGTTATATTAAAAGGAAGAACAAATGAGTTGGTGAAGATATTGATACTTTTCAATTTGGAAGTTTTATTTACAGCTTGAGACGAAAGGAAGTCTTGAGCTGTAAGTCGAAGGAAGAAGGGAACGGTTGTAAATGATAGAGCCGGAATTAAGACGCTGAAGTCAAAGCAGGAGTTGAGAGGCTGTTGTCAGGACAGGAATTGAAATGCTGAAGTCAAAACAGGGGTTGAGATGCTATCGTCAGGACAGGAATTAAAATACTGAAGTCAACGCAGGAGTTGAAAAAAATCCAATTTGTTTCTCCGAGGATCCGTTGGTTTAGAAGAAAAGATGAATGATGAAAGAATGATTTCCCAGACACCAATGGTCCATAAATTGGATGTGCTCTCCTCATAATGCTTAGTGTGGTGAGAGGGGGAAAGATGGTCTGTCCTGCTGCTAGCAAGAGAGAAAGCGAAGAGAGAGAATGTGCTCTCTCACGTTGATTGGCCTGTCCTGCTGCTAGCAAGGGAGGAAGCGAAGAGAGGACGAGAATAGTTAGCGCGGCCTTTTATGTTGCCCATAAGGTGACTCCCCAGGCAGAATGGCATCAGTCATTCTCATTTGACGAAATATATTGTCTTGGCCGTTGGAGTTTCAAATTTAATTTGAAACTCCAACGGCCAAAACAATTCCCGCACTAAATAATGATTTGAAATTCTTTCTGCTGCACATGTTTTCTTTGCTGATAGGACATTTTAAAAAGATATTTTTTTTCTGTTTTTGGTTCAAACTATATTACTTCAGAACCGTTACAGTACTGATACTGTTCTTCTGCAATGACAGTTTTAGCATTAAATAACCAATGCAGGTTGATATACCATTAAATTTGGAGGTGCCCTTGGTGTAATGGTTATCGTCGCAGGAAATGGACACGGCGACGCGAGTTCAAATCCTGGACGAGATTGATTGCATTTCACATAGTACTAATACCATTGGGAAAGGTATGAATCCAATTATTCTCCCTCCGGCTATGGGTAAATAGTAGGGCAGACTAGGTTCTTCAGCCTTAGTGAGGCAACTAGTCTAGGAGAAGGAAAACTCTGAATCCAAACCTGTTAAACTCCGCTTAAAAAATTGACCTTGTGTCATATCCTGCCCGAGTGAAGGGGTTGGTAATTTACTAAGCTTTTTGCTTAGATGTGGCACAAGGCCATATATAAGGGGCACCCAATGAGACTCGAACTCACTCGTGTAGGTTTGCTAGTCGAGCTTGCTAACCATTACACCACCAAAGGCGCCTCACCCGAGTGAAGGGGTTGGGTAAATATGATATACCATTAAACAAAGAAATCCAATTGTGAGTAAATTATTTATATAAAGAATAGTTACTTGAAGCGATAATAGTTCATATTGAAAACATCTACCGGATTTACACTCCTATATTTTTCAAATGGTCGTTGATGATCACGTACAGCAGAAAAAATTCTAAAAATAGAACCAAGACTCACTTCTTCCCGAAACATAAGTTGTGGGATGTCAGTAAATTAAATAGTTTCGGGAACCTGATTGGACAGAGTTAGTCACGTGCCGCTTGCTTTCATCTTCGTCGGCGCATTTTAATTTTGTTCCGTGCAAAAAAGAAATCTTGCGTTTGGAGCCGGTCACGTGACATGGTTCTATATAGTCTGCGCCTTTGAAAACTTTCTCTCTCTGGCCTAATGAGTAGACTTCGCGAATGGTCCGGGAGACCAGGGTTCAATCTCTGGTCGAGTCATAACAACGACTCAAAAAAAAAAAAAAAAAAAGATACTTGATGCCGCCTTGCTTTGCATTCAGCATTATAAGGTAAGGATCAAGGGTAAGGCGGATCAATCCCAGGAATGGAGTAGCGCTCTCCCCACGTTGTTGTAACTATTGAAAAGGGAATCTTCGGGTCATCCTTGACTACAGCCGCCAACTTTACTTTATGTTCTGTCACACAACTGGACAGCTTTCACTCACACTCGCACAGCCTCAGACATTTCGACACGTATAGATAGAGACAATAATCAACTTGGGAGAACATACATATAGCAAAGATACATTCACTGCTTTAACGAAATTGTTATATTTGCCACTCTCCCATATTCTGAACTTTGTGTGGAATGCTAAATCACCTCACACATACAGACCCACACGCCGCTTTTTAGTACTTCGGTTTCTCTTACATACTTACATACACACATACGTAAGTAAGGACTATGGCATTATAACCCTTAGTTTTAACAAACAAAAACACCCTTGCATTCACATATATTTGTATCTGTCACACCCATACACACACGAATATTTAATAGACAATATTCGGACATCCATCCTACTTTGTATTGTTTTTTCCTTTTTCTTTTTATTTATTTATTTATTTGCGTGGTGCATTCAATAAGTTTCCAGACTTTTTTGTACTGGCATTTTAAATTGTCGTAGACTCTTGAAAATTCAGTATCTTATTGCAATACATCTTATGAGATGACTGACTAATTTTTATGATTTCAGGTTCAAATGAACAGCTACAGCAGGAATTGGAATACACCCTACTAAAGCCTGATTGTCACAGCTGGGGAATTTTAAAAATGCAATCTGGACTTTAGAAGAACGATATGCAATGAAATTCTGTTTTAAACTTGGAAAAATGCCATGGGATGAAAGCTGGATCTTCTGTTATGACCCAGAGACCAAGAGACAGAGTTCCCAGTGGAAGCATGCTGGCTCTCCCAGACCCAAGAAGGTCTGACAGAGCAAATCCACCCACAAACTTTTGATGGTCCCTTTTTTGACAGCACTGGCATGATCTACATGCACTGGGTTCCCACTGGACAGTCAACAAGGAATAGCATGTTGAGGTTTTAAGGGAGTTCAGGAAGAGATTCCGTTGGAAGAGGCCACCACTCTTCAAATCGGGTCAGTGGCATTTCCAGCAGGACAAATCACCAGTCCTCAACTCCATCCTTGTCACAGACTATTTGACCAAGATGGGCATCAAGACAGTTCCTCACCCTCCCTATAGTCCAGACCTTGCTCCCTGTGACTTTTGGTTATTCCCTAAGCTCAGAGGCTGTCGTTATGAGGAGATGAAAGAGGCTGTGACGAAGGTCATTGACACGCTCACACAAGAGGACTTCCATGGGACCTTCCAGAAGTTGTTGGAGTGGTACAACAAGTGAATTGCAGCCGGAGGAGATTACTTCGAAGGCGACTTGAGTTTCATGTGTGTACAATCAATAAAAGTGCCCATACGAAAAAAAGTCAGGAAACTTATTTAATGATCCTCGTATTTATTTATTCATTTTTGCTTTGTTCTTAGTATACAAAATTATCTCGTTTTATGTTACGATGTTGTGAATTTTCTTTTGAGTTGTTTATTTTTTTGTGTTGTTAACTGTGGAACGACTCTCAAAGTTTTGTTTCTAACAAAACCTCGAGAGAACTAAACGACCAATTCAGTCCACCATACATCTAAAGGAATTTTTTTTCTATTTAACACATGAAATAATATTATAAATATTATATAGTACGAACAATTCGTGCGTCCATTCGGCTGGCAGGCACTGAAAGAAACTGATTCTTCTTTTTCGTGTCGAATATCTTTTTAATCTGTTTATTGTTTTAAAATTCAAACTATTAATTTATTGATTCACACAATGTCATTTGTACATCTTCGTACATTTTCGGTATTCTGTAGCAGAAAGAAACTTGTATTTTTGTTTGGCGCGTAATTCAATTTGACCGTTAGAGTCACCGAACATTTTCACCCAATCAGGATGCCCTGTCCTATTCAGCCCGAACTATATTTCCTAGCAGCACCAAAAATTGAAGAAAATTCGCGAAACGCTCTTTTCCTCAGAAATCCTCAATGGGAACGGACGTCTTAACGTCTGCTCCTGAATAGCAGTAGCAGCATCAACCATTATGAGGAGAGCCATCTAGTTTATGGACCCCTTGGGTCTATTCTTCTAGACCAAGGTATTCTAGTTAAAAACAAATTAGATGATACACTCTAACAACTTCCTACCTTCTTTCCTTTATACGAGCCTCGCAGCATACCAGCGTAAACCCTTCACTTCATGCTGCCATTAAAACCTTCATTTAAAACCTAACGACGTCTTCATTCTTCTTCACCTTTATTTTCCATCAACATTTAGCGAGGGATAACAACCAACTAAATACCAATGCAACCAACGTAATACCAACGCAACCAATGTAATGCCAACATAACCAACGCAAAACCAACCTTAAACCAAAAACCTATAATTAATAATAATAATAATATTAATAATAATAATATCCCCATCGCTATAAAAATGGCGATCTTCCGACTTGTGAGAACACGCAACCACATATAAAAACAAATTAAATATACCACTACAAAATGGAAATTAAATATCCAAACACAATATCTCCTCCTACAATTATTTCTTTCTACTCTCCCTCTCTCAATGAACTATCACCAAGATATATGACCGATTTCAGTTGTTTAGGCTCGGTAATATAAAATTAACTAAAGACAGCTGATATTCCTACAAGTCGCTGTGAGCGACGGATAACGACCCAACAAGTTTGACGCAAACATCAAATCAACCAAAAGGGAAAAGAAAAAAAATTACAATGAATCATTTTTAAAAAGCGAAATTATTTTACTTGTCCGTAAATGAAAACAAAAGTCAATATGGCCGCCAACAATCGTCGTATTGTCTTGAATCATTTACTTTGAAATTGTTTTCATTTGTTCTGTTCAGATGAACTAGCTTTTTTTTTTTTATCTTTTCTTTTCTTTTCTTTTTGTTTTGAAAAGTTATGAATTGTTATATCAGCTGATGAAAATAAAAATGCGCAGAAACATTAACACTTTTCAAATAATATTATTGTGGTGACCGACTAAATTCTTATATTTTCACTCCAATGGGGGGGGAGTCCCAGTGGCGTAGTGGCTAACGTGCTAGATTGCAATATCGTAGTAAGCAAGTTCGAACTCCAGTCACGCTATTACGTTCACTTTTGAATTTAAACCCTTCGGAAAGGTATCAACCTTCTTATCCCTCTGCAATGGGTTATACAGTACCGCTGTAGAGAATGGAGTTTGTCGGGGATATTGCGAGATGTGTCAGATGTATAAAACAAAGTTTTGAGGTAGTACGTGTTCCAAATAATTTCCCTAACAAAATAAAAAGAGAACCTGAGTAACTTCAAAATAAAGGTTTATTATTCAGATGGAATAATATGCAAAGGAACTCACAATGTGGTGGTTGTCTTTGTTGTTGTTGTTGTTTTCGCCCGCTTGTCCAGTGCTTAATTTCTGTAGTAGTACTTTTCCCTTTGTTTGTCTTTGGTGTAAGAAGAAGGGGGAATATGTCTTTGCTTGACGGCGTGACACCTCTCAGATTTTGGTGGAGTAAAGGAACAGTTCTGTAGCGTAGCTTCATTCTGTCATCAGCGGCGATCAGTAGAATTGGTTCATCGCTTTCTTTTTATAACCCTTAAGTGCATCAAAACGGGTATGAATGTTTTTTTGGGGAAAATACTTGATTGGTTTAAAAATCTATGGCCGCGAATTTTATGTATGTGGTTTTGATCCTTTTTTTTTTCTAGAATTTTCTAAATGTTTTTCTTTGTTGATTAGTTTAAAAGTATGGGCGCGAATTTTGTGTATGTAAATAAAATTTACGCTACAAGTTGTTTTCGAAGTTTTGTTTGAAGTAAAACTCCGATTGTCGGTTCCACAATTTACAACTCAAAGAATATAAACAACACATACAAATGAAATTTTTTATAAAACAAAATAAGTGAGAAAAAGTCAATACAACGTAGCAATGTTCGTATATATATATATATATATATATATATATATATATATATGGGGTGTATATTACAAATGTGTCAGTTGAATGGTAGTGAGTGTTGCACGAAATATCTGTGTGTACGTGTGTTCGCCATCAAGACAGAAGGAGAGAGAGAGAGTGTGGTAAAAAGTGACCAAGTCGTACTTATATATATGTGTGTGTACGCGTAGGAACTAAAGAGTAAATAGCAAGGAAGTATGTGTCTGTCCGCTAACTGAATGTGTGTGTATGTATGCTGTAGGAGATGTTGACGTCCATGAGAAGTTGAGTAGATTGAAAGATGGCAAGTATACCAATTTCGTAGCGACAATGAATGTTCCTTGGCTGGCTATGAGTTCTCCCATATTCAGCCGTTGCATTGCTTTGTCAAGCTGATTGAAGCTTTGCATGGCTAGCTGAGAGAGCTGAGAATGTTGGAGGCTGTGTGAGAGGGATTTAAGGGATGTAAGAGAGGAAGTTGCCTATGTGTGCGTGAAATAAATAGGTTTCCTGTTCACGTGACCGGCTCCAAATGTTAGCTTTATTTTTACACGGGACGAGTTCATTTGGGATTCTAACGCTCTGATGTGGTTGAAAACACCGGCACGTGGCTATTCTATCCAATCAGGCTTCCGAAACGACCAATTTTATTTTGGTGCCTAACTAGTTTTGTTTCGGAACAAGTTAGTTTTTTTTATCCTATTTTCCCAGAATTTTCAACTCTATGTGCTCTTCACTTATTGGTCTAAAAATATAGGAGTGTAAATTCTACATCACTATCGTTCTTCTACAGAAATTGATTTGACGTTTAATAACTCGCGAAAGTTGATATGCCATTAAAAAACCATCACTTATCTGGCTTGTGGACAAAATTAACAGTTTGATACACAATGAAAATCAAACAGCCGTCTGACCTGTCAGTGGGAAATTCAAAATGTGGGTGTGTATATGACAAATGTGTCAGGTGAATGGTAGTGAGTATTGCTCGAAATATCTGTGTGTACGTGTCAAGACACAGAGAGAGAGACACAGAGAGAGAGGTAAAAAGGGATTAAAAAAAGGTGTCCTGGGTATGACACTAAACTTCATGTAATGTTGAGACCCCTGGGAGTAGGTAGATTCTTTCCATTACTCCCAGGTCTACTCTGATCCGGAGTGGCAGTACCTGTTAGAGTCCTATCTCTGGTGTAGGGGAGGGCGCTACTCCTTTCCCTGGATTGCTCCACTTTACCCTTGATACGTACCTTATATTGCTGAGTGTTAAGCAAGGAGGTATCAAGTACCATTTTAAATATGACTCGACGTGGGATTGAACCCATATCTCCCGGACCGTAGGCGAACACTCTACCTACTAGGCCAATGAGCCGGTATATTCTTTGTTTAATGGCATATCAACCTTTGTGAGTTATTTAATGCCAAAGCCACTCTCCTAGAAGAACAGTAATGGTACTATTTAACCCATAGCTGGGAGGAATAGGGGGTTCATACCTTTCATAAGGCTATTTGCCCGAAAGTGAACGTAATAGCGCGACTGGAGTTCGAACTCGCTTACTATGATTCCGTAGTCCATCGCTTTAACCATTACACCACAGGGATACCCCCTTGGATAAAGATGGATGTTTTTTATTAAATTAATGGGAGAAGAGAAAATGTATATAGAAAAAAGAATCATAACCATTCAATCAGCATTCAGAATACTTTGTTTTTCTATTTTCTTCATACTATCAAATTTATTGCCATAGTTTACTTCCATAGATAGATATGTATATATTATTACTCCCCAAACAAATACAAATAGGAAATGGGCATTCACCATAAAATGAAGAAAAAGTCATAAGTGAACGTAATAGCGCGATTCGGGTATGAACTCGCTTACTACGATTCCGTAATCCATTGCCTTAACCATTACACCACGATGATGCTACATACTCGCACTCTTACGAACAAATCAGTTTATGAGATTAGTTTTTATAAGTAGTTGGGTTCAGTTAGTAAAAGGTAATATTTTGTATTTGCAAACGAAAATCTCACCCCCCAACTGTGGCTTAAATAGTACTATTATTGTCCTTCAACGATTATGGTTTTGGCATTAAATAACCCACGAAGGTTGATATGCCTTTAGAAAAAGAAGTTAAACTAAACCAAAATCTCGTTAAAATGTGATGTTTCTGTTAAGTTAAAAGAACATGCTAACAAAAATTAGATCATTATATTATCGATTATTTCTCCTTTGCGTGTTTGTCGAATCGATATAACAAAACTCCAACCAATTGTATCGGTTACTATGATCGATGGTAAAAAAACCTCAAGTATCAATCAGTTGGACTGGGATGGAGTGAGAGGCAGTGTCAATGACTAATCAATAGACTGAAGCATTGGGCCTCTGTCTTGGGAAACTGACCATTCAACAATATTCGTACTATTGGCCGAGAAAAACAAGGGATGAACAAAAAAATGACAGATGTAGTTTGTTAGGACAGTGTAATAAAAATGGACATCAACTGGACATCAACTGGACATTAACTGGACAAAGCAGAGAATGATTGAACTAAACTAGCTGTCAGGCTGTTTAAATACAGAAAAACCCCACTCATCGCTGAATTATTCAAATTAATTTATTGATACAGAATCGCCCATAAATATTTGCGCCCCTGACAAGTATTTTATAAAAGGTTTATTTTCTCCTAAGCCAAGCATATCAGGATTTTTTTTTATTTCCCTTGAACATTATATAATGAAAACGGATATCGTTAGATATTATTTATTACCAAACTCTTCAGTGTTCAAACTCTGCCACCAAAAATAAGATTGAATAATAATAATAATAATAATAATAATAATAATATAACACACATAAACACCTATGGAACTTTGACATACACACGGATCACCTAATCTCGGCCAGAAGACCAGACCTAATAATAATCACAAAAAAAAAAAAAAAAAGAAGTTGCAAAATTGTCGATTTTGCTGTCCCGGCTGACCACAGAATAAAACTAAAAGAATGTGAAAAGAAGGATAAGTACCTCGACCTTGCTAGGGAATTGAAAAATCTATGGAACATGAAGGTGACAATTATACCAATTGTGATTGGTGCTTTTGGCACGGTAACTAAAGGATTATTAAAGGGCCTGGAAGATTTGGAAGTTGACGGCCGAGTGGAGACCATCCAAACAACAGCATTATTGAAAACGGACAGAATACTGAGAAGAGTCCTGGAGACTTGAGGAGACTTGCTGTCACTCAATCTCCAGTGAAAGACCATTAGCTAACGCTAATGTGAAAAACTATAATGAGTAAATAATAATAATAATAATGATAATAGTAATAATAATGATAATAATAATAATAATGCAAGGAGGTACAAAAGAATACAAGTGTAGACATGCGCAGACACATCCGCCGCTGTTTTGGACTTTTGATTTTTCTAGCATACGTACATATACCTAAGGAAGAACCGTTACATTATAAGCCCTTGTTTTAACAACGAACACACCTACACACAGATATTTTCGAACAAAAACACACATTCATATTATTTATATCAGTCACACACACACACGGATATCTGACAAATGTTGTATACCGTGATGAGATCAATCACAACAGTAACACAACATATACACGTACAAATACAAATAGAGGCGGACTCTGTTGTTTCAGACACGAACGGTTTATTAATTTCTGACTTCAGTTCATGGCGACACCAGAAGAGGCACACAATTCTTACTCTGCTAACCCCATCCCCAACGCGCGGCACATCTTGGGATGTTTAAGATCTCAATTCATCTCTGCCGATCGAGACCCGAAAAACTTAACCGCCGCCGCAACGGTAGAAAACTTAACTCTCTGCCTCCATGGTCCCATCTCAACTGACTCTTTTTTAAAATCCTCAAATTCTTAGGACCATTTCTTCCAGGCATGACGTCATCCACAGTCCAGCCTCATTTCCTGTCTGGGGGTTTATTATGACAATGGTGATTGTCATATCCTTTGTGCGCGAGCGTAAAACTGTACCCAATGACTATGCACCTGAACTCTTAACCCGAATACGTAGTTTAAAGCCCAACCAAACTGAATGATAAAATATAATTAACGAAAAATGATTGATATAAAAAAATCATTCCTTAATTATACAACACAAATATTCGAAAATTCTTTCTACTTTGTATTGTTTTTGCTTAGTTGTAAGTACATAAAATTGTCTGTTATATGTTATCATGTTGTGAATTTTCTTTTGTCTGCATTGTCCTTTTTTTTCTTCTTTTGTAAATTAAGAAATGACTCTCGAAGTTTTGTTTCTAACAAAACCCCGAGAGAAATAAATGACCTACTCACCCTCTACAGTCTTCTTTCGGGGTGAGGATTAGAACTTTTTTAACGATCCTCGTAAGTCACCCGCAAGTTCAAATATAGTTTGTAACTTATATTCTTCGTGTATATTCGTTGATAAAATTTGTTTAGAAGTTAACCTTGTGTTTTGTGTCTTCTTAACTTTTTTGAAACCCGTTCCCTTTTTTATGTGAACCCGTTTCTCAAGCTGACGACAGGAAACCAACATTTCATTGTTTCTGAAATTGTATTATTTAAACCAGTGATTTAATAATTGCGAACGACTAAATTTTAACAAGATTTCAGTTTCTTTGTTTAATAGCATATCAACCTTCGTAGGTTTATTCAATGCCAAAATTATTCTTATAGAAGAAAAGAAGTGGTACGATTTAACCCATAGCTGAGGGGATAAAAGGGCTTCATAAAAGGGTGTAAGTTGGAAAATGAACATAATTGCATGAATGGAGTTCGAACTTGCCTATTACGATATCAGAGATCAGCACGTTAGCCACTGCACCTCGGTGACTCCTCCTTCAACAACATTAAAGATCCGAAGACTTTAAATAGAAGAGTCTAATTTTGATTTATCTTATTGTGACATTAAGCAATTAGCCAACAAAAATCGTTTAAAGTTAGTTTCCTTTTGACCATTTTTGTACAAATTCAGAAGTATTGAAACCCCGGGGAAAATCGAAAGTACGAACTAGGGTCTACTGCTCGAGTTTGAATTACAAAGTAAGCGAGTTCGAACTTTAGTTGTGCTATTGGGTTCACTTGAGAGAGGCATGAACCATCTTCTCCCTCCCAGCTATAGATTAAATAGTACTACTGTTGTTCTTCTACAAGGGTACCTTTGGCATTAAATAGCCCATGAAGTTTGATATGACATTAAAAACAAAGAAACCAAGCCAAACCATGACACAACCAGAATTGCCCAAAATTTGCCAATTTTTGCACAGTGGGAGCGTATTGCTTATGGTATATATTTATCTAATCTCTGTCCTACAGGCAGGATGTGACACAAGGTCAATTTTTAAGCGGCTCATCAAACCAAAAGTATTGGGATCATCAGACTAAGCTCTTGGCCTCATGATCGTGACTTAGTGACGCCTTCACGATTATGAGGCCAAAATCTTACTGTCACCAAGTATTGATGACTCTGTGTCATCTATTAATAGATCTACACATGTTCTATCACCGATATGGAACACTCTTTAAATATATAGCAAATCACAGAGTTTTCCTTCTCCTAGACTGGTTCCCTAACCAAGTCTAAAGAACCCAGTCTGCACTTAACTGAGGGAAACAGCTGGTTTCATGCCTTTCTCAGGGGCATTAACCGTCCAGGAAGCAGGTGGGTGTGAGACAATAATATAACCAGGTGCCCGGGGCGGTTTGAGTCAAGATGCCGGAGTGAGATCCAGCTGCAGGGCTTTGAGCCCACAGTGACCCACGGTTGAGCAACCCCAACCAAGATGAGAAAGAAGTGCCGCTATGGTCAGAAGAACTTGGGTCAAAATAACAGTCTGTCCCTGTCTCCAACTCATCTCTCACACATACAAACATCACCCTTTCGAGAATAAAGTGTGAGAGATATATTTTTATAAAGAAGTGTATTCGTTCGTTCATTGAAGTTCGTACATTGGGGTTGATTACGTTTCTGCCTATATTTGTATTACGGCTATACAACACTGGGAGCGACGAAAATAAAAGGGTACCCCGTATTCCTCAAAACTCCAGCATTACAGGAACTTCACCATCAGATTGTTTATTGTCATATCCAGGACACTCATTGTGGGAGCCTTACCCCTCTGCAGAGATACAGTCTGTGTATTCTGCAACCTCAGTCGACCGGCCCATGTAAATTAGGGAAAAAAAGATAAAATGTTGATGCTGATGCTCGTCATGTCAATAATAATTATGACTTATCGTTGTTTACTAAACTTTGCGGTTAGTCCCTTTGGCGTAATGGTTAAAGTGTTGGACTGTGGCATCGAAGTAAGTCAGTTCAAACTCCAGTCGTTCACTTTCAGACCAATACCCTTGCGAAAGATTTGAACCCTTCTAAAAATTTTATAACATAAAATATGAGTTGAAGGTTGATCAATATTTTGTTTCTGTGTTTTATAAATAGCGTTGCCTTTCCAAGGAAAATACGAATTTATTGTTTCGGTAAAAATTCACTTTTTCCTGGTAACCGCTGTGTTTTTTAGTTCTCTTGACGTGGCAATCGGGCATTGGCTGAAATTTGAGTTCTTAAACATTTTTCGTGAAGGAGGCTGTCTTGTGATTTTTGAAGATTGAGTAGGTTTTCGTTTGAAGGGGAAAAGTTTTTGTTTGAAACAGTTCAAGAAATTTTCTCTGTTCACCGAATGTTAAATTTGTGCTAAGAGGATTGGTCGGTACTACTTGGGACTAGTTCACAAGTAAAACCATTTCCTTTTATCCTCCAAGCTTTTGGTTAAATAGTACCACTATTATTCTTCTACAAAGATGGCTTTGGCAATTAAAATAATCCACAAATTAAAAAGAAATAAAGCAAACCAGATCAAACTAAACTTTGCTTAATTTGGCACAAGGCTAAAAATAGAGTACAGAGAGAGAATGGAACTCAGTGTAGGGATAGAAAATATAGTTAACTACCTCAGAAAATTAGCATACCTCTTACGGAGTCTCGTGACTCTCCCAAAAACCCATTCACAATCTATTATCGCCTCTAATCTTTAAACAGTTGAGACGTTGTCTCTGTCCCTACCAGGAATCGGTAAAGTCACAAATCTTATCCAGTAAGCCTTTTTCTATTTTGTACCCCTGCCACATACTATTTGTTCATGGAACAATATGTGTATAGTTCTAGATGTTAGGACAATTACCCTGTCAGTGAGGATTAGAATACGATGACTGTGTCCCTTGCATGGGGGGGGGTAAGACACCCCCACCAAAAAAGGGTGTCCCGAGTATGACTATAAACTGCATCTGATTGGGATGCTCCAGAACTGGTGAGTGTGAAGCATCTCTTCATTGCCATTACTCCCAGGTCCATTCTGACTCGGAGTGGTAGTTCCTGTGAGGGTCCCATGAATAGATCAAATAGATGTTTGAAAAGTATTCCTGTTTGATAAGACTGAAAAAAGGACCTCTTAAAAAACAATCACACAAAACTATAATGTGAACATACAATGAACGTTATTCCCTAACCTAGAGGCATAAAATAACCCTAGACGGGTTGATATGTTCTTGAAATCAGACAACCAGTCTGTTGCAACATATTTGTGCATTCTTTTAATACCATCTGTTGGTATATTGCATATATAAAACGTTAAATATCCTTGCTATGAATACATGAGTTTATTTCGTCTTTTCTTCGGTTGTGTTCAGTATTTGTATGTCATGGATAAACTGATGCTAACACTGATTCTTGGAGAGTGGGGGGTCGATTAAAATATCTTCTCTACCACCACCACCACCACCACCAAGTATCCAATATCAGTAACAACAATCTGCCAATCTAACTTGTTAACCATTACACCCTGTGAAGTATCCCATATGACAATGATTACCATATGACGTTGATAACGACATGAATTTAATCGATAGGATTATTTACAGTAATCAATTAATGATAATAAGATTCAAGTATCAATCAGTTGGGTTAGAAAGGACAATGTCAATAACCAATCAATTGGCTGTAATACCGGCTTAAGAAACTGACCACTCCACAGCAATCATAATAATATCAGCCAAGACAAAACAAAAGAATCAGTTGGGATAAAAGAAATGAGACAAATGAGTTGGTCATCAAAACGGCCATTTACTGGACAAAATGGTCAACTATTATGAGGCTGTTCAAATATTATGTCCGTTATTGATCTATTTGTTATTGGCAACGCTGTAGCTAAAAATAAATAAATAAATGAAAAATAGATTTAAAAAAAAGAGCTGACGTTGATTTGTTTCTTAGTACCTCAGGCATTTCTAGAAATTTTCACAGAAATTGGAACAAGACGTATAAACTGAAATAGGAAATACTATCAGTTGATTCACATGTCTTACTAATGACAAGACAAGAAACAAATTGTTATCCGAAAGAAAAACCCGGCTTTAATCATGTCTCTTGGGAATTCTCCAGGCAAACGGACTCTTTATTATCATCATCATCATCATCAAAGCGTACTGACAGCACGGATTCTCTTGACTGTCTCTCTGTTTGAGTGTGTGTTTCTCTCTCTCACCATCCGTTCCTATTGACCATCGCTCTCGGTAAATCTTCAAGACGTCATCCACTGTCGACACACAACTGATGAATATCAGTTTATTGCAAGTCGGCCAACACTGGTGTGTCCATGTGTAGGAGTCCATAAGAGAATGCCGCTCATGAGTTCGTTTTTACTTCTCCAGCAGTGCCCGGCATATCTTGCTCGTCTTACTTGGGTGGTTTGTGAGATGGAGGGTAAGTGGCAGTACAGTTAATGTTTCATGAAGTGCTGCTTCTGGGATTTGTTCAAAACAGCACGCAGCATTCTTGTGTAATTGTCCAAATTGTGCAACAATACAGTATATTTCCACTGAGCCCTTACCTACTGGATTCACAGGTGTCAAATGCCTTCCCACGACCAGTCATACAGGTTGAAATCCTTTACATCCTACGCATCTCAGAATGCAAGAAACAATGATTCTTCAAAATATGAATAAATTAATGGCAGTTTTATTGAACATCTTTTCTGCCACGGACTTTTTTTCCCACCAATACCTAAAAATAGATATACGTGGGACTAGTAGGTAATTATCACACACACACACACACACACACACACATATATATATATATATGCATATTGTGCACTAAAATTTTCTTGGAGTTTTTAAGGATTTCTTTGATAAGATGGATCTGAATTCCGTTATTTAAAAGGGCATTAATCTTATTGTCTGGATTTTCTGAGAATTTTACCAAAACAAGCATGAAATTGACATAATTATCAACAAAAATCAACGCATTACCGAAGAAAACCTACATAACCCTCCTATTCAATGAACCAAACTTGGCGGATTAGATTGGTGTAAAAAAAAAATCAATTTGCATTTCTTATTTGCTTTCGAACGAGAAATTTATTGACTAATATTTCCAAAGATTTCGACATTTTTTGTCTTTTTTTGTTTCCATCATCAAATGAGAATCTATTGAAATGGTTTCAGCTTGGAAGAATTCCCGTTTTATTTTATCAGAGAGAACAGATTTTCATATGGCCGATATTTTCTACGAATAATGACTTTTTAAAATCATTTTAAACTCTTTTTCCAGAAAACCTTACCCTATGATCATACGACGAGAAAACTTTCCGTAAATAACGACTCAGACAGAAAACCACTGCTTCTAATTTATGACACTGTCAAACTTTATTGATTAGAGGTAGATCATTGATTGTAAATGTAAGTACGAAGCAGAGACAGCTTCGGTCTAATTCTGGAATCTTCCATTTCTTCATATTTTTGTGCGCCAAATTGTTATCAATGCTTTTGTAACTTCGGGGTTTAGTATGTAATTTCTATCCAATCAATTTGTGATTCTTTTTTTTTTTTTGTAAACACTTGCATTGATGACAGTGATTCAGTAATAAACTCTACGACTGAAGATCGCCAAAACTTGATATTCCCGCCAAAGCAGTTTGTTACCGATATGCGACGAACAAACCCACCAAAGGGGGAAAAAAGAAAACTTGTCTCTAGTAACCCTTTGCCTACTGGATTCACAGGTGTTAAATGTACCTTCATAACTAGAAATGCAGGCTGAACCTCATATTCTGCATCTTTTACATGATAGAAACAACGATACTTCAAATTATGAATAATACAATGGTATTTTTACTGAAGACAAGTACAGCAGACCTTTATGTCACAAATTTATCATCAATATCTAAACGCGAATATATTCGGGACCAGTAAATAATCATCGTACATTTTATTGTATTGGAACATTTTCATGGAGTTTTAAAGTATTTCTTTAAATGGATCTGAAGTCCGTTATTCCAAAGGAGAATTAATTTTCTTTACTTTTAATTCGCTTAAAAATCGACCTTGTGTCATATACTGTCCGTAGCTAAATGTTTGGGCAAATTCATACCAAAAACATCTAATATTTTATATCCACCATATACCAATTAGTCGTATTAAGAGGAACGGATATTGAAACGTGTCCCATGAGAAAAAAAACAAAGCCCATATTTTGTCATGAACAAGCAGTATATAGAAGGAGTACAGTATAGAAAATTTTAGAAGACCAAATTTTCTTGGAATTTTACTAAACACCAAATTGATATGATTTTTTATAAACATTAATGCGTTGTCTAAAGAAAAATTACATAACCACCCTATTCAATAAACAAAACGAGGTGGAGAAAAAAACAACAACACACACACAAAAAAACAAGTAAGTTGCTTTTCCAATTGACTATCGAATGAGAAATATACAGACGAATGTTTTTTTATAGATTTCGACATTTTCTTCTTTATTTCTTTCATCATCAAATGATTAAATATAAAGAATTACTTTTCCAAATATAAAGAATTACTTTTCCAAATACATCCAATCCTTGGAAATGCACATATATTGCTGTTCTTTTATTGTTTTTTAAAGAATTATTTAAAATCATTTTTTAATTGATATTTTTTTCACTTACTAAAAACTCGACACATGGTGGGTATTTTAAGCTAGTTCCAGCGAAAGGCGCAAGCAAGTCATTTGGTTTCAATAACTGATTACAGATTTGGACAATGCATTGATTTAATCATACCATACTGCAACTTCGTAAGATAAAATCAATTATTTAGTCTTGATACTACATAAACTGACCAGATATTTATCCACACAACTTGTTATTGCAGCAATAAACACCCGCATAACACCAAACTATGTCACCTCTCTAGTGAGGATTTATACGCTAATAAACGTCTAAGAGAAGTTAACGCTTATGATAATACTACCAATATAAACAACATATTTTTAAATCTAAATTCTTGATTTTCCGGTGATCGGAAAAAATCGTCATAGGAAAAAGTCATAGTTTTGATTTCTGGTTGAAACATTTTCAGAAGGAAAAAAAGTAAAAGAAAAAGTGATAACTTTGGTTTCTTGTTTGGAAATTTTTAGCTAGATGTCTACTTTATACGGTTAAATAAAATTATAAAGATTCGATTTAGCTAACCTGACAGACACAAAGTAAGGGCCCAGTTTAACACTGTATTTGCATTGTAAATCGAACCCTTCGCTAAAGAGTTTTAAAAGTTTTTAAATTTTCAAAATCTAATGCTTCAGGATCAAACGAGTAAGGCCTGAAAATTTAGTGGCTATAGGTCTAGCTGTCTTTTTGTAATGAGAGACAGACTTACAGAAAAGCTATTTAGTAGATTTTAGTAAGACTAATTATAATCAGTTAATAATTCTGCTGAAAACCTTGTTGATACCATAAGTGTTGTTTTATTTGCAGCAGTATGAGTATATAATGTCATTAACAGACAAAAAATTACGGATATGTTTAGATTATCAGTTTTTGTTTACCTTTATCAAAAAAAAAGAAAAACATTTCAAGAAAAAAACTAAGTAAGTCATATATATATATATATATATATATATATATATATATATATATATATATATAGTTTGTTTTTTTTTCGTTTTTTTTTTTTTTGTTGTTTTTTTTCATTTTTTAAATTTGCATTTTTGTGAACTTGGTGAATTGGGTTCTGTTGACCATAGATTTTTATTTTTTGATTGCTTTTTGTTAGTTTTAAAAATTGTCAAAAAAAGAAAAAGATGTGAAGAGTGTGATTTACAGACTAATTTTATCTATTTATTCAATACTAAAAAATTCTACTGTAATTGCTCATTCATAATACGCCCCCTTAACTTTGGATTACGAAATTCTGGAGGAAAAAATTGTCGTGTATAATACGTACTAACTTTTAAAAGTTTGTATCAGCTAAATCTTGCTTAAATCTAGCATTTGTTCAACATTTTATCAGTTCGTACTGACTAAAAAAAAAGAACTTTTAGAGTTTACGTAATGTTTTGAAAGACAAAATTTATTCATTATTTAGAGAAAATACACGGACATATTCCCACAAAGTACAAGCTTGCAACGAAAATGAGCTCACATTAAGAGAATAAAATTATAAACAAACACAAATTCCGCTGGCTATTTCTCTTTAAATGTGTAAACAAAAACATTAGCCTGGACTATAGATATAACTTACTTTCGGTCGTTAGTTTGGACTATTATCTCATCTTGAATATGGTGTGGCATATGGTAAGAAAAAAGTTAATTATATAATTCTTATATATAATACGCAGTCTTAACTTTTGGACAGAAAAGAAGTTATTAAAGGTGTTTTATTATTTCTAATTAAAACAATTTTTTAGAAAGTTCTGTGGTCATATAAACTCTTCGTAACTGAGATATTCTTATATCAAAATATATATAATGTAAAAAGGAAATTGAACAGAAATCTCTATTTTTTGAAGATTTGTATGTAAATATTCTTTGAAGTTTCTTAAATTTTGTTATCGTATTAACCATATTTATCAGCCCCTCCGCTCGGGCAAGATATGACACAAGGTCAATTTTTAAGCGGAGTTTAACAGGTTTGAATTCAGAGTTTTCCTTTTCCTTGACTAGTTGCCTCACCAAGGCTGAAGAACCCAGCCTGCCCTACTATTTACCCATAGCTGGGGGGGGGAGAATAATTTGTTTCATACCTTTCCCAAGGGTATTAGTGCTATGTGAAATGCAATTAGCCTGGCCCAGGATTTGAACTCGTGTCGCCGTGTCCATTTCCTACGACGATAACCATTACACCACGGGCAATTGTTATCGTATTAACACAGCAGACGATTTATACATTCGAAAAATATTAAACGTGTTACAATAACAACGAAATTTCATTCGAATAAAATACACGATGAAAAGATTTAAGGATGTTTTTCAAAAATCGACTTTTTCTTTGGAAAGAAAGCAAAAGATAAGATAAGCAGGTTTTATTTTGAAGTGAAAATTTAAAAGGAAATCATTTGAACAGAATAATCATATATAGATTTTTGTTTCTATATCTTGTTATATTATTTATTCTTTGAATATACATTCAAAAAAGTTTTATATTTATATAAGCAAACATAAAGAATAAAGTTTTATTTCCCCTACGTCGTTATGTGGGGACTTGGAAAAATGTTAGGGAAACGAAGAAATACGTATCAATATTTTTCTATTATAAATTATTTTCAAATGTATAAGCTTCTCTTTTTATGTATATTTTTATTTTTCATCAATTATTAATAATTTACACCGTACAAGTTTATTATACCAATAGTAACTTGTAGTTTTCACTGCAACCAGAGTGGGAGCAAGTATTCTCGACTCTCAAGGACTCTTCTCAGTATTCTTGCAGATATCAGCTGTATTGTGGTCTTGACAGTCTCACTTCTTTTTTTCCCCCTCTTTTCCAGGTTTTTGGAGATTGTTCCTGGTGCTCTCACTATAATTGGTACGATTGTTTCTTTCGTGTTCCACAAATTTTTTAAAACTCTCCGTTAAGGTCCAAATATTTATCCAATTTTCCGCTTTTATTTTGTCTCTGTGTTCTTTTGGGACGACAGAATCCACTTTTCAACACGTTCGTTTCTTGCTAAGAACAAATAGACCAGGTCCTCAAGGCGGGTATGGGGGATCTTTTTTTGTTTTTGTCTCAAGATCGCAGAGGTATTCGAGTTTTATTTTCCGGGACGGATTCTGGTTTGTGATTATATCATTTTTCAGGTCAAATTTTAATCGTTTACACAATTACCAGAGGATCACCTTCCCTTCCCAATCGTGTCTATTGTATTCTTTTTACTGTATTCGTTTATATGATTTGCAGATTCATCTCTCTCTCTCTCTCTCTCTCTCTCTCTCTCTCTCTCTCTCTCTCTCTCTCTCTCTCTAACTCCAAAGAAAAGAAAATAACAAAGCATATGGCATGTTCCTCTTGAATATATTTTATGGAGCAACAATCTTCAAATAAAACATCGTCAATGATTATCAGTTTACAATACCCCCCCAAAAATGCACCTCCTTTATTGTCTAAATCCAACTTTTGAGCAAAGAATATATATGCCCAAACCTACAGTATAGTCACGTTAAATCCCCAAAGTTAAGCAATGATTAGGCTTTTTTATCATTAAGGGTTTTCAGACTATTGTCTTCATCTTTATTATTATTTCCACAACGTTTCGGCCGATATGTCTTCCGGCCTTCGTCAGGTGTTTGTCAAACTCGGGAACCTTCACAGAACTTCGAACTACGTCCTTTATTGAATCCACGGGAGTCGCCTGTTCTGATTCCGTTAGCCATAACCGGGTACAAGTGTTAAGTATTTCTATTCCGCTATTTGTCCTGTTGGACAGCTCAGAGTGAATTCTGGGGGCCTAGAAACTTAATGATCTTACTTGACTAGGATTATTACAACTATGTATGATTTTTTACCTGTGTTCATATTCATTTTTCCCTAGGCTTCTAAATCTAAATCTAAAAATCATCAAGTTTCGTCTCAGAAATTTAGACAACTAACGATTAAGCAATTCAGTACTTAGATGAGTGACCACTTTGAAAGTAAGCAACCTGAGACCAATATGCCAAAGTGGCTTATACCGTAAGCAACCTGAGACCAATATGCCAAAGTAGCTTATACCGTAAGCAACCTGAGACCAGTATGCCAAAGAGGCTTATACCGTAAGCAACCTGAGACCAGTATGCCAAAGTGGCCTATACCGAAAGCAACCTGAGACCAGTATGCCAAAGTGGCTTATACCGTAAGCAACCTGAGACCAGTATGCCAAAACCAGCAAAACTTCGTAAATTTGAAATTCTAAGTTACACGTAAAATATCAATTATAGCAAGATAATCGGATTTAAGCAACGATTTGGCAACTCAGTGGTTAGATGAGTGACCATGAATGACGAACATCTTCTTTACGAAAGCCGATTGCCGTGTGCTTGACTAAACAATTCTAAGAGAATATACAATGATATCGAGTCAATAATTTTAACTGACAAAAATTTGCTTACACTAACTTTGTGGTCTGGATCAAATTTGACTGTCATTAAGAAATTAGCTCACTATTCGTTGTCAGAAGGTTTTCGTCAAAAACCTTTAGACGATTTCTATCGAAAGGAAGTTCTCAGATTTTATATTAAACAGCGATGGTAATGCATATTGGGGACTGTATACGATAAATCTGTATCTAGAATCTATATTTGGGGATAGCTGAGGGGTCAAATTGGAAAGAGCTGAGTGAACCTGTATAGTTTTAGTTTCAAAGCAAACCCATATAGGTATTATTTTTTTTAAATATGGCCGATTTCGGGGCCATTTTGAGACCATAATACCTTCATTGGGAATGACGATGATAACGATGATGATGGATACACTTATGTGTATAACAGGGATTCATAATTCATTCCATTTAGAAAATAAGTTTAAACTCCATCTTTCAGGTATCCGATCAGAATACTAAACCACTCTTACTGCATAGTATATAATAAATTAATCTATTTTAAACGCAAACACAACTCTAATAAATACACAAATAAAATTATATAACTGATTTTAATTAGTATTTTCTTTTATCTCTAATTTTTAATTGCTTTTTAACGTAACTTATTCAGCTGATTAGATCAGAATACTTGAAAACATATAATTGTGTGCAAATTATTAATATTAGATAGGAATACTTGAAACCATAAAATTGTGTGCAAATTATTTGTATTAGATAGGAATACTTGAAACCATATAATTGTGTGCAAATTATTTGTATTAGATAGGAATACTTGAAACTATATAATTGTGTACAAATTATTGGTATTAGATAGGAATACTTGAAACTATATAACTGTGTGCAAATTATTTGTATTTGATAGGAATACTTGAAACCATAGAACTGTGTGCAAATTATTAGTATTTGATAGGAATACTGGAAACCATATAATTGTGTATAAATTATTAATATTAGATAAGAATACTTGAAACCATATAATTGTGTGTAAATTATTTGTATTTGATAGGAATACTTGAAACCATACAACTGTGTGCAAATTATTTGTATTTGATTGGAATACTTAATATCATATAACTGTGCAAATAAATGACTAGCGATAAATAAAATGAGCAATTTTTTAAAAAAATGCAATTGAACATTGAAAATATAGTTATGATTACAATTAAGCATTTATAAATGAATCAAATTTCTACATTAAATAACCCATAAAGAGTTGAAATGCTTTCAAGCAAATGAATCAAGCCATCATTCAGCTCATTTACGAGGAACGATGTCGATTAGAAATAAAGAAAAAGCTGTCGATGAGATTCGAACTCACTTCCTTTCTGACACGAGGAAAATTGTATCAACAGAGCAATGAAGATCCACTGATGTACGTGTCCAAATCAAACCTATCAACTCCTTCTTTATTGTTTCTCGATCTCTCTGGGGGGACATAATAGCTTCGATTCATTTTTACATTCTTAACTTGATAATATCAACAGCTTCGTTTTCATTCATTTTTTCGGTCATATTTCTTCGTCACGTTATCAGATATCATCACCCAAAATATTTATCACACAAAGAATATCAGTAGGATCTTTTATTCTATTTTAAGTGAAACTTTGTCAACCATTAATTCTGATTATTATTTCTTTCATCTTAATTTCTAGTTGTTTTTTTTTTATCACTACTCACTTGGACATCCAATCTACGACAATGAAGAAACAGCGCTGATCGGATATAAATAAAAGATGTTGATAGTGACTTTAAAGAAACAAACATATCCATATGCCTTTTTAAGAGGCAGAAAGAATTGCATTTTAATATCAACAATTACTGTAAAATTCTTTTTTTCCACTCTTATATGATGAAAGAAGCAAAAAAGACAAGAAGATATAATCCACTCAACTGCTGTTAAAAACAGCTGAATTTCTTTTTCTCATCTATAGATCAATCATCTGTTTAAAAATTATTCGATTGGACCGTGTACAAAAAATCTCTTAAAAAACAAATTTACCAAAAAATGTGAATATAAGCGTATATTCTGTAACCTCTAGGCATAAAATAATCCTAGACGGGTCGACATGCCGTTAAAATCAATCAATCAATCAATCATAAATTTCGTTTTTGTCGCATTGGAATTTTCTAATATGCAGCCAACACGCTCCAACAGATATAGTTTGAAAACAAGGCAACGGTTTGTAAAAGTTGTTAGATCTACTGGCTTCACAAAAGAATTTTAATGACTAAAAATCCGAAAAGGAATTTTTCCTGGGCTTACTTTTCTGTTTGTAGTAACAAGTACTCAACTCATTCGACGATATATTTTAAAGAATGGAATTTAAATGAACAAACAATGGCTAAAAATATTTTACAACAACCAGTACTGCCCAAATTGATGCTGATACCTTAATTTACCAAATTAAACATGGCATTCAATGAATCATGCTGTTTCTCCGAAGCAGACGAAGTACGCCAATACAGTGCTGCTAATTCAACATGGCAGTATTGTACTCCCATCATCGTCCTGTTGGGTACAGTTGGAAATAGCCTTTCTTTGGTGGTTCTGCAACAGGCGAAAATGAAGAGAAATGTTCTGGCTAAACAGCTGACAGCTCTGGCGGCCTCCAACCTTCTGATTTTATACTTCACCTTGCTTGTAAAGTATTTAATATATGTCCAAAATGTTTCGTTAACGGACAACCTGGTAGCCTGCAAGATGATTCACTGGTTATCGGAACCACTTGGGGAGTTTAACTCTTGGCTGATGGTCGCCATTACAACCGAACGTTTAATTGCCGTCATGAAACCATTACAAATGAGAGCATCCGGGCGAGTGATAAACGCGAAGAAACAGATTTTCTTCATTGCCATTTTGTTTTTATTTCTCAATTCACACATACTCTACGGACGCGGTCACGAATACCAAAATAAGACTAACGGGAACGAGACCCTTATTTCAAAATGCGGTTTCGTGAGCACAGGCTACAAGGAGTTCTACAGCTACTGGGTTGTGATAGAGATTCTTTTGCTTTTCTACCTACCAGTGCTGTTTTTATTTATCGGAAATATCGCCATTGTTTTGAAGTTGAAAAATCGTTATTCTAACAGGACCCTGTTTAAAGTGAGCAAATCCTCGACCGTAAATCGTCTCGGGTTAAGGGCCATGCAAACCTTAGCACTGGTTCTTCTATTAAATACTGGTTTCATCTTTTGTACAGCTCCAATTAGCATTCTTTTCTTTATATATGAACCATGGGATGTTCAAAACAGTTCCATTTCGAGTCCTACATACACAATATCATATGCAATTGCTAATATGGTCATGTATGCAAAATATTCCATAGGTTTTTTGTTCTTTACTGTTATCTCGGACTTTAGAAGTGAACTATGTCGGTTGCTGAGGTTCAGAAAACGGGTAGATTTAATTAATAAAAGAATGTTTGTCTTCAGTCTCGAACGGCTACCAGTTGACACGAATGTTAGTTGAAGCAAAGGTACACTGTCGGCCATAAATATGTGTATACTGCAAGCGTCACGAGGAAAATTGGCCGAGACAAAGAGACAAAAACGAAATGAAGATATGAAGTTGTTTTTAGGTGGCTGACGGTATTTTTGGATGGTCGAGAGACTGGGGAAGATTAACCCTGTTCTGGTCAGCGTGTCATTTTCAAACTGACAAAAATTCAACAAAAATGATGACTCTCAATAATACATGGACTTATCGGATAGGATTCGACACGTGGTCAATCTTTTAGTGGAGTAAAGCTGGTTTGAATTTGAGTTTTTATTCTGCTAAACTGATTACTTTACCAAGGTTGAAAAAACCAATCTGCCCAACTATTTTCCCAAGGCTGTGATGGGGGTGAACAAATGGATTCATGTCTTTACCAAGGGCATTAGTGCGAAGTGAAAGGTAAACAACCTCATCCCGGAGTTGAACTCGAGTCGCAGATTCCATTTCATTGGACGATAAGTGTTACACTAAAAGCACCTCCTCATCAATGTATCGTTAAAGATGACTCGAAAAAAGTTGGAAGTAATGGGGTGACAAAGACAAAAATGAAGAAAAGTCAGACACGTGGTCACAGAAAAATCCCATTCATATTACTGCCTATGTTACAACTTCTCTCTGGGCCAGTCTAAAAAAAAACAGGAGGATGTAAAGTGATATTTTCAAGTCAATTAAAGAAAGATGTATACTTTGACAAATCAGAGCTCACCTGCAATGAAGAGGGACAGTTTTGCAAACCCTTTTCGTTCTCCATGCCACTAACCGATTGATTCCTTTCAAAAATCCCCAAATTTTAATCCTATTAACCAACCCCTCCGCTCAGGCAGGATATGACACAAAGTCAATTTTTAAGCGGAGTTTAACAGGTTTGAATTCGGAGTTTTCCTTCTCCTAGACTAGTTGCCTCACCAAGGCTGAAGAACCTAGTCTGCCCAACTATTTACCCATAGCTGGAGGGAGAATAATTGGATTACCCAAATTTTAATTGTAATCGTCTCTCACACCTGTAGTGAGACTTCTCATGATGGATCTTTGGATGTCGGTCACAAAGCCGTGCATCAAGGTTAATTGTGGGCAGCGGCCAATGCATTTCAGTATATTACCACTTTTTTTTTTTTAATAAAAAGTTAATTTTCTTCGAAACCAAAGATAACAAGATTATATTATTGGTTGTGAGACGTTATACAATCAAAACGGGCATTATTAGTATTATCAATAAACTCTGCAACATTAAATCTCTGTATGCAAAATTGGGAATATAAAACTGTTCAAAAATTTACACAATGGAATATACGACGACTTTGTTGAACTTATTTGATGTTGCAAAATAATTTCTACTTTTTATTTTCTTATTTCTAATGCTTAATTAAGAATTTGGGGAGTTTTTTGGTATAAATTAAAAATGAAGAACATTCGGCTTATAATTTCTCATCTCGATTATAACGTCTTAAAAATTGTAGTACATCTGAAATGTTCAATGTTGATTATAATATAGCAGTTTCTTTTAAATAAAAAAAAAGTAGGTACTTATGCATCTATGTTACCGCGATAAAGCCGAACTTTCACGAGCGTTTCCGGGACGATAATGGAAAGAATCGGAATATGCCAACAAAACGCCGAGCCAATCAAATTTAAGCAAGCAGACGATAAAATAATTCAATCAATTTGTTTACAAAGTTACGAGAACAGTATTATTCAAGCAATTTTAAACATGAATTTATCGCAGCTAAGTGACAAACTACAATCTGTGGAAAAGGTGATACAATTCCGCCAAGAAAAAAAACTTATAGGCAAAATTAAAAGTTGTTGGACACGCGAGCATCCTTGCCATTTGAAAAAGCTATGCCTGGAGATGTCGAAGTACCAAATGCAGGTAGTGCACTACATTGCGCAAAGGGACGTTTTTCTCCCGGTTCAAATTGGCCATTGCTCAAATATTAAAATTGATATATCTGTGGTCGCACGAGATGGCTACAGTTAAAAATATAAGACGAGAATGCGGCATCAACTCACATGCGTTTCGTCGGCATATTCCGATTCTTTCTGTCATCGGCCCGGAAACATTCGAGAAAGTTCGGCTTTATCGCGGTAACATAGATGCATAAGTACCAAAAAGTATTTTCATCAACCCTTTAAAAGATTATCCGATTTATTTCAGTTCCAGGGGGTAACTTGTCATATTATCGCCCATAAATGAATAATTCCGAAATAATTTTTTTAAAGATTTATTTATCTTCTAAATTTAAGAGGATTTTATTATTTCTAGTAGAACATTACACGATCAATTTGGATATTATTAGGGATTATTATTCTGTATAACAAAAATAAATAAATAAATAAAATTGCAACCTCTGTGTAACCAAAAAAGAGAATGCACATATATATATATTTTATCACACAACGTGTGCCAACCAGGGGTGATAACACAGTTTCGGTAAAACTCAAGCCGGTACTGCCACTACTGGCGCTACCAAGCAGCTTTTGCCACCGGATAGGGTGTATAAATGAATTATATATATATATATATATATATACGCCAGATCAACTAAAAGATTACATTGTACGTTCATCTTCATTTTTAGTGCAGTTTTTATTTCTATTTGGTACAAAAATGGAAGGCACAAGGCCTTATGGTTTTGTGGGAGAGGGGAAGGGAGCGGTCATGCTATAACTATTTGTCGAAGGGATCCTAGCTAGCCACATTCGCCGATCCATTCAACAGTACAATATATAGAAATTCATCCTTCACCAACCAGGCTACATCCACCAAAATATCGCTTTTACTCTATGAGAAGACCTACTTAAAATCCCGAGATGAAATGAATGATTTTATTTACAAAACTTTTATTTACATATATATATATATATATATATATATATATATATATATATATATACACACGCCAGATCAACTAAAAGCAGAGATTACATTGTACGTTCATCTTCATTTTTACTGCAGTTTGTGATTTTTAAAAACGCGTTACTTTCGACCGTTGATGTCATTACGCGTTTACAGTAGTAATTTACAAAGCTCTTTGCTTCGAAGTAGCACGAGGCCAAATGAATAGGGCACCAAATGAGACTCGAACTCACTCGTTTAAGTTTGGTAGTCTAGCTTGCTAACCATTACACCACCAGAGGTGACCTTTACGCGCTTATAATAAGCGTTTCTTGATGTAACGTAATCACACGGGAATGGTGGTTCCGCTGAAGACTTTTCGCTCTCGACCAAATCCAACTTTATGCATATTGCACCGTGGTCTGAAGACGATTCAGCATACTCTGTTTCGATCTAAATTGTAAACTATTCTATAATTCTAATGGTGTGAAAAACCCAGATAAAACAATTTGCAAATGAAAAATATTACACAAACTGATATCTTGGAAAAAATTCCTTAAATAAAAGAAAAGACTAAAAGCCTAAGTACAACTTGAAAATAATCAACCAATCATTCATGCTGAGCCAAACGAAGAAGAAAAAAACACCAACAGAATTCCTTAAACTAAACGTAAGAGTGCTCAGAAAAAATCCTGATGATCCGTTTTGGTAAAACTTAGGTAGACTTTTTTTTCAGACTCTGTAGGCATTCCACCAATGGTCCGGGAGACCTGGGTTCAATCCCAGGTCGCGTCATACCAAAGACTTTAAAAATGGTACTTTTGCATGTGTGGATAACTTGTATAGCAATGCTGTTCTTATTTTCGTTGCCTTAAATTCCTCGATTAAGCTTCTGAATGGGAGATGTAGCGCGGTGGTATTGCCATATTGGGCGGTGCTACTAAAGCATTTCGGTAGGCCCAAGCATCTCCTCAAACGAAAGTTGATTTTCCTTTCCATTTGCTCTGTGTGGGCCATTGTAAATCCATAGACAAATAGAGGCCACAAAATATTTTTTTTTGGGGGGGGGGAATTGCGTGCTGGTAAATCCATACGTTAAAAAGGCCAGATAGATCTGATTTGTCAACTTTAGTCAACCATTTTTCAGGTTTGGTTTGGTTTCTTTGTTTTAATGGCATATCAACCTTTATAGGTTATCTAATGCCAAAGCGATTCTCCTAGAAGAACAGTAGGGGTACTATTTAACCCATAGCTGGGAGGATAAGGGGGTTCATACCTTTCCCAAGGGTATTTGCCCGAAAGTGAAACCATTTTTCAAGGTTGTCTTTTGTCTCCTGTATCGCTATTATATCCCTCAGGGAGCAGTCAATGCGTTTACCCAGACTCTTAATTGACTTTTCTTGTATTGTTGGGATAGTTTCGCCCGACAACTTAAAATGCACTTTCTCCATTGCAATACCCTTCTTTTGAACCAATGACCGGGACTTTGATGCGTTGAAACTCATTCTGGCCCATGTGACTAGATTTTCTATGCCTTTTAAAACCTATCTTGCGCCGATTGTGGATGTGTTTGTAATGGTCATATCATCCATATAAGCCCTTATCAGGAGTTGTCTCTCACCATATCTGTTAACGAGGCCTCTACTTCCTAACTCTGCAGTTTTGATTTATAGGTTCATTGCTAGCGAGAATAAACTTGCTAAGATTGTACAGCCTGTATGATGCCCCTTTCTAGATTATGCCATGCCAAAATTGATCCTTTCATTATTGTTCTCATCTTGAAAGAATTATAATAATGTAGAAATTAATTGGATATTCTGTCGAGGACATAGTAACGTTTAAGTGTTAATCCCACTAGCTTATGGGGAATAGATCCGTAAGCATTTTTGGGGTCCAACTATAATACTGCTAGATTACCCTTTTCAGTTTTTGCTTCTTTCACTAATTGTGAGATGACTCCTGTGTGCTCCATATTCCTGGAATGCCTGGGACACCTCCCTTTTTGCACCGACGTATCAATATAATTGTTTTGTAAAAACGATATCAATCTCCTGTTCAGGATGCTGAAAAAATTTTCCCTTCAATGTTTAATAGAGAAATGTATCTGAATTGATCGATTTTCCTCGCTTCTTCCTCTTTTGGAATTCAAATTCCTTCGGAGTATTTCCAATATTCAACTATTTTACCTCTTCTCCAAATTAATCTTATCAAATTCCAAAGAAAACGAACGAGTTGGGGACATCGTTTATAAACGTTAAAAGGCCCGCCATTCGGACCGGGTGTAGGTGCTGATCTTGTGGTTTTAATAACGGCTTTGATTTCATTCCAGGTTGGTTCTTTTAAATCAAACTCCCTTGCTGGAACTTCCGGTTTTATCAAGAGGGTGTTTTCTGTAAGGTCTCTGTCTCTATTTGGGTCTCTAAGATTATTATGGTGAAAGGAGTCGATTCCAGCTGGTGTAAATTCCAGATACCCGCTTCGTTTTCCCCTAATATTTTCTTTGTGAAAGCATAATGTGTAGTAATAACACAGACTATTTCTCTACGCGCAAGATTACAACCCCTTGGTATAGGAATACATACACACACTCTGCTGATTTATAATAATTATGCCTTAACTAAAGCACGCATGCCTTGTGTTGTCCTGAAGGCCACTAAGCCTAATAATGAATACTAACACCCACAACAACAATATATTGCATAAGGGTCTGTTAAAAAGGCCACCCATTTCTTTCCCCTTTCTTTTCTTCTCCATATATGCCATTCTGCTCTTCCAACGGACCTGAGTTTAGCTCGAAGAATATCTCTAAATTCCCGTACTAGTACCTGTTCATCTGGTTTTGCTTTTTTATATTGCTTTCGGAGGGATTTCAATTCTGCTCTTAGTTGCTTAATTTTTGTTTCTCTTCTATTTTCTTTACAACTGAATCTTTCCTTTATTTCCATATATCCATATTGAGCCTTTGCACGACTAATGATAATTTTGGACATCGTCACTGATTCTTTCGTTGATATATTTACTACTTCGCCAATACTTGTGTCAAAATCATGCCAAATGTTTTTGTTAGCGGCTGTTGGCCATTTGATCTTTCTGAATACTGTGCAGGTTTCTGTAACATTTTCTTGGGGGGACTGGGCGCTGTGGTGTGCTTCCTGGCCTTGCACTTCCTGTGTCTCACCAGGAAAAACTCCTATGCACTGCGTCTGGGTTTTTTCAACCTGACACTTTATTCTGGTCAGATGGATCTTCTTGCATATTTTTCTGCGTGGGCATATCGAATTCGATGATTGTTTTTTCAAACCTGTGTTCGTTAACATATGTGCATTTTCGTTAAATATCTCTTGCCCCCCCCCCATCTCGGGATCTCTTGTGGGTTTGTAACTGTAGTGGATTCTGTAGCGTCGATTTTTCCACAAGCCGGGTTGCTAGCCCAGACTAATTTTTTTTGTGGTCTCTCCTCACTATCAATTATCTTTCCAATTTATCAACCAGACTATTCTTGAGTAGTCGACCGGTCTATTCCCGGACGTCATTGTGCAGAAGAACTAATCTAAGAAATACGCTTGTTTGGTTCTAAAAGCACGCATTAGATAACCCATGAAGGTTGATATGTCATTAAAAACAAATCAAACTAAATTTGATCTCTGGGTCTCTCTCTCTCTCTCTCTCTCTCTCTAATATCTTATACTCTTGTCTTCTCTTTTCTGCATGATTTAATTACATTTTTGTCGTTTTTTTTTCATTCCTTTTCCTTCCAACTTTTCCGTCCTTCTTACGTTCTTCTTCTAGTCCATTTTTTTCTTCTTCTTTTTTCTTTTTTCTTCTTCTTTTGTATTTCTCTTCATTCGAATCTTTTAAATACTTCCCTCAGTATAGAATTTGTTGTGCTGATAAACTTATTTCGGGATTACAACATATTCATAATTTTACTTTCGTTGTTTAATCACCAAAGAGTTCGAAATAAATAATACCTAATAATATCCGTTTTTATTACATAACGTTGCACAAGAAATAATCAAATCCTGATATTTTTGGTTTATAAGAAAATTATCTTTTTTTTATAAAATGGTTGTATCAATTTAAATGCGATACTATAAATAATTTTTGTTTTGTTTCTTTAACTCTTTCCCAACGATGAAGCTAATTCATTCAAGTCAACCATAGATTATTTCAGTAATATCTTGCTTTACGCCATTTCGGTCCCGTCAAATTCACCTTTACCCTACTTTTCTCGATTAGATTTAAGTTCAGCGAACGTCACTATGTTCGACGTTACGTCACTCGGCAATGTAATCTACGTGGATGGTTCAAAACGTTCTGGACGGCCAACATTGGCGTATTCATGTATAAGAGTCCATTTTCATTCAAGAAAGTTTAGTTTGGGTTCCATAACTGATTTTTCTGACACAGAGCAGCAACCTCAGCAGAACGCCATACTTGTTTATTTGTGTGAAGAGCAATGCAGTTTTGACATAGGATTTATATTAGTGTCATGGTCATTTTTCGATGGCTGTTAAGTCATATTTTTAAAAAAAGATAATGAAAATTATAAAATCATGTTATTTACCTTTACTTGTGCTAATAGGGATGGATGGTGAGAGAGAATCAGGCAACTCTGTGCTATCAGCATGACTTGACGATGATGAGGGTTTAGCGATAGTTATATTCTTTCACGGGTTATTTACGCTAGTTTTACGGCCTTTGTTCGCATTCTAATGCATTTTACTATATTTCGCCCGGTTTATGTCACGGCTTTTGGAACCAATTTTGGGCGGGGTTTAACTAAATATTCATCTAAAGTCGAATAAAACAGAAATATTTCGTTTACTGGGCCGCATAAAAGAGTTGCCAATTCTTCTTCCAACTGCATTATTTTACCGATGATACATCAGTTAGGACAGACTAGATGCTCTAGCCTTGCATAAGCAAACCTCTAAGTTCATGATCATGAGCATTATTCCCTAACTCCTATCATGCTGACTTGCAGGTTAGTCATGGAAAAGAGAACACATTGTCAGTGGACCATTGTCAGTTGATATTTCTATCTGCCTCCAGTCAAATAATCCATCCCATTCAAATTAATATAGGTTTGATGCTTTCGTATAGCATTACACGTGTATTTATTTATAACAACGAACGAAATTTAATGCAGCAGGTGAAAGTATATTTTGAAAACATCTACGAAAACTGAACGGTCTTATCTACGGACGTTTTTTTTTTTTTTATCTTAGTTGATAAACGGTTTTCAGTTGCGATGATTAAACAATGTGCGGCTGTTATTCGTCTCAGATTTCCCGTGTCACTCGAGTTTAATTGTAATCAAGAATTTATAATAATCTACTTCTTCAATAGTTTCTTATATGGATGGGTTCATTAGCTCTTTCAACTGCCTTGTCGTCGAGGATTAAAATATACTAACTGTATCCCTTTCAGAGGAGTTTAGCCTTTCCTCGCAAAAAAATGGGGTGTGTTGGGTATGAAACTAAACTGCGTCTTATGATACTATTTACCAACCCCTCCGCTCGTGCAGGATATGACACAAGGTCAATTTTTAAGCGGAGTTTAACAGGTTTTGAATTCAGAGTTTTCCTTCTCCTAGACTAGTTGCCTCACCAAGGCTGAAGAACCTAGTCCGTCCTACTATTTACCCATAGCTGGAGGGAGAATAAGGGGGTTCATACCTTTCCCAAGGGTATTTGCCCGAAAGTGAACGTAATAGCGCGACTGGAGTACGAACTCGCGTACTACGATTCCGCAGTTCATCGCTTTAACCATTACACCACGAGGACACCCAACTGCGTCTTATGATGAGGTACCGAAACAGTGGGAAGTGTGGAGAACCATTTCACTGCCATGACTCCCAGGCTGACTCTGATTCGGAGTGATTGTACATGGATTACATAGATTTGTTTGAAAATAATTCTTATTCAATAGAACCAAAAGAACTACCCTCACCAAAAAAGAAATACGAAATAGAATGCGCACGATTCCCTAATCTTTAGACGGGTTGACAAGCCGTTAAAATCAATCAATCAATCAATACATCTCCATTAATAATCTTCACTTATATTTTATAGCATTGTTAATGAATAGATGTCTTTTAGTAGAAATTGTAATCAAAAAAGCAAATTTTTATTATAAAGTTTAAAACCAACCAATGGCCCAATCAACAGGGGTTGCAGAATACACTGACTGTATCTCTGCAGAGGAATAAGACTCACTCAACGAGTGTCCTGTATATGACACTAAATAATTGGAGGGTGAGGCTTATAACATCATGGCAAAGAAAGTACCTTATACTAGCCCAAGCGCTTTCGACCATTTCGCTGGTCATAATCAGAGGTTATGTTAGATTGTTTATTGCTGTTAATTTTATTTATATTTATTTGAAGTTTTTTTTTTAAATTATAGATGGCTTTGGCTAAAACATAAAACATAAAACAAACCCGAGTTAATAATAACTTCCTGAATAAACAAATCGATCAACAAATAAAACAATATCTCCATAACATCCATAAACAACAATAATAATACTAGCAGAATAAAATAAATGCAAAATAAAAACTAAAAATTAGACGAGCAAATAATAATTGACATTATACACAGAAACATTAAACCCACCGAACCTCAAAAACAAATAAAATTCTATCTACAACGGTACCATAGGACCAACGTGTTGTGCTGCAAAGAAAGAAGTCCGCAGAAAAAGAAATACTCAAACTCGAAGGTAAGGGAAGAAAATATAGCAGTCGTTTATTATTCAGCTAAGATCGCTTCAACTCGAAAAGTTCATTTTAGTTACGTCCTTCTTCTCCCTTCCTCTTGGGGGTGACGGGGTGTGGGTGAGAGCTGGCTATTGACACACGCCTGTCATAGCAGACTGGGTAGGACGGGTCGGGGCCTTGGAACCTTTGACTCGCCTGTTTTGAAAGCTGCCTTCAACTCTCTCAAAATCTCGTTACTTGTTTTCTTATATAGAGATTTTGGAGAACAAATCGAAGATCCCCGAATGTTCAATGTCACCAGTGAAACATGTGATAATTCATCTGTGATTATTTTAAAATCACGTCTAACTTTGCAGGTCATTCTGCCCGCACGCGCTAGTCTCGTGACACCTTCACTAATTGACGACAGCCCCCGTCCGTAATATTACACAACACTAAATTTAAAACGCTAAACCTCATCGTTAAGAATAACACAAACTCCTCTCAAAGCTCTCCAAAATGAAACTAATTTACAGGTCCATTTTTAGAGTATCCTTCGGAAAATAACATAACATCTAATCCTATATACCAACCCCTCCGCTTGGGCAGGATATGACAAAAGGTCAATTTTTAAGCTGAGTTTAACAGGTTTGAATTCAGAGTTTTCCTTCTCCTAGACTAGTTGCCTCACCGAGGCTGAAGAACCCAGTCTGTCCTACTATTTACCCATAGCTGGAGGGAGAATAATTGGATTCATACCTTTCCCAAGGGTATTAGTGCTATGTGAAATGCAATCAGTCTCGTCCATAACATAACATCTAATACCTACATTGGTCATACAACAACCACACTCTCTCGTCATCTTGCGTACCACCTCTCCGACATAAGCGCTATAACACAGCATAGAACGACAAAGCATAGCAAATACACTGACAAACTCAAATCCACGGATATAAGAAAGATCCTAATTAACAATACAAAAACCATATATAAAAATAACAATAATAACCGTTTACAAATCCTCTAAGTAATAACTATAAAGAATTTTTAAAAAATCACAAATACAATATTAAACATAGTCAATAACTAACCACTCACCCTAAAAGAATGAGCAAACCCCATCTATAATTGAAGAAGAAGAAGAAGAAGAAGAAGAAGAAGAAGAAGAAGAAGAAGAAGAAGAAGAAGAAGAAGAAGAAGAAGAAGCTATTTTTAACATTACGGACATGTCATAAACTGAAGCCACAAGGCCATGACCATATAATTTTTTTCTGGTAAGTACTGGGCAATTTTTATTTCTATTCTATACACATAACTGGACTTCTTACATATATCCTCATTTTTGTAGTCTTTCTCTCTCTCTCTCTCTCTCTCTCTCTCTCTCTCTCTCTCTCTCTCTCTCTCTCTCTCTCTCTCTGTCTCTATCTTCCTCTCTCTCTATATATATATATGTATATATATCGCGCCCGGAAATTTTTCTTTACCGGTATGTCAGTGTGTTTTTACTCTATTGACTGTCTTTTCGATCCAAATTCGTAGAGGCAAACTCATATTTAGCCGATTTGTGTACGTTTTTTTTTTTACTAAAACCTGCTTCTCTGTACACAACACATTCTTCTGTAAATTTCACTTCTCAGCCACCAAAAATTCAAGGACAGAACTCTGTTCAAGCCTGTAGCACTCTGATTCGCAGCTATTTTGAATCGTGAACAAGTTTCTCTTTAGGACTCTAACATATGGACTTACATTTATCACCTCTGTGCGTATACTGAATGCCGTCTTGAGGACTTACCAAGAGCAACGGTCGATAGGGACGGATAGTTGAAAGAGGGTCAAGGAAATCAAGGGTGCCAACATGTGTATATATATATGTGTGTGTGTGTGTGAGTATATATAGAAACACATACATACACACACACACACACACACACACACACATATATATATATGTATATATAGAGAATCTAATTAATATAAGTAGACCCCTAAAATATAAAGAAAAGTTAATTTTCTTCTAAACTAAAAATATAAAGTGGATACAATAAAAACGGATATTATTAGGTTGTATTTATTAGAAACTGTTCCGTAGTCAAGGGCAACCCGACGACTCCCTTTTCAATAGCTACTGCATTGAGGTATAGGAGAGGATGCTACTCCTTTCCCGAGATCGTTCCACTTACCTTTGATCCGTACCTTATAATGCTGAATATTAAGCAAGGAGGCGTTCATTTTTATTTTTTGAGTCTTTGGTAAGATTCGGCCTGGGATTGAACCCATCTCTCCCAGACTATTGACGAACACTCTACCCACTATACCAATGAACATACAGTAGTCCAAAAATAAATTCACTTTTAATATTTTAAAGTTGAAGAGTTTCAATACTGTTGAGTTTGGTGATAAATAATACCAAATAATATTCGTTTTGATTGTATAATATTCCACTAAAAGTAATAAAATATTTATGCCTTTCGTCTTAATTTTCTTCTAAAACAAATGGAATATTTTATCATCCAAACGGATATTATTACATGAAATTTATCTCCAAACTCAACAGCGTTAAAACTGTAACCAAAAATAAATGTACTTATTTACGGCCAACACTACGTATATATTCGTTTATATTTTATATTTTTATAGATTTAATATTCTTATAATTATTACTTATAATTTGTATTGCTTGTGTCGATGCCATCTTGAATTCTTTCTTTCTCTCTCTCTCTCTCAAAAAAAAAAAAAAAATGGCTAACGTCCCAAACTCTAAACTTTTACACTGCTAACATCTATATTTGTTCTAAACATCAAATAAAAAAAAAAAAAAAGAATCAACAGGACATGACATGAACTCTACGGATTCTTAAACTGATTTTATTCTATTACCCGTTACGCAAAGTTCAGTTTGTTGTTTTTTTTTTTTGTTTTTTGTTTTTTTTTTTGTAAGAAAAATTCACGCCAAATAATTAAGTTCACTCAAACTCTCAGTTGTTTATTTGTCTTATTTTACGGAGGACATTTTTTGCCTTTTAAATTCAAGGCCTCGGTATATTTTTGAGCTTTTAAAAATCAGATATTCCTTCTGACATTATATCGTATCTGCGCATGCGTCAGAGATTTTAAATACTTGCGATGAGCGACTCTTGATCACAGCGTTCTTCACACAAAACTTGTATCTGAAATAAAGAAATAATTATATTTAATTTTTGGGGGTATTTTCCGCTTATCTAACCAATCACTCTCTCCCCCCCCCACTCTCTCTCTCTCTCTCTCTCTCTCTCTCTCTCTTTATCACACACACATACATTTTCTCTCTCTCCCTTTCTCTTTGATAAAATCCGTTTCGTAATCGTCTCTTAAACATAATTGCTTCCTTTTTTGTCGTTATTACTTATACCGCATTTATTAAAGTCTCACTCATTTCTTTATTCCTTTAAATATTTGTATTGTATATATATTACCACATTGGTAATGTTTGTCTGTCCTCTAAAGATGGCTCAACAGTTTGATGTAGAGCAACCAAATTTGATGCAAGCTTTGTATATATGTGTTTACCTAACCCCTCCATCACGGGCAGGATTTAATACAAGGTCATTCTTTTTTCGTTTTTAAAGTGTGTTCAGCCGATTTAAATTCAGACATTCCTTCTCCTAGACCGGTTGCCATAGTAAGAGTAAAGTGTGTCGTCGGCCCTACTATTTCCCCCATACCTGTAAGTGTAGAAAAATGGATTCATACCTTTCCTGAGAGTATTTGTTTGAAATGAAACGCAAACAACCTTATCCAGGAATTGAACTCTGCTTGCCGAGTTCATTTTCTTTGACGATAACCGTTACTTTATACGTGTCTCCAAAGTTTATAAGCTATGATCTTCAGCTTTGGGGGAAAACACATAACGTTAGAGAACAGACAGACAGATAGACAACGAAACCTCTTAAGACTTTTTATAACGAAAATGCCTATGCTGATGACTATATCGAAAAAAATTTAAATGAAAATAAAACACGAAAATATTGTGGGATTGCCTTCCTTGCTTGCAACACTCTTCACATGACCGATTGATAATTAGACTGTGTTACCATAGCAACCCATCCGGTATAAGAGAATTGACGCCAAGACAATTAACTCTTTTTTATCCAGTATGCAGTCGAAGTAAAATCTGTTCTCTTTCACGTTTGTGGAACACTGTTCTCAGGAGCCTGACTACACACGACTACATAATGCACTGTATAAACAACCAAAAGCTTCAACACACACACACACACACACACACATACATATATAATTCCAGACACAACAAACAAAGGAGCCCTAACAAGTATGTAATTCTATTATATATAGATGTACTTTTTAGTAGATTAACATACATACCTACCAGCAAACGAACCTTTCTTCATACACATGTCTTTCCTCTTTTATATTCTTCGTTCCTGTTTTTGTGTCTTCTGCCTCGTTAGATTTACACTTTAATAGAACTTGTTCGGTTCATGGACTTGCCTTAGTATTTCTTTCTTTGACCAACATTAACCGTTACAAATAATGATATTGTTTTCCCTAACTGGCAACTTATTACTACATAGCATTTAATACATAGTATTTATCCACACAACGATACCCTTACAAATTGTAACAAGTCGACATTACAGTATAAAAAAAGGGAACTGTAAGCAACCTTGAGTTCATATGGAAGACTAAGCAAAAGTCCGTAAATAACAATAACATTCGCATCTAACCTTGTGAAACGATAAAATAAAACAGAGGGCATTAGTTTCGGAACTACACCCTTACAGTGAGGCATTCAGACTCTTTCATTGTTGGTGAAAATGCACAGCCAAAAGACTGTGTAAAAAGCAATGTTTCATTACTGAAAACTTTCTCTATCAAACGTTGTTAAAGTTGTAGCAGTCACAGATCTATTTCCTCTCGCGAATCAACGCCCCCACCAAGCGATTCGGCCACACGCTGACCAATCAGAGACAGAGCGCATTGATTCCTTCTTCCTCTCTAGAACTATTTTTTCTAGTCCTTTTTGGTAGTCGACCGACGGTCAGAGAGCACCTAGTTAGCAGCCAAGACAGACCTCTCTCGCGTCTTCTGCTACGGACATTCCACTTGGAACCCCTTCACTGAAGAATACGCTGCCACTAGCTTCACACACAGAAGATCCAGCCTTGCGGCCAGTCACACGAGCTACTTGCTACAATGACACACTTCCAACAAATTCAAGGACCAACATACTAACTGGCGACATCAAAAAGAACCTATTCTCATTCTGACTCGTTTACTTCTGCTAAAATAATAAACCTTTCGTTGTTGTGTTTCCAAAGAGGTTTCGTTATTTATTTGTATTGTCAATTAATTTATAGTGTTATGGAATCTAACCATAAAAACGCTAAAAAGTGTTTTCTTGTATCAGTTGTAGCTTCCATGATAATAAATAAAGGGCATTACTTTTGGAGCATACCTTTCGGATAAATAATGAAGAACTTTTCCAGACTGATAGGCGCATATCTCAAAAACCCTATTTTATAGGAAATTTTCGAGTACAGTTTCGGGATGAAGAGTTCTCGATTTAGTCCAAGAGAATATTTGCCTAGGTAGCAGAAAAAAGGTTTGATATCGTGGGTATAATAGTTCGAAAAAAGTTACCTCCCTTTTATCAGAGCTCTTCAGTAAATTGATATCAAGAAACAAAAACTAATTCTTTACACCGCCATTCTCTCATATATTCGATGGTCCGCACACTCGTGTATGATATCGGTCTCAAGAAAGTCATGAACCGAACAGTGTCTTCTTTATCTTGAGATTCACCTACAATATATTACATGGTGTCAGAAGTGAACAACAAGTATTGACCTTTTACAACCGCCAACGCAAATGACATGGACTAGCAACGTAGAAGAAAATATATTATTACACTGTGTATAACATTAAAATGTATCCAGTGGTGAGGCTCCAGGTCTGGAGGTCTAGGGAGAATAAGTAAGTAAAGTTGGCGAACTTAGTCGAGGGTGGCCCGAAAGCTCCATTTTCAATAGCTACCACACCGAAGTGGAGGGGAAGGTGCTACTCCATTCTCTGGATTGCTCCACTTTACTCTTGATCCTTATCTTATAATGCTGAGTGTTAAGCAAGGCGGCATCTAGTACCATTTTTTGAGTTTTTGGTATGACTCGACCTGAGATTGAACCCGGGTCTCCCGGACCATTGGTTAACACTCTACTCATTAGTCCAATGATCTGATTAATATATTGTCACCTTATTGTAACAATTACTTTAAGAGTCACTCTCTACGCGAAATGGTTGTACATATTTACACAGCCCTTCTAACGCTGGCAGGATGTGACACAAGGTCATTTTTAAACCGGAGCAAATAACTGGTTTGAGTTTAATGTTCCTCCTCCTAGACTGGTTACCTAATCAAAGCTAAGGGACCCAGTCTACCCTACTATTTACTTATTGTTGGATTCATGCTTTTCCCAAGGGCATTAGCACAAAGTGAAATGCAAACAGCCTCGTTCAGGTTTTGTACTTGTGTTGCTATTTCCTTTTCTTACGATGATAACCGTTACACTAAGCGCGCCTCTAGGGTGGTAATACTTGTTAGAGTCCCATCTGTGTATCATATAGATCTGTTCGATAATTTTTACCATTAGATAGGAATAATTCGAATCATATAATTTTGCACAAACAAATGATTATTAATATCAAACAGAAATAGTTACTTGAAACCACGTAATTGCTAACAAATTATTAGTATTTGGTAGGAATACTTGCAACCATATAACTGTGTACGAGAATTATTATTGTATTAAGAAGAGTCATTTAAAAATATTGTTACGAAATCGAATTCTTCCTTTCCCCTTTTCTCACATCGGCGAGAACTGCTATGCTCGAGGAAGGGAAGGAATCATTTGAGTAAAAGAAAGTGGTTGGGTCACCATGGAACATCGGAAAAATGGGCGCGTTTTTTGGTGAGGCATAGAAGAGATGGCTCTACAGTGCCCCCCCCCCCCACACACACACTTTTTGTCAGGAATTACTAAACTTTGTTGGGGATTGTTCTGTCCTTTTCGTTTCTTGTAGAATGTTTTCTTTTGGTTTTTTTTACCTGTTTGTCTACGTGGTGTAAGAGTTTGCTCTACTTTCAAATTCATGCTGTCAGCAACTTTTTAAACTGACAGACAAGATTCACCAACTTATTAAATAAAGACAGGTTTCTTTCCATCCAGTTATACTTTATTCATCTGGTCTCTGTTATCATATTTACCAACCGCTCCGCTCGGGCAGGATATGACACAATGGCCAATTTTTAAGCGGAGTTTAACAAGTTTGAATTCAGAGTTTTCCTTCTCCTAGACTAGTTGCCTGACCAAGGCTGAAGACCCAGTCTGCCCTACTATTTGCCCTTAGCTGGAGGGAGAATAATTGGATTCATACCTTTCCCAAGGGTATTAGTGCTATGTGAAATGCTATCAGCCTCGTCCAGAATTTGAACTCGTGTCGCCGTGTACATTTCCTACGACTGTCTCTGTTATTGTAGGGGTCTGTCGTTGCTCTTCATTTTGCCTGCTAGCTTCTAGTAACGAAAATTCGGCCGTTTCTATATTTAACGTCTGCATTCAAAAGTCAATAACCAGTGTAGTTCTGAGAGGCGGTTTAGCGGCAGAAACGATTCGTAACACGATGTTTGTTGGTTACTTAAAAACTGCTTGCAAAAAAGAATTGTATTCGGTATCAAATAAACCAATAAAGGTTGACATGCCATAAAACCCACCAACTAACCAATCAACAACATTGTTCCTTGTGAGAAGCTATACATATCTTTTGGAATGGAGAGTGAAGAAAGATAAAGAATTATGCGCAGATCTTAAAAGCCTGATGTACTATGAGAATATTGACTACTTATTTGAAATGAGAGTTCTCGATATACAGAGACAATGAATTATTATCATTATCTCCCTTGGATTTAGGGGTGTGTCCTATAAACGCCGACTGGTCACATAGCCACAAAATCCATCTCGATTTTTGTGCTTTGAACGATAAAGACGTACCTTTTTATCTCTGTTCATTGAAAAGTAGAAACCTAGTCTCACTATCCGGCAACGGGCGTTGTCTCTCACCTCGGCATTGAAACATAAAACCCACATGGTTATGAACACCAAAGACTCGTGCAAGACCTTTCACCGTTTTGTACCTCTTTCATATAGTACTTGTTCGAAGAAAAATATGTGCACATTTTATTCATTTGGATACGCTTGTGTATTTTTGTCAATGTTTCTTGTATGAATATTAGTTATGTACTAAATGTTCCTATGTGTGTAAATGAGCTCATCTTGTCTTGCCATCTGTTTATTAAGTGTTTGTACCCTACAAAATACCAGCTATACGGACACTTACCTCCCATCTCATAAATCATCTAATTAACACGACTAATATATGCTGTGCAAGGCTGTAGAAATAAGGACGAAATAATAAGTTACGTTCTCCAATAGACTCCTTCACATAGACGCACCAGTGTTGGCCGGCCTGCATCAGCTCTGTGCAGATTCTGGATGCCGTCTAGAAGACTTAACAAGAACGATAGGCGATAGAGACAGATGGCGAGAGAGACTCCAAGAAATTTGTGCTATCGTTATACTTTGATGATGATGATGATGATGATATCATTGGATACTCAAGTGCTAATATTGGACCTTGATGCGTGAAGACCCAACTTAATATCCACCCGAGCACCAACCCACCCAAAATCGATATAGTATAGTACAGCATTTTTTTCTCTAGAGAAGACAAAGAGATTTGTTGTTTTTTTTTTCTTTTTCCCAGTCTTATTGATTGTTCTACTTACAATTTATGCGTTTCTCCGCTGAAGATGTTAAGAGATTGCATCTTCCAGTCACTATTAAATACCATGCCAATCAGTCTGTTAGTCTTTGTGTATGAGACGATAACGCTCTCCAGTTCACCGATGTCTTTATGTACAAGAATCAATGGCGTAATGTGTCTATCATGAACTAAAAGTTGACTGCGTTTGCTGAAAAAAGAGGGAGTCATAAGAAATAAATAAAATAATAAAAATTTTAAATTAGATAAAAATTTCAATGAATCTTTTCTATAAATAAAATTTTCGTCGTTGTTCGAAATTTTAATTCTTTCTAATGTTCTGGTAAACTTCATTAAAAACCAAACAAAACAACAACAACAACAACAAAAACATCAGTTTTGTTCCGTTGTTTAAAAAATATTGCAAATTTGATGGGATTATAGCGAGAGAAATGTTTGTTGTTTATGGGCGAAGAAGTGTATTGTTGCGTGTATGTGTCATTCGGGGAGAAGCATGAATGTCTCCAGGAAATGTTGTCCAGAGGTGAAGTCGCTAGGTGTCGGAGCGGAATTCGGGATCGCAGTCGACATAGCCAATTTTGGGGGTTACGTAAAGTTGTTCCTGTGTGTGGCGTATTGAATTTATCTCATTCATATTCAACTGGGAACTCTTGGTCTAAGTGAAATAGACGCAAGGCATCCATAAATTAGATAGCTTCCCTCATTGTGTCCATGCTGCCGCCGCTGCTGCTGCTGCTGCTGCTATTGAAGTGCAGCCAGTGAGACGTCTGCACTGAACGAAATTGTTCAGCCAAAGAGAGAGTTTGACGGCTTTCCCCAATTACTGCTGACCAGAAAGGTGTTCGGATTAAATAGGATAAGTTATCCTGATTGGCTGAAGCTGTAGAATACACCGAATACACCGACTGTATCACTGCAGAGGGGCAAGACCTCCCTAACGAGTATCCTAGCAATGACACTAAACAATCTGATGGTGAGGCTCCAGTAATGCCGGAGCTTTAGGGAATGCGGAGTACCTCTTCATTGCTATCGCTCCCAGGTCTATTATGGCCCGGATTGGTAGCACCTGATAGGGTCCTCTCTGTGGGTCAAGTAGAACTAAACTGCGTATTTATGCTAAACTGAATTGCTTGAAATAGAACTGCTTTTGACATTGAAACTGTACTACGCTAAACTGAATTGTTCGCAATAGAACTATCTTAACATTTAAACTGTGTGTAAACAAAAACTATACTTACAATAAACTAAATTGTTTGAATTATAACTGTTTGACTAAACTGAATAGCTTGAAATAGAAATGTTTTTGACAATTAAACTGTGTACTTATGCTAAACAGAATTGTTTGAAATAGAACTGATTATTCGTATAAAAATTGATTTGGCATTAAATGACCTACAAAGGTTGATATGCCATAAAAACCCAACCAACCAACCAACTTACTCCTTTCATCAATCTGCGATAAGGAACAGTGCCGATCGGAATTTTTTTTTTAACAATTGTCCGTCTGTCTGTAACACTATGGCTCCACCAGTTTTATCAGAATTTAGCAAAACTTTCAAGAATCGTTATGACCATCTTAGAAAAGATTTTAAACAATATTCGGTCAAGATTATTTGATTCTTACTCTCGACAATAACACTACTTCTTATGTCAATAAAACGTTAAGTAATCTCGAAAGTTAACGTCATTTGAATTTAGAGACCTGATATTTAAAAAGTACTGACATCATTTAAAGGTCCTAAGAAACGATTTCTTATATTAGAAAAGTGATAATTTATATCTTAATTACAACCGCAGTCATAAAGATAGACTTAAAGTCGGAATCCAATTTCGTTTTATAGGTATACTATAAATCTAGCCTTTACTTTAAAATATTTTTTTTAAAGTCAGGATATTTCATCACATCTAAAAATAAAATACGTTTTTCTAGAAAAAGAGCCAAGTGTATCATTGTTTCCAAGAATAACTTTTCCTTGCTTTATCGCTGTAATCTAGTGGGTCTTGAACCAACTATTCCTCACCTAGAGAGCAGAAGTCCGGTATTCAACGAGAACAGATCTAATATATCTTATAGTTACTCCAACTGCTGAACCAAAATATCAGTTCTGATTTTCACAAGCCATAACAAATTTTAATCCTCAAAGACATTCAGGACTGACATACAAGTAAGAAATTTTAGAAAAAATATTTATGTACACTGTACACATACAAAATTAATACACACACAAAAACAGATTTTTTTCCAAAAATATATAAATACATAAAAAGACAACATCTGTTCAACTCAACCTCCTGTAATTTGTTTTTTAGTGCATCTTTGATTTATAATTCATTTCAAGATTAACTTTTTTTTATCACAGTTACCCGGAATACGCCTCAACTACAACATTGAGCAACATTTCGTTACGAACTTGTTATAAAAATTCTCATTTTATATATATGTATAGGCAGCACTTTCTCTCTTAAACATGTTTGATTAAACAGGAACGACACTTCATGTCAGCCTATTTTATCTTTGATCCGTTCAAGTCTGAGCCTGAGCCCTTTGACTTCTTGACGGAATAAATTAAGGAAGGCACCGTATTTTCCCCAAGTACTTTCGGCCCCCAACTGGAATAATCTTTGCTGGATCAAATAATTCGCTACAACACCCACCCTACCTTTGTAACGGCACTATAAAATTGCTCCGTGAACATGGAGTTATGGATTTGGAAAAAAAAACACACAAGAATAAATCTACCTTACAATTTTTGTTTTTCATAATAAAAATATTTATAATATTGAATTTAAAAGTGAGTAGCAGATTTAGCATAAATAAATAAAAGATTTGAAGAAAAAGTACTTTATGAACAGCAGTGACAACCTTAAAACCTGTATATACAAGGGTGAGTCAAAAATTTTGCAATATTTTGGTACTACGTCCAGATGCTTTTGCCGAAGAGGTAAAGTTGACGAACCACACTGGACTGTAAGACGCCGAGCTTGCCTGATACTCTCCGAATGCTACATATCACATTTTAGCCTAGGACTCTGAGCACGGCCTCGGAATCTACGCTTTTCAGTTTATCCGAGCGTCAAAGTCCTTGCAACCTGAGAGGACTTTATTGAACCGTTTACTGGACTGTAAAATTAAGTACATCTTCGACATTTGCACAACGAATGTTTTTTGGTTGCTCGTAAAGGACACTCACTTTTCAGAATTAAACTATGTTACACGTTCATCTGTGAGGTTTTCATACGGACTCACGCAATGAATAACGTGTCAGAGGACCAACTATCACGATACTACCAACCAAAGCAACTAACATCCACGGCTTGAATTGGTTTAGTCACGTGATATACGCGCCGAAAGCTTGTACGTACCAAAATATTGCAAAACGTTTGACCCAACCGATTTAATCGGGTTAGTAAAGCTAGTAACATTAAAAGAAGAACAACAAAAAATTAAAGGTTTTGGCAAGACTCGAATGTTTGTTTTCTTACCCCATGACGTTCGTGGCTTCCGATTGACCCTTTGACCCTTTCAAAGTTATGTATATCCTACCCATCATGTTACTCATACCGGAGATGTTCAGTCGATAAAGATAACCTGTAAGAAATATTTGGGAAATTAACTGATTTCCATCCTAAAAAAAAAGGAGGGTCAATTTTTGTGCAAAAAATCGGCTTGAGAAAGTGTCATTTTGGTTTTTATCATTAAGGGTTTTCGGACTATTGTCTTCGTCTTTATTGTTATTTCCACAACGTTTCGGCCGATATGTTCTCCAGCCTTCTTCAGGTGTTTGTTGTCTAAATTTCTGAGACGAAGCTTGATGATTTTTATCATTAAGGGTTTTCGGACTATTGTCTTCATCTTTATTGTTATTTCCACCACGTTTCGGTTGATATGTCCTCTGGCCTTCTTCAGGTGTTTATCGTGAAGGTTCCCGAGTTCGACAAACACCTGAAGAAGGCTGGAGGACATATCGGCCGAAACGTTGTGGAAATAACAATAAAGATGAAGATAATAGTCCGAAAACCCTTAATGATAAAAATCATCAAGCTTCGTCTCAGAAATTTAGACAATTTAATTTTGGTATCTATATTTTTGTATTTCTTGACCAATCAACGCTTTCCTGCTACGTTTTAGAATTTCGGGAGATACTTCGCTGATGACAATATTTGACTTGGCGCGAAAACTTTGAAGTATCAAAGCCCAAAATAATTCAAGAAATCATCTCTCTCCAAGAAGGTAAAAAATACAGTTTTTAACCAATTAGAATCATAGATAAAACATCAACTTTTTAATCTAGTTTCGAGCCTACCGCCATATCATAAATAACGAAGTAGTAAATTTTCGAAGTGGTGGAAAGTCAGATATTAGGAAAAAGGGGGAAAGGAGGAAAATGTTTTTAAAGAGTACTTATTCCTTTTTTCTTTTCTTTTCTTTTCTTTCTTTTATGATCAGGTAGTGGAACTAGCAGAAAAGTAGTTTCAGCTCTTAACTCGAGGGCGGACGTTACTTTTCGCTTGATCACTGTATCTATGTGCTTCCTTGGGTCTCTTTTGTCCTCATTGACCCGGTTCACAGAAATCCCGAGTATTTATCTCTCCCCACCAGCTCCAAACTCGTCACTCTACAATCCTTCTCATTTTTGGCGTGACCACTTCCCATTGGCTACTTTAATTTTAATTATTTTTCTTTTTTTTTCTGATTTCTAACCGGAGACGATGTGTAGCGACGCGTTTATACATTTTGTATGTGGCAGCCGACGAGTCAACATTCGGTTGGGAGTTTTATTGCTAATTGCTAAATCCCCACATATTACTGCCTAAGCTTGTTGATGAAAATACCAACAACAGTCGCATATACATTTAAGGCATAAATACATTTTCTCTCTACATAGTGACACTCTTGCACAAGATCTAGTTCACATAAAATTGATCAACTCTGACTTAGACCACACAAACTGCTACATTGAATGTATCATCACTTCTTTTTTTTTCTTCTTATAACACAAATATTGGCAAATATTGTGGAAAAAGAAATGAGTTAGAGAGAGTGTTACTTACGTCTTGCGGGCTCTGTTTCCAGGGATATTGTAGCTGTTTATTTGTCGCTGCCTCCCACCAGACACGACTTGACACAAGGTCAAAAGCCCCAAGGCCGATTAAAGTGGGAAGGGGAGGTCGGGAACGAATCGAGACTCGAACCCTGCTGGTCAGTGCTGCTCATCGGCTCACTTAGTGCAATGTGAGCCTGATGAGGCAAGCAGTTTCACGAACCCAAATGTGGGTCCGGGCACGTATGCCAGTTTACGGCTTAAACTAGACGCTTGGTCTAGTGCCATACATGGGTGACAAAGGAGACAAAAAATGCAGCTCGCCCACCCGAGGGTAGCCTAGTCGAAACGAGGTACCTAATAAAAGGCACCAAGTCTGTCATTGTTCTTTTTGAAGAGCTACGCTCTGGACCAAAGTCCAGAACAGGCTCCGGGGTTCCCCGCAAAAAGCGAGGAGGTAGCCCCAGAGATATTGTAGCCAACATGAATGTCTCTCAGCTTCTGATATTTATGGTCAGAATTGAGAGTAGGAGGTGTGAGAGGTGATTACAACCTATATATTCAGGTTCAGTCACCTCTTTCTGGTTGAGTCTAAATTGTGTTATCAAGGAGACCAGACTGTTATTTTTTCTACTCCAGAATTTTGGATAGTTCTGTTACCAGACCTTGTTGGGCGGGTCGCTTAAAGAGCAATTCTTTTTTGCAACCCTGATTGCTGCCTGCACTTTAAGTATCGCCCTTCTACTATTTTTTTTCGACAATATTTACGTTCCGACGAATATTATCTTTTCTTTCCAGAAAAGACTTTGGAACTTTTGTTTTTCTATAAGATTTTCACTCAATTTAAAGAAGTACAATTTACTTATGTGTAGATTGGTGTTTTATTCAGTCATTTACACTTTCGACCGCTACAGACATTTTTACAAAAATGATTAACCAATCTGCGACATGTACACATAACTTATGTATCTATTACGAAAATTCTGCTTGTATAAACGACATATCATAGAGAGATTTCTATTTGAGCAATACTCTTAGAACTTGAAAAATAAAGTAATTCCCTATCAAGTCTGCAATTTATTGGTAATTCTGTGGGGTCTACATTCGCGCTGGACATTTTTTAAATCATTCGCGCTGAATATATTTTTTAAAAATCTGTTGTTAAAATTCTCATATCTCTTTTGAACACATTTGATGAAATAGGATCGACACCTCGTTTCTGCCGAGTTATTCTTTGATTCGTCAATCTTCGTATGATTCGTTTGATTTCTTGGCGGAATGAATTCGTGAAGGCGCCGTATTTTTCCAAAGTACTTTCGGCCCCCAACTGGCGCCATCTTTGGAGGAGGGAATAATGTAATGATGAGCAAAATGACGAGTCATACAGATTTAAGCCGATTATAGCGAGATATAAGAAAAGGATTAAGGGAAGTGTCAATAGATAATTTCTGCTGATAATACTTTTGTTATGTCTCACTATTATCAGCTTAGCTGATCTATTGACACACTCCTAATCCTCTCGTTAAACCACTCCTAATCCTCTCGTTAAACCACTCCTTAATACTCTCGTTAGACATCTGCATTTGTTTCTACACAAGGGAAAAGTATTATTTTCATTTCTTGCTGTCCGCTGTACACTTACCACAAAAAGGGGCTTCTTCAAATGTCTTGAGGATTTGTACTCCTCGACCCGGAGCTTTGTTTGCGTGGAAGCCAAGCCTGGCCATATCAGTTTTCGCCAAACAATCGCCTTTCTGTAGCTGGGAGTAATTCTGGCACGGGTATGTGTGGAAAGGGCATTTAGTGTTGATGGATTCGACAAAAAATCTTTGTGCCCGTCGGTGGCTGCAGAGAAATGCTTCCCGAGACTCTGAATACCAAAAAAATATATGTTAGAAAACAAAAGAAAAACTATAGAAGGTGTGAAATGAAATAATTCTAGAAAAACAGGAAAAAGAATAAGTTAAAGAATTGTTGTAACTATACAGCCAAAAAATCCCAATGCTACCACACAAAAACAAAAATAAAACAAAAAAAAAATGACGAAATATCTAGTTTCCCCCTTCCCAAGACTTCCTCAAATTATATTTAAATTCATTAATAAGTAAACAGTAAAACAGAACAGAAAGGATGAAAACTCGCTTGTGCCAGCAGAAAAATAGCTTCAATATTGGTTAGTATGTCTTTAAGTCCTACTAATTTAAAATGCCGAAAATTTTACAAAATTGTATGCTGTTTTATTCTTTGTAAAATATTTGCTTGAACTCTGTTTTAAACGTAAAGACACTTTTACTGTAAACCTAAATTTAATATATGACTCTGTCCAAATGGTCAGCGTACACGGCAAAAAAAGTTTCGACTCTTTTCCAAAAGTTTAAAATTGTTACAGCCCCCCACCCCAGCAGTAGTTTAGAAGAAAACTAAACAGCCTAAAAATCCCAATGCCACCACACAAAAACAACAAAAACAAAAAAAAAAAATGACGAAATACCTAGTTTCCCCCCTTCCCCAAAAGTAGACTTCCCCAAATTATATTTAAATTCATTAAGAAGTAAACAGTAAAAAAATAAAAAATTCAATATTTGGTAACCACTTCAAATTCCTTGTTTTACTCGCAGAATTTCAATGCTGTAGAGTTTGGTAATAAATGATTCCTAATAATATCTATTTTCATCGTATAATTGTTTTTCCGTTCTTGTTTATAAACCAAATTACACACAACTAGTTGGTAGTAAGATGGCGCACAACCAAATCGGAATAAGGTAATTTGCACTTAGTTTCGCTCGGCAATTATATCAGGGTATAAGAATAAAGTCCTGATCTAAAAAAAAAAAAATTAAAAATCAGTTTAAAAACAAGAGTCAAATCACAAGAAAACAACCTTTTCCCATATTGTCCAGCAAGTGCCAAATCCCCTTGAGGATAGCGCCAGGGATCTTGGAACTGGTACAGCCCGGTTGGTATTGGCCGCCATTTGCGTAAATGTCCACGTGACCGATTGCCTCTTGGATTCCAATGGCAAAATCAAGTAAACTTCCGGTGTCAGTATGAAGCACATCAACAAAAAGGGCATCGGCGCGATCCAATCGCACAACTGAGTGGGTCGATTCGAAATAAGGACCAGCAGGATCCAAACCTGAAAGAAAGTGAACGAGATTGAGAGAGTGAGAGGGGAGAGAGAGAGAGAGAGAGAAGCTTCTAAAGTGCAAAGTGAAGGAGAGAGAAGCAGTTTAGCTAAACTGGCTTTGCACATGTCGTAAGAAAGAAAGGCAAGAGCAGCCCAGAAAGTCCCTTGCGAGCTCACCCAGCTCTACCTACCTTCCTTCCAAAACTTCAATTATCATGAGTCATTTTCTTATTTTGTCTGTTTTTACTGTTTTAACAATTCATTTTCTTATTTTTTCATTTTTATTTAAAAAATATTGCCGCCACGTAACAGGCGTCCTCTAGTAATTGGCGCCCTTGGTGACTAGTTGTGGTGCCAGTATATCAAAACCTGTAGAGAAATGTATTTATTCTAATTAAAAGTGCCATGATGCGATCATTTCCAAAGAAAAATATTGGATATGTCAAAGAAAGGATTGGTATCTTATTCAAGTTTTCAAACAATATATATATATATATATATATATATATATATTCTTCAGTCCTGTCAAACCGGAGTCGGGAATAATTCAGTCAGGACAATTAAATTATTCAAACTTCGAATATTTAAATCTTCCTGGTGAAGAGCTCAATGTAACTGACATCACAGAGCAACAATTCCTTTAAGAAAAACAAAATCCAATCACTTTAGGATAATGAATTTATTTCCATCCTGATATGAGTATTGATATGAATCAATAATTCCAAATTTAACAGGACTTGGGATCTGAAGAGGTCCTAAGTTTGGAGTTATCAATTCATACCAATATTCACAGCAGGATGGAAATAAATTTATAAACCTAAAGTGACCGGATTTTGATTTTCTTTAAGGTATATATATATATATATATAGATCCTCTACATGAGCAGGATATGACACAAGGTTAATTTTTTGCGAATTTTAACGGGATTGAATTCAGTTTTCCTTTTTCTATACGGGTTGTCATACCAAGGTTAATAAGCCAGTCTATCCTACTATTCACTCATAGTTGGAGGGAGAATAATTGGATTCATACGTTTCCCCGGGATATTAGCGCTATGTGAAATGCAAACATCCTTGTTCAGAGTCGATTTCCTACGATGATAACCATCACACCTCGAGCACCTCCGACATTATATACATAAATTTATATAAACATTATTTAGAAACATTATGTATACATATAAGATTATGTGTGAACATTATATATATATATATATTGTCATCCACAGACAGACTCTTTCGTTGTATCACAACTCTTCGGTGTGGCTAGATCGAAACCCGCCCAACTTTAGGTTAGACTTAGTATCAGACCGCTCAGCCAACAAGCATACCACGTCAGCAAGGGAATTATAAGGTATTAAGTAGTAGCGTTTGTTTGTATATATTTTATACCTTACTGGATACCAGAGTGCTCAATTCGTTCGAAGAGCTTTGTATTATGCGAGCGGTAGCCGTAAATTCCTTCACCAGAGTGCTCAATCTCCATGGGGGAGATTACATATGAATATTATATATAAAGATTACATATGAATATTATATATATCTATATTTTATATTACATGGTCTGTCTGTGACCCTGGGTTTCATGCAATCAGCAATCGTCGAACAGAGTAAAGATCTTTTAAAAAACCGATTAATACGTATATATTAATATTAATTGTATATATTCCGATATATAAATGCTTTATAATTGATATTGAGTTCTATTTAACAATACTGCAATATCTAGTCCTACATTAAACCACCAAATGGGGTAGTAAGAACAATAAACATCTTTTATACATACATATATATATATATATATATATAGAGAGAGAGAGAGAGATGGTTTGGTTTATTTGTTTAATAGTATATCAACTTTCGTGGGTTATTTAATGCCAAAGCCATCCTTCTAGAAGAATAGCAATGATGCTATTTAACCCATAGCTGGGGGGGATAAGGGGGTTCATGCCTTTCCCAACGGAATTTGTCCAAAAGTCAACGTAGTAGCGCGACGAGGGTTCGAACTCGCGTACTACGACACCACATGCCAGCGCTTTAACACCCCTCTCCTTCTCTCTCTCTCTCTCCTTCTCTCTCTCTCTCTCTCTCTCTCTCTATATATATATATATATATATATATGTTTGTACCGGACATTGGCCTAGCAGTTAGAGTGTTCGCCAATGGCCCGGGAGACCTGGGTTCAATCCCAGGTCGAGTCATACCAAAGACTTTAAAAATGGTACTTGATGCCTCCTTGCTTAACACTCAGCATTATAAGGTACGGATCAAGGATAAAGTAGAACAATCCTGGGAAGGAGTTGCGCCCTCCCCTACACCTTGGTGTAGTAGCTATCGAAAAAGGAGCCTTCGGGTCACTCTCGACTATGGTCGCCAACTTTACTTATATATATATATATGTTGCGTTCTGATTAGTGAACGCTTGTAATATTAAATAAAGGACAAACCATGATATGAGAGGAAATAGAGATATATTCTCAGGAAAAAGTATATTCAATAAAGAGACTTCTAATAGACAAGAACATAGGATTAGTGAATACAGAATAAAGATATAGTCCAACGATAATATTGGCTTCCGTTATTACGGTAGCAAGTAAGGTGAGTTAGTGCGATCTCCAGTTTCCAACGCTCTAATACTATTCCTATAAGAAACTGCTCTTCACCTTCTAGTCTGCCCTGGTATAAGTAGCTACTGCTATATATGGCAGATGGACTAGTTCATTGCGTGGAAAAAGGTGGGGGATAATATATATATATATCATATTTACCAACCCCTCCGCTCGGGCAGGATATGACACAAGGTCATTTTTAAGCGGAGTTTAACAGGTTTGAATTCAGAGTTTTCCTTCTCCTAGACTAGTTGCCTCACCAAGGCTAAAGAACCTAGTCTGTCCTACTATTTACCCATAGCTGGAAGGAGAATAATTGGATTCATACCTTTCCCAAGGGTATTAGTGCTATGTGAAATGCAATCAGTCTCGTCCAGGGTTTGAACTCGTGTCGCCGTGTTCATTTCCTACGACGATAATGACTACACCACGGGCACCTCATATATATATATATATATATATATATATATATATATATATATATATATATATATATATATATATATATATATATATATATATATATATATATATATATATATATATATATATATATATATATATATATATATATATATATATATATATATATATATATATATATATATATATATATATATATATATATATATATATATATATATATATATATATATATATATATATATATATATATATATATATATATATATATATATATATATATATATATATATATATATATATATATATATAGAGAGAGAGGGAGACTTTTTAGAATATTTGACAGTAGATTGTAAAATACAAGAACAAACACATCGTTTTCCCTTGAGACAGTGCTCGATATCTAAGATAGAGTCACTCATATACGTTGTAAAGTAAAAGCTTTAAATTCCGATTTATAACCATCAATAAAAACAAATTGAAACGTATTTTCATACACAACCACTTTTTCCTTCTCACTGTCAGTTTTACGAGATTATTTCAATTATCAGATGCATAATAGGATTCTCATGTATACATAAAGACAAAAATAATATGATAGTCAATAATATTACACAATTACAAACATCTTTATACATATTTAACTTTGTTGTTGTTTTTTTAATTTTCACTTTAAAATCTATATTAAGGATTCACGCAAATACAATCAGAATCGGTGCCTCTTTGAGTAAATTTTGTTGGCTAACTCCTCCAAGATAGATGGATAGATTTTGATAAAATTTAATAGGAATATTCATAAGGATAGAGAAAGGAACCTTAAGAGGATGGTGTTACATAACAAATTCTCAGGGGTGACGATATTAATTATTCAATCTCACATATACATGGAGAACGAATTTGAGTGAATGACTGAAATATTTGTGTTATGTCTGTTGGGAACTTATTTGCCAAAAAATATCACTTTTTAAATGAGTAAACTTGCCAACTTTGAGCAACGTTTTTGATCGGTTTCTCTATGAAATATTTTGTTTTCGGTGTTTTAAAATTTGTTTGTTGTGAAAATTGATATCTGTTTTATTGATTATTATAGTTTACGAGGATCATTATATAAGTTTCCAGACTTTTTTCGGATGGGCACTTTTATTGATAGTACACACATGAAACTCTAGTCCCCTTCTAAGTAATATCCTCCGACACCAATGCACTTATTATACGGTTCCAACAACTTCTGGAAGGCTCCATAGACGTCCTCTTGTGTGAACGTGTCAATGACCTTCGTCACAGCCTATTTCATCTCCTCAATTGTCTTAAAACGACAGCCTCTGAGCTTAGGGAATAGCCAAAAGTCACAGGGAGCAAGATCTGGACTATAGGGGGGCTAAGGAACTGTCTTGATACCCATCTTTCTCAAATAGTTTGTGACAAAGATAGACTTGTGGACTGGTGCATTGTCCTAGTGGAAATGCCACTGACCCGATTTGAAGAGTGCTGGCCTCTTCCAACGGAATCTCTTCCTGAACTCCCTTAAAACCTCAACCTTTTGGCCAATCAACTCTGGTGTATTGACTTCCTTACTCCTCCCACACCTCTCATTATCCCTCACAGACTCCCTGCCTTCCTTGAATCTCTTATGCCAATCAAAAACTGATGCTCGATTCATGCAAGATGGTCGAAAAGCAGTCTGAAACATTCCATGCGTTTCTGTGGTATCATTTTTTCCAAGTTTAAAACACAATTTTATTGCATATCGTTCTTTTAAAGTGTCCTTACGTCCAGATTGCATTTTTGAAATTCACCAGCTGTGACAATTAGGCCTTAGTAGGGTGTATTCTAATTGCTGCTGTAGCTGTTCATTTGAACCTGAAATCATAAAAATTGGTCTGTCATCTCATAAGATGTATAGCAATAACATACTGAATGTTCAAGAGTCTACGACAATTTTAAATGCCAGTCCAAAAAAAAGTCTGGAAACTCATTGAAGGCACCACGTATCTTCTCCCCGACGACATTTTATCATCATCAAGCCGTGCTCACAACACGGTTTTCTCAGACTCTCTCTCTCTCTCTCTCTCTCTCTCTCTCTCTCTCTCTCTCTCCACACCTTCCCTATCATTCATCATTACCGGCATCTTGTCTCCACACAGAGCTGACATAAATAAGTTCTTGCAGGTCGGCCATCACTGGCACGTTCGTGTGTAGGGGTCCATTGAAGAATGTCACTTATGAGTTCATCCTTGTTTCTCTATCAGTATCTTGTTTGGCATATTTGGATGGTTTTTGAGGTGGGAGATAAGTGGCTGTACAGCTGTTGTTTTGTGGGAAGTTGCTTCTTGGACTTATTCAAAATAGCTCGTATCATTCTTGTGTAGTTAACATCTAGCCTTTTCTCAATGCGTTTTGTTAGCGTCCATGTGGTGCATCCGTACAGTAGTATTGACACAGCTTGGAAGTATATTATCGGATTATCTATTAATAGCGTCAAATTTTGAAGACGGAATTTAATGGTTTTTGTGATACGTATAAAGTAACTTTGGTGTTACATAAAAAAAATCGTACAAGATCTTTAAATCGATTAATCCACAAGATTTGTATTAACAAGAATATGTTTATTTTGTTAACATTTTTTTTTACTCGGAACTTGTTTTGTGCCTCCATTTCAAAGGGCAATGTAACGAAAGAAAGCGAACCAATTCAGGTGAGTGGACACGAAACATAAAGAAGACATTACAAGAAGATCTTAAAACGACAGGAAAGTAACAGGTGCTCATTTAAAAATCGTAAGGATATGAACTTGGATACGCTCGAGGCGTAACGGTTATTGTCTTAGGAAATGGATCCGGTTATTCGTGTTCAAATCCTGAACGAGGCATTTTGCATTTCACTTAACACTAATAACCATGGGAGAGGCATAAATCCTACTTTTCTCCTTCCGGTTATGAGGAAAGGGTTCCTCGTGGCGTAAAAGCTAACGTACTGCTCTGGGACATCATAGTAAGCGAATTTAAACCCAAGTCGCACAACTACGGTCATTTTCGAACTAATACCCTTGCCAAATCCTTATAAAAGAACAGTCATGATACAGTGAATAAAATTACCATGACCAGAAAACCCGGCGAATACCTACGCGCGACACACGGAAACACAGAACAGCTTTTATCCTGTCACCCGCTCAATTTACGCTACAATTCCACCGAGAACACCTGCTTCCTGTTTACTTTAGTTACCAGGTGCATTTCCTGTTTACTTTAGTTACCGGGAACATTTCCTGTTATTATATATATTTTTCCGACAGCTGCATCAACAGATGTCAAAGCGGTCTTCAAGTCAATATTCAACAATTAGTGGAGGGGGGATAAGAGGGTTCAATACCTTTCCAATGAGTATTAGTCTGAAAGTGAACTTAATAGCACGACTGAAGTTCGAACTCACTTACTACAATGTCGGAGTCTAATACGTTAGCCACTACACCACAGGAACCTCCTAACAATATTTAACTACATCTCAACGTAATATATTGTACAATTCAGAGTCTTTTAACGAGATGACCAAAAATAGATTGGAAATGTTTGTAATACTGCTGACATCAGGGAATGCTTTTTTACTTTTAATCCAAGAAGAGATATAAATAGATGTATGTACTTACCTGTTATTCGACCCAACTTATTCTGCCTTTTACCTGCGTAACCCGCCACGTGCGCTCCCAAACTGTGTCCAATCAGATGCATCTTTTTCAGGGTGGCATCCGTCATATTTCTCAGGAAGTTTATTAGTAGTGATAGCTGTGCCCCGACCACTCGGGTGTTCGATGAGGCCTGCGGGTAGATAGTTCTGGCACCCGTTTTCCAGTCGACAACAATCACATTATAGTCATCCTTAAATTGAAAGAGGAAACATATAATACGAGCTAAAAGATTTGTCCAAGATTGCATTCACGGTGAAATTAACGTTCAAACATCAAAAGACCTTTTTGATTATCTATTATTATTTATTTAACAAGACTGAAATTCTGTTAACAAAAATACGAATATGTCGCTGTCCAAAAATATGTACACCTAACAGATATTATTAGCATTTTCTTCCTTTTTTGTGAAACATTATATAATCAAAATGAATATTGTTATATATTATTCATAACCAAACTCCACAGCGCTGATGCTCTGCTACAAAAAATAGGAATATGTTGCAGTTTTAAAATAAGTACACCTAACAGATATCATTAGATATTATTTATTACCAAACTCCACTGCGCTGAAACCCTATTACAAAAATATGAATGTGTAGCAGTCTGAAAATATAATAATTATTTGTGTATAAGACGCTCAATTTTTCCAGATTTTAAACCCAAAAGGTTTGAGGAGTACTGGCAAGAACAATAACAATGCTGATGTATAGAAATATAATCTGCTCCTTTTCTCGTTTTTTTTATTACTCAAAATTTACTTATGGATAGAGTAAGAGAGAGAGAGAGAGAGAGAGAGAGAGAGAGAGAGAGAGAGAGAGAGAGAGTCGTAGATGACTGAAATGCACACACAGAGAGCAACGGTGCGGTTTTCTGTGAAACCATTCTTTCTCCTAGGGTCGAAATTCTTTCCCGGTTCATAAAATTTTCCGGACACCAACGCAATCCTTGTGGTCGCAGCTTCCGCTTACACACTGCGTATGAACACGTATCCCTCTAGCATACCACCAACGCAACCTACACAGCACTTCCGACTAGGAAACACCAGCGTCCAATTTACCTTAGGAAACAAGTTGACATCTTGTTATGCCACCCACGCAACTCACGGGGCATTTCCTCTGGAGCATCACCCAGTCTACCCTAGGAAACAGGGGTGCATCCTGTCATACTACCCATGCAACTTCTACGACATGTGAAAGGAATCTTCCCGTCGTAATCCAATAGTACGTATAATACACGAGAACTATTAGTAAGTTATCTCTGCAGTCCAAACTAATGTGTTTTACACCGTTACTGAGAAATGGACGCGGGAATGTGCGTTCGTTTATGATTTGTTATTGCTAATGTCACCTTATTATCACTGCAATTTAGTTGCATCCTCAAAATTCTACGTAAATCTTGCGTTTCAAAACATTACTTAAACTATATAAATTCTATATAATTTCAAGTCGAGCCCAGTCGTTTGGGGCTGTGAAATACACTGACTGTATCCTTGCAGAGGAGTAAGACCCTCCTCTCAACGAGTGTCCTGATATGACGCTAAACAATCTGATGGTGAGGCGCCAGTAATGCTGGAGCTTTGAGGAATGCGGAGTACCCCTTCATTGCCATCACTCCCAGGTTCACTCTGACCCGGAGTGGTAGCACTTGATAGAGTCCTATCTATGGGTGCAAAAACTAAGTGCAAACAAATGACTTATGTTAAATTGAATTGTTTGAAATAGAACTGTTTGATCATTTGACTATGTGTAAACAAATGATTGATGTTTTATTGAATTATTAGTGATACATAACTATACTCGGAACAACTTAACTGTGTACAAACAGATGATTAATAGTAAAGAGAATTATTCGTATTAGATATCAATACCTGAAACTATTTAACTGTGTGAAAAAAATAGCTCAAATTCGTTTAAAAATGTTATAAACAAAATATGTTTACAAATCATATATATATATATATATATATATATATATATATATATATAAACAGGATTTGGCATTAAATAACCTACAATGGTTGATATGTCATAAAGCCAAACCAAACCAAATTATTTCTAGTCAGTGTGAACCAATAAAAGTTGAACAAATGTTAAATTTTGATTAAATTTTGTGACTATAAATTCTGAGTGTCAGTGCGTATTATACACGACCATTTTTTTCCAGAATATCGTAGTTCAAAGTTACGGGTGCGGGTTATACATGAGTGCGTTTTATACACAAATAATTACAATGCATCTCTTATATATATATATATATATGTGTGTGTGTGTGTGAAATACTTTAAGTATACATTGGTAATAAACAATATCTAATTACTATATCCATTTTGATCGTGTAATGTTCTGCCAGAAAAAAAAAAAAACTCTGGTATCTTTGGCTTTGAAGAAAATGTGCTTTTAATCAGAAAAGATTGTTAGGAGTATACTTATTTATGGGCGATACTGTATTTTGTAAATTGAATGACCACTTCACAATTACCATACTCAGTCCCACTTTTAAAATGAATTTGAATTATGATATCCACTTATGAGGTACAGAAATATGATGCAAAAATGAAGATTGGGCTGTTTAAATAAACAATTTATTCTTTATGATGTCGTATTTACGAAATTGTTTGAAAAAAGGATAACGAAATTTGTTGATGTAAATCGTTATGAAAATAGACGCTGAACGCCCTTCTTTGTAACTTTTAAATGTGAAAAATATTTGAAAAGTTGGTTTGTAATGTTGCAACTAAAGATTATTATTGAAAAAGTAACATTGTGATTCATTGATAATGTTATAGAATATAATTGAAGATTATCCTTAAAAAAGAGAAATATTGAAATTTTCTTTTATCAAATCTCATTTAATTTCTGTTTATTCAGTAACATTCGATTATATTATCATATTAATTAATCACTGTGGTAAATTAAAGTAATGTGGTCGTTTTTAATTGCATGGTACAGTGAAGTAAAAGTATTTCTAAACATAAGATATATTTTTCTTATACTATAAAACACGTTTGTACGACATAACAAAAAGGACATTTGTGAATTAGTCAGATAACAGTATGCAGTTTTTACTCGGTATAATTGTAATTTAAAATGTCTTGTACAAAGTCACAGTGTAGCTCCGTCTTGTCCGATGGATAAAGAGGGACTACACGGCTTCACTCGCTTTAAAGGCAAAGTATGCATATAATCAAATTATGTCCAATGCACGACGTAGTTGTAGAGATTTGGCAACATCATTCAGTGTGTACTTGTAACTTAAAGCCAAGTCACATTTAAATTGAATGTGCTAGCCTCTTTTGTGACATAATTGAATTATCCCCTATAATTGAATCGAGATAACGACCTTTCTTCAAGCGTCGGCCATCAAGTATACCATCTACATTAAACTGCCTATCCAGTTTCCAACCCGGTTCACGTCCCTTGAGCAGGAGTAAGACTCCCACCAAAAAGAGACTTGTGTCTGACACTAAACTACATCCGATGATGAGGCTTTAATTTTAGTGCTCTGAGGAGTGTTGTAGTTACTCCTTCGTTTCCATTACTCCCAAGTCCACTCTGATTCGGAGTGGTAGTATCTGTTAGGGTCCCATCTATATCTGTTTTAGATGATGTTTAGAATGACTTTGAACTGCATTGATAAATTGATATTCTTAGTATAAAGTATTTACCCATTTAAAATGACGACGATATTTATTAATACATTTTTTCTTAAAACATTTAAATTGTAAATGATTATCAAGTGTTTTGACGTTTAAAGTGATTATGAACGTTATTGATACACTGGATTTTAAAATATTGATAATGCATGTATATTTTCTTTTTTTAAAAAGTGAAATTATGTTATAAATCAAATTATCATGACCAGAAAATCCAGCAAACACGACGCACGACATACGGAACAGCTGTCTAGTGATTCCATTTATAATATAATTCCTCTACTTAAAAAGAAAATGTACATCTATTTCGTTGATCATGAGGTTATGATTACGCGTAATTACTCTGACTAGTTAATTTGGCATCGATTATGTGCGATATGGACCAGTAGCTCAGTTGTAGAGTTTCGACTGTATATTCTGTGGTCGCTGGTTCAATCTCCAGTGGGGAAGATCACGCTATACACTGCTGAAGAGATCTAATAAGGCCGAAATAGTGGTTCCGTGTGTCGCGTACAGTTTACTGGATTTTCTGGTCATAGGAATTCAATTGATAATGCAATTAAGTGTTTAAAATAATGCTAAATTTATGAATAGATTTGCTTAAAACATTGATATTGTAACTTGGTATGAAATGTTGAAAATGATTGAGAAGATATTTTTTTTGTATATAATTTGAGACTATGATAGTTAAGCTGACATTAGTATGGAAGAACTCAATAAGGGTTGACATGCAAGACCAGCCAAGCAGCCAACCAACTATTAACATGCAATTAGACTTACATATTTCAGTAGTTCAGCAACTGACTGTAAAACCCAAGGTTTGCCACCAAAACTTCGATAGCCATGGATAAGAAATTTGATCTCTTTGGAACCCACGAAATTGCTTTTACTTAGCAATTCTTTGTCATCGATCTTCAACTCTTGTGGATCTAAAAGGTTCGACCTGACCAAAAAAAAAAAAAAAAGAAAGAAAAAGTGAGAAACTTTCCAGCAAAATATTGTTTTTTCTGGATATATTCAATGAATATATTCTTTATTTATTTAGGCAAACTGATAGCGGAATCATCTGTATATGGGAGAACAAATTATTTAAAAAATAAAAGGATGTTAGGGTCCTTTCGTCCGGTACTCTTCAAACGATCACACCGGAGAAACGATTAAAAACGGGCTGTTTGAGTTGGGGAAAAGATGTGACAAAAAAAGGATGTGACAAAAAAAAAAAAAAATGGGGAACTTTATGTCACGCCAATGTTTAAAATGTCTCCCAAAATATGTAAATTATATACGATAAGTTTCCAGCCTTTTTTTTTTTTTTTTTTTTTTGGACAGGCATTTAAAATTGTCGAAAACTCTTGAACATTCAGTATGTTATTGCTATACATCCTATGAGATGACTGACCAATTTTTATGATTTCAGCTTCAAATGGACAGCTACAGCAGCAATTAGAATACAGCCTACTTAGGCCTAATTGTCACAGCTGGTGAATTTCAAAAATGCAATCTGACACTTTAGAAGAACGATATGCAATAAAATTGTGTTTTAAACTTGGAAAAAATCATACCACAGAAACGTATGGAATGCTTCAGACTGCTTTTCGACCATCTTGCATGAACCGAGCATCAGTTTCTGATTGGCATAAGAGATTCAAGGAAGGCAGGGAGTCTGTGAGCGATAATGAGAGGCGTGGGTGGAGTAAGGAAGTCAATACACCAGAGTTGATTGGCCAAAGGGTTAGGGTTAGGGTTACTATGTTGAGGTTTTAAGGGAGTTCAAAAAGAGATTCGGTTGGAAGAGGCCAGCACTCTTCAAATTGGGTCAGTGGCGTTTCCACCAGGACAATGCACCAGTCCACAAGTCACAGACTATTTGACCAAGATGGGCACCAAGACAGTTCCTTAGCCTCCATACAGTCCCGATCTTGCTCCCTGTGACTTTTGGTTATTCGCAAAGCTCAGAGGCTGTCGTTATGAGACATTTGAGGAGATGAAAGAGGCTGTGACGATGGTCATTGACACACTCACACAAGAGGACTTCTATGGGGCCTTCCAGAATTGTTGGAATAGTACAATAAGTGCATTGCAGCCGGAGGAAATTACTTCGAATGGGACTATAGTTTCATATGAGTACTATCAATAAAAGTGCTCATACGAAAAAAGCCTGGAAACTTATCGTATGCACCTCGTATATATGTATATATATATATATATATATAAGCAATATGTATATATATATATATATATATATATATATATATATATATATATATGTAAGCAATATATATATATATATATATATATATATATATATATATAAGCAATTTGATTTTACATTGACAATATATATGTCGGCTAAGACATAATGATCTCAATAGAGTTCAGATCCTGGACAAGATTGTTTACGTTTCACGTCACGCTCTTAAGAAAATTTAATCTCTTCTTCTTCCCGGCTATGGGTAAAGTGTTGGGAATATTGGGCACTTTAGCCTTGGTATGGCAACCGATCTAAGAGAAAGAAAACTCTAAATTCAAACCAGCAGTATAATTCTTTAAAATTAACCTTGTGTCACTTTCTATTCGTGGTGTAAGGGTTGTTGGGGAAAAACATGTTTTAGCAGAATCTCAGGAATGTTAAAATGTAAAATAATTAAGGATTTCTATTAATTATTTTAGTTGTTAATTCTTTTTTTTTAGTTCCACTGTGAATTTAAAACCGAATTGCAAAATTTCAATTTTAATCTCACATTCAAAACTAGAATAAGCATTTGTTTAAAAGTTCATTGTTAAACATACAATAATAAAAGTTTGTTTGCTTGGTTGGTAATTTAGGTTTTATGGCATATCAACCTTTGTAGGTTATTCAATGCCAAAAGTTTGTTTGCGAATTCGGAATGTGGGGGAAATACTTGGAATTGAAAATATTCAAAGATAAATAATTGTTCCGAATCAGCTGATATTTGTGACTTGGCAGTTACCTGTCACTTTAGGAAGAATGGTTACATGATTAATAATTATTAGTGATATATGAGAATACACGAACTGGGAACACGAAGGAAGACCACGAAGACAGCGGTCACACGAAACAATCATGCGCGCACAAAACAACCGGTGAGCAGAAGAAAAAATTAAAGTCGTCTGTTTTCTCTTTTGTCTCTCTCCCTGTTGGCACAAGCTTCTTTCTATCTATCTCTATTTTAGGGTAATTGCTAGAAACGGATTCCGACAACAAATAAATTTCGTACATGCAAAACAAACGGAAGTGTTTTGTCTTTGACTTCTTTTTGTCGGTGAGGTTACCACAGGTCAGGCTGTAGTTTCAAGGATATCATTAATTCTTAAGTGGTGCAGTAACTCTACAAAAATAGTATCGAGGCTTAAGCTAAAAGGGTCCATTTGCCTGAGTTCCTTGTCTATTTTAAGAAGGGTCCAGAATGTCTTACAAGCGAGACTGCCCAGATATTTATTCTTTTGATTCCGTCGCTGAATTTCGTTTCAAGAAGTTCGTAGGGATTAAAAATAAAATAAAAAGACAATAACAAAAAAAAAAAAAAAAATAGATAAATGCAAAAGTAACAATTTCGCTGGAGTTCTCTAACAGGAAGCGAAATCGGTGCGTGCCTAAAAAGAGGGGCTTCCTGGCGCCAAAGGGAAACTCTCTCAGTTACCTCGAGACAACTCAAATGAACGGATACACCTTTTTTCTCTCTGCTGCTAGAAGGGAACACACGTACCTGCTGAGTTCCGAACCTAGCTGCGCGTTGTGTCTCTTACGACTAGTAGCCTCTTTTGAACCTAACTAATGGACACAGAGACACATTACGCCCGGAATTATTTCGTGATATTTTCCTCAAGCGCCGTGTCTGGGGGAGCCGGCTATTTCTACTAGTTCAGGAAAACATTTTTACTTCAGAATAGTCGTTAGCCCCCCAAATAAAATTTGAGTCTAAAGGTATCCTTTCGTCCGAAATTCCCTTGCAACTTCGACAAACAAATAAGAAGATAAAAGTAGTAGAAAGAAAAGAAAATAACAAGTGAATGGGGATAAGAAGAAAAAGAAATCAAATACCAAACCTTCAGAACCACCCAACAATTAACTGCTACCACGAAAAACCTACCACGTGGCCCATAAGTTTTCTTGTTTTTCTGTGCTTCTCTTTTATTACTTCTTTCATGTTTGCTTGAAGATATCCGCTTCTAATATTTTCAGGTATTTGTAGTTTTTTTTCTTCTGATGTTTTCCTGGTTGGCTAGTTCACTTCCTTCAGTTATTTCTCTATTTCCTTTTTTCATTATAAGCATGACGCATTTTTATATCCCAAACTCTATTGTGAATTGAATTACCCTGCCCAGAAAATGCAATGTGGATTAGTGGCTCGGTGTTACAGTTTCGGCTCTGAATTCTCTGATCGCTGATTTGATCTCCAAATCTTCTGCGCAGTTGTAGAACCAGTGGAAATGGATATGTTCCTCGCTCCATTACAAGGTGGAATTAAGAGACGAGTCGGGATTGAAAGTGGGTTAGCAACTGGACACGAAGAGGTAAAGACGCGAGTTGAACACTTGTCACAAAGAACAGGCGAAAATTTACAAGCCTTATTTTCGCTCCGAAAAAAGTCCCACACCAGACGCAAATCTGTGAAGACAAAACCAGCGAACCAACGCGTTAGCACTGCAGCAGAAAACAAGAAGGAAAATTCAAAGTCTATCTCTGCTCTCTCTTTCTCCTCATGACATGTTGTTTCTCTTTGTCCAGCTAACGCGACCGACTCAGCTTTCATGCTCTCTTTCTGTCTCCCGGTGTAAACTTAAAAAGTGTGACCTAAGACAGAGTTTTGTGGATTCGTCAACTTTTTCCACAGCGAAGTTACAACTGGGTCCGACAACTACTTGTGACGTAGCGATACAGCCATTAACACGTTCGAGCACGTGGTACAAATGGCTATTTTGTACCGTTATGGTACACTACATTTCGAAATTTTCATGATGATTTCAATGAATCACAGTTCGTACTTTTACAATATGATCGTGTTCCATTGATACAGAAGATTATCAAGATTTGGAATCTTATTTGGTGGCTGTTTTTTTTTTTTTCGATTTGAAACGCTGGTACTACTTGTGATATTGTATATGGATCAAACAATCCTCGTCACCGAACTGTTGCAGCGTTACAAAAGCCTTCATAATTTTTGTTTCTATTTAACACAAAATGTCACATAAATATACACTTGTATTGTTCAACTTGGATTTTAAAAAACAAATCAAGTACACTACACGCGTATTCACTCTAGCACAAGTTAGTCAATACTAACGAACGTGATGTGAGAGTTTTTTTTTTTTTACGAAGGTGGGGGACGCTAAAACGTTTTGTAATATCCTTGTATGGTAATGTAAAAGAAGAGGAAAGAGAAAATGGAAGAGGAGAGGTTGGCTTGACGAGGAATGTCGTACTATCTACCGGTTAAGAAAAAACGGCGAAAAAAAACAATACATTTAACAAAACGTGCGTAAATTATATACAGATATATTCAAGGTTTGTTTTTTTCATAATTGAACTTCTGTTCTTTTATAACTCATTTCTCGGTAAATGTTCACGGATAGAATTGTTTGTTTTGGGTTTTCCTTCGAGCTTATATGAGGTGAAGTAGCTTGATCCTGAAAAGGTATGTTAAGACCACTGTCAGTGATTACCCGTTGAGAAAACTATTTCATATAGAAGACATATGGAAGATTGCGTGAATGAGAAATGAACAATTGAAGATTTAGGATATTATCTTTATGATTTTATGGTATCACAGAAACGTTTGCCCAGTCGGCTGGAGCTGTAGAATACATAGACTGCACCTCTGCAGAGGGGTAAGACCCCCCATGAGTGTCCTGATATGACACTAAATAATCTGATAGTGAGGTTCCAATAATGCTGGGGCCTTGGGGAATACGGAGCACCTCTTCATTGCCATTGCTCCCAGGTCCAATCTGGCCTAGCGTGGTAGCACCTGATAGGGCCCTATCTAGGGGTTAAATAGAACTAACGGCATACGTATGCTAAACTGACTAAACTGAATAGCTTGAAATAGAAATGTTCTTGATAATTAAACCGTACTTATATTTAAACTGGGTGCTTATGCTAAACTGAATTATTTGAAATGGAACTGTTTTTTAACATTGAAACTGTTTTTACACTAAACTGAATTGTTTAATATAGAACTGTTTTGATATTTAACTGTGTGTAAACAAATTCTGTACTTATGCTCAACTGAATTAGTGGAATTAGAACTGTTTGAATAAACTGAATAGTTTGAAATAGAAATGTTTTGACAATTGACCTGTGTACTCATGCTAAACTGAATTGTTTGAAGTAGAACTGATTATTTACATAAAAATGGATTTGGCGTTAAATAACCTACAAAGGTTGATATGCCATAAAAACCAACCAACCAACCACAGAAACTTTTGCTGTGTCAATCTGGCGCATTCTGATTGGCTACATAATGCTTAATCCTTGTTCACGCGATTTGATTGCCATAATGTCCTCAGGAGCTAGATGATAACATTAGATTGGTTACCGACCGTTTAATTTTTTTACCGCAATGAAGAGGGTCGAAAATTATGAGGATATTTCTCTTAAGGTGCAACAGATTCATTCGAACGTTGTTTTAGCTGAGTCCCTGTGGTGTCGTGGTTAAATCCTTTTTTTTTCTGAGCTTTGAACCTGATGAATATGATACATCTTTATAAACTGTGACTGATCTGATCATCTCGGAGAATATGCGAAAAATTAATGAATGAAAATTTATATTCTCAATTAATAAAAACTTAGTTTACGCTTAAATTATAGAAATTAAAATTTTTGAAATTTAGCTTAGGTTTGTAGGAGCTGGAAGGCCTTAGTTGCAAATGTAAAATCACCAAGTTTACAATGAAAAAATAAATTCAGATCTTTTATGGAAATGTCAGAATTCTTTGATCTCTTGGTATTGTAATCTATTTAAAAGTGTTTTATTTAAAACAGCTATAAAGCAACATAATACAGTGTTTTGAAGCACAAGGACTCATTTAAGGGAGGGGAAAGGGAGTGGTCATCTTTGTACTTGCTGCCTTAAGGAGCCCTTGCTAGCCACAATCGCGACCCATCCATACAATACAATACAAGAAGCTCATTCACGCTCATCGCTGAAATGTCACATTCTATCTATGAAAACTTAAAAGCTTATGATTTATGCTCAATCATTTAAAAATTTCTTTTTTTAAATAAAATACTTTCATTTTACTTGAGTCACCAATGGTCCGAGAGACCTGGGTGCAATCCCAGGTCGCGTCATTCCAAAGACTTTAAAAATGGTACTTGATACTGACTTGCAATATAAGGTACGTATCAAGCAATATAAGGTACGTATCAGCAATATAAGGTACGTATCAAGAGTAAAGTGGAGCAATCCTGGGAAAAGGGTAGCGCCCTCTCCTATACTTCGGTGTAGTAGCTATTGAAAAGGGAGCCTTCTGGTCGCCCTCGGCTACAGTCGCCAACTTTACTTTCTTTTAGGAAATGCCATAGTTCCGTGTTTCAAAGAACACATCTATTTTACACGTGATCGAATGAAAGGAAATCATGTAATCTAGTCACTTGATTTAAGTATAGGTCAAGGGATTTTAACCATGAAATATAAAAGTGCGTTGCTTGCCAGAGTAAGAGTCAAGAAAGAAGAATCGCAGAAAAGGGGTTTTTTTCACTTGGATTGTTTTCATAGAAATGGCCCTCTATCTTCAAAAAGATTGGCGACGAGAGATCGATCCAAGGATAGATAATCGAATAGTTCTTACATTGGAGAGCTTTTGATTTTACAATTATTGCTTTTATTCTTATTTAGTGACTGATGCGACAGTGTGACACTATAGACACTGGTGTGTTCGTATATTGACTATATGTATGTGCATATGTGTAGACACATGACTAAGCGTGAGTACATGTACGTGTGTACGTGCAGGTGTATACATATGTGTATAGTTGTAAGTTGACTATGGGTATGTGTACATGTATACCTATGTATGTCCATATAGAGACTGGGCATATTTGTGTGGGCATGTTGAGTGTGTGTGTGGCCATAAGTATTTTGTGCGGGAACCACTAATCCAACCCGAGTATAAGTGAACATGGTCTGATAAAGTGGTGTCACGACTTAAAAGAGTTTCATTTTTATTATCATATCTTTTAGGGTCTCCTGGGGATATACAGTCGGGCAATATTTTTATGTCCAGTCTATGGGTGGCCGGAAGACCAGATGTAGGAAATATATATATACAAATAAAGTTAGTCTGCTATTACCGATAGAAACAGAGACAGATATAAAGATGGACACAGATAGGTTTTGAAGGTCCACCGAAGAGAGAAGCGACGTCGAGCCCGAAAACCTTGCCGTCAGTTTTAGTCTTAGTTAAAGGAATATAAATTCCCACAATATTACTTGAAAGAAAATCACAGGATGATCTCGAATTACTTATGAAGAAAAAAATTCGATACTAGAAAAGAAGACAACTTTTTACCCATTTTCTTTCTAAATGAATTATTATCTACTGCGACAGAGATTGCCAGAGAGAAAGAGAGACTGAGAGAGACTGAGAGACAGAGAGAGAACTGCAGGATTAAATTCTTATAAAATCCAAATTTTACCTCGTATATAAAAGGAACTTTGTTTTGATTGATTCGGGTGAATCAGGCAATAAATTGATGGGTCGATTCTTGCTGAACGGGCCACCCTTTGAGAAACAGCCGAGTTCCTTGAAGCAAATTGTGTCCATCAGGAACGCTGTGATGAAAAGGCAAAAATCACATAAATTATTGGCACACAAAAAGGTTACTGTTACTGCTGTGATACAAACGAAAGAAAATAATATAGTTCCTTAATACAGCAGGCTTTTGGGTACGCAACATTGTAGCGTTACGGTACTCCTTAAGGGGCTGTCATAATACCCCTTAAATATCAGCCTGATCGAGGTAACCAAACCGTGGTAACTTGACTTTGGTAACCTCACGGACAAAAAAAAAATCAAACACAAAACGCTTCCGTTTATTTTGTAAGTACAAAATTTATTGGTTGGCGAAATCCGCCTAGTAGTCAGCTGAAAATAGAGATAAGGAGAAAGAAGTTTGTCCCAGCAGAAGGGAACAGGTGATAAACGAAAAAGAAAGACAGACGACTGTTGTTATTTTTCTGCTCACCGGCTGTTTTGTGCGTGTGAACTCTGCTTTCGTCGTCTCTCTTCGTGTCTTCTCATTCTCTAAGAATCCTTGTATATATATATATATATATATATATATATCCCCCCAAATTGTTAATTACGTAATTAATCTTCCTAAAGGAACAGATAATTGCCAAGTCACAAATAACTGCTGATTCTAAACAATTATTTATCTCTGAATATTTTTAATTCCATGTATTTCCCCCGAACATTCCAATTTCGCAAACAAACGTTTATTATTGTATGTTTTACATTTCTAAGTATCAACTTATAAACAAATACCTAAATGAAATTTCGCAATTCGGTTATAAAATCAGAGTTTGAAAAAAAAAACGAACAACTAAAAAATTAAATTGAAATCCTTTATTATTTTATAACATCTATGCTTTTTCTAATGGGTAGTTTGGACATTCAACCTCAAAACAACCAACATAACACTGGCCATGGGAAAAACATCGATCTTGACAGATTGCCCCTGTGTATTGTCAATAGTCATGGCAAAGCTGAGCTTCACAAGATGTTGAGATCTCTTGGGAGCAAGTCTGTTCGATAATAAGGATCTCGAGAATGAATAGATCCTTCTTTTTGCTTGACCAACACTAAATGGCAAGTATTTACGAAAGGACGTGTGTTATATTATAGCCTAGCAGACCCCCATCACTCTACGAGCGCTGATGAAAAGATTTGACAGACCAGTGAGGGTTAAAGATCTTTGTTGATTGAAACAAACGATGAAAAAATTTGTATTAAATCAGGTATATTATATCGCCATTGGTTGGAATATTTTTTTGAATTCAAGTGGTTTCGTTACAACTACGTCCACGTGGGTTTAATTTTCCCCACCCAGATTGTTTGAAATCTATTTCTAATAATGATAATAATAATAATAATTGGACCTTGTCAGAGAAGATTTGGAAGTTGGCGGCTGAGTGGAGACCATCCAAACAATAGCATTATTGAAAACGGCCAGAATACTGAGAAGAGTCCGGAAGACTTGAGGAGATTTGCTGTCACTCAATCTACAGTGAAAGACCATCAGCTTACGCTGATGTGAAAAACTCTCATGAGTAAATAATAATAATAGAGAAATGGTAGATTTTGGTAAATCTGACAAAATGAACCCTCCATAAACTTTATTCTTGATAAACAATCAAATAACACCAGGTAGGGAACGAATAGATAAATAATTAAAAAATTAATTGAATTTAAAAAAAAAAGGAAAACTTAAATTTACAGAAACTCCCAGAGGTCCCTAACGGGAAAAAGGGATGACGCATGCGTAAAAAGAAAAAGGCATCCTCTTGACAGAGGGGAACAGGCTTTCTTTCTCTTTCAGGCCGTGACCAGCAAATTGATAACACCATTTTGCTGTCTGGTGTTTGGACACCACGCATACGTCTTTGAACGTGGCGTTGGTTAGTCCCTTTCACCCAGTAGCAGCTCTCTCTCTCTCTCTCTCTCTCTCTCTCTCTCTCTCTCTCTCTCTCTCTCTCTCTCTCTCTCTCTCTCGGTCAGCATTATGCTGAAATATAAAAGACCCACAAATGAACTACAAACTAACCCTTACCGGACTTTGACAAACTTCCAAAAGAAAACTAACCCTTATGGAAGCCCGAAATGCCAAATGAGGACAAACACATACATGAAACGATTAACGTACTTTTGACACCTTAACTGGGGGATTCAACCATTTCAATGTATTCAGGAAAAACTCCCTCATCCATGGAATGGTTATTGAACCAAGTAAATAAAGGAAAGTATAAAAGGAACGTCTTCGTCTCTTATATGTTGCTGTCTTTTCTTTTGTGTAATTCTTTTGGGACTTTCTTGGGCAAGGCGTTACACCGACTAGCCAACGTGGGGGTAAAATAAAATAACCAAAATATGGAGTCAGATATCAAATGGCAACACAGCTTTGCCCTTTGCTCGTGACCTTCAGCTTCATACCCCACAACCATACCCTTCCTAGACATCCTGATTATTAAATCCCAAAATGATTTAACTGTTAAAGTCTACTGCAAACCCACAAAAACGATTATATACATTTTTACACCCACCCGCCACGACAAAATTAAAACAGACCTCATGATTGGCTTTTATTTACGAGTACTTAGAATATGTAGTCTACAATACTAAGTGAAGAATTTAGATATATCGAACATTCACTTAAATGCCTAAAATACCCTAATTTTTTCATATTAAACGCTAGAAAAAAAATCTCACCATACACTCATCAAATAAACTTAAGAAAAACACTCCCACTATTCCTATTACTCACAGACCTACCTCTCTACCCACCAACACACAAAACAAACCTCTCTACGACAAATTAACCAAATTAGGAATACCAATCATAGAAACCACATCATAACCATTAAAAATCTCACTAAAATCTCGAAACGCACCAACAACGTAACTACTTCTCGCGCAGGCATATATTCTATTCCATGTAAAGATTGTGACAAACATTACATGGGCGAAACCCAACGCAATCTAGAAAAAAGAATCTACGAAAACAAACGATCAATCAAATTAAATGACGACCGAAATGCTCTTTTCTCCCACGTGTTAGATCTCAAACATACTTACAAATTTTCCCAAGCCGCTTTAATTAAGGCCATATATTGCAAAAAATCCTGCAGATTGTTAGAATCTGCATTCATTTCCAAAACTAAACACATTAAACAACGATCTCGTTTCTTCCAGATTTCTCCCTACTTTTCAGACACCATTTGCCATGAAAATAATATCGAAACAGTAAATGGATAAAAAAAAATTTTTTGTAAAAACTTAGACATTTTTCTTCCACAAGACTTCCATAATGTTAGACGATTTTCTTTTTCCTTTTTTCATTTAGATATTTCAATATAGTCAAAGTCTTTGACGAAACAGGATATGCCTGAAACCTTTGCCTCCACCTATCCGACATACATATCTCTATCTCTCTCTTTCACTCCCCTTTCATTTCTCTTGGAACGTCCCACTTCTTATATTTCTCTCTTTCTTACTGAAATCAATCCACCTCTACTGGTCAAATCTCTGATGAACTTGATACGCTTGACAGTGTCCAGCCTTGACCATCTACTCAGATGGTCACAGTCAATACAAATAACCCCTACTACCATCATATACCTATTTCTCTCCCTTCCTTTCCCTTTTCCGTCACTTTTCTTTAAACTTTTCCCTCCTTTTATGTTTTGCCCAGTCGGCTGGGGCTGTAGAATCCACCGACTTCACCTCTGCAGAGGGGTAAGACTCCCCCCAACGAGTGTCCTGATATGACACTAAACAATCTGATGCTGAGGTTCCAGCAGTGCTGGAGCTTTGGGGAATGCAGAGCACCCCTTCATTGCCATTGCTCCCAGGTCCACTCTGGCCCGGAGTGGTAGCACCTGAGAGGGCCCTATCTATGGGTTAAATAGAACTAACAGCATACTTATGCTAAAATGAATTGTTTGAGTAAACTGAATATCTTGAAATAGAAATGTTTTTGACAATTAAACCGTACTTACATTTAAACTGCGTGCTTATGCTTAACTGAATAATTTGAAATAGAACTGTTTTTCGACATTAAAACTGTATTTACACTTAACTGTATTGTTACATATAACTGCTTGAATAGTTTGTAATGGAAATGTTTTTGACAATTAAACTGTGTACTTATGCGAAACTGAATTGTTTTCAATAGAACAGATTATTTACATAAAAATGGATTTGGCGTTAAATAACCTACAAAGGTTGATATGCCATAAAACCCAACAAACCAAACCATCCTTTTATATTTTTTATATTTCTATTATTATTTTATCAATTTCCTCAATTGCTAAACTTAAAAAAAAACTCATTTTCATTTGGATGAAGTTCTGTTTCCAATAAAGAACGAAATATTACCAAATCTGGTGTCAATGTTGGTTTATCCACTTTTCCACACTCACAAATATATATATATATATATATATATATGTGGGGGGGGGTTGTTTTAATACCAAAAGTATGTTAGTAGTGATTTGCCTATTTCATATGTCGTCCGGACCCGTCCTGATCTTCGAACATTTAATTTTCATTCTTCTTGATTGAGGAGTGTCCTGTGATTTAAGGAATATTCACTCATTTCGTGTTTGGGTGACAGGAGAATTTTGATGTTGGTACTTTTCTATTTGTTGTTATAAAAATTTCTTATCGACACAAGCATGATTAATCCTATCATTTTTTATGACTGTGAAATATTTCTCTTCTCTGCAAACAACTTTGTATATCTATTGCTGAGTCATAATGGTTTCTCCAAACCATTGTTTCGTATAAATATATATTCACAGCTGTAAAGATCGTGAGGTAGGTATACTTTTCAGTTAGTATGCCGTGTTGGTGTAAGACATAATGATAACATTCTCCTTTTTAATTCGTTCACAAATGTTATCTTTGATAGAATCTGTGTGTTGTCATCAAAATATTGACTGGGTAAGTTCAAGGATGTCTCGAAAATCATTTCAGCTGGTGTAGAGCCCAAGTCTTTTGTTCAAACGGTGGATGAAAGTACGAACGGCCAATAGCCAACCCAATCAGTCTTGCTTGGTTTCATGGTTAATGTTAAAAGTTTTCACATATCAAACGACAATACAGAAAATAAAATTTGAAAATTCATAAATGTTTGGTCATTTTCCCGAGTCAGTATCCAATTTTCACTATTTACAGATAGAGTCACAATATGAGCGCTTCCCGCTGAAAAAACTTCAAATTAAATGGCCGACACAAATTATGCATCCTATAGTTATTGGAAGATTTATTTTCCCCAGAATGCAACGTCAAATTGTCATATATTTCCAACAGGAAACTTTTTACGGCTTATACCCAGAAAGCAATCTAAAGTTAGTGTTCAACCATTCCATTTTCACTTGGAGGATAGGCTGTGGTTTTTATGTGCCTAGTTTGATGATTGAAATATTTGTCGTTTCAAATTGGATGGTAATTATGTACTTACGCAACCCGTCGACATGAGGAGAATGCGACACAAGGCCAATTTGAAGTGGGTATTTAACAGGTTTGAATACATAGCTTTCCTTCTCCTAGACCAGTTGCCATACCGAGGTTAAAGTGCCCAATCTACTCTTCTATTTCCTCATAGCTGGAGGGAGAATAATTAGATTCGTACCTTTCCCGAGGGTATTAGCACTATGGGAAATGCAAACAGCCTTACCCAGGATTTGAACTTGTGTCACCGTGTCCATTTCCTCCGACGATAACCATTACACTACGGGCTACTTCTTGGATATATCATCGCAAGTGTGCCCGTCAAGTGTCAACGTAGAATTTCGCATTGCTAAATGGGACGGGTAATTACATTAACTTGAGTGATGTGCCTTATTTTACTTGAAATGAGTTATCCACCTTTCGTTTCTAATTTAGAGAGTTGGAACCTAAAGATGCAATTGAAGTAAGTGAAAATGTGTCTTCTGCTTCAATGTTTTCACGATCAGATACATGCCAGTTGTCTGAAAAAAATTGGAAGATATAATCCAGCTGTGTAATTTCTCATGAAGTCAGTCAGTAAATGGATGCATTGAAATAGATTAAAGGTTTGGGGTCTGTATATATAATAAAATATCAATCCTCATGGATGTATCAAAAATGGTTCACTTATTAGATTATAGGGTCCGCTCATTTCTGAGTCGGTGTCTATTGTAAAAATGTTTATGATTATTTCTGTTTATTTCTGGGTCCGCTCATTTCTGTAGTCTATAGGGTCCACTTATTTCTGTAGATTATAGGGCTCACTCATTTCTGTAGTCAATTGGGTCCACTTATTTCTGTAGATTATAGGGCCCACTCATTTCTGTAGTCTATTGGGTCCACTTATTTCTGTAGATTGTAGGGCCCACTCATTTCTGTAGTCTATTGGGTCCACTTATTTCTGTAGATTATAGGGCCTACTCATTTCTGTAGTCAATTGGGTCCACTTATTTCTGTAGATTATAGGGTCCACTCATTTCTGTACTCTATTAGGTCCACTTATTTCTGTAGATTATAGAGCCCGCTCATTTCTGTAGTCTATAGGGTCCACTTATTTCTGTAGATTATAGGGCCCACTCATTTCTATAGTCTATAGGGTTCTCTCATTTTTGTAGATTATAGCGCCTGATCATTTCTGTAGTCTATAGGGTCCACTTATTTTTGTAGATTATAGGGCCTGCTCTTTTCTGTGCCATTGTCTATTGCGAAAAATATGTTTATGATTCGTATTCCGGATATGTGACAGAAGACTTTTCTGTTTTCACCAAGTAACAGTTTGTTGTTATCACTACTACTGGCTGAAACTAAAGTTTCCCTGGATGTTTCCTTGACGAAAGCACATGTTCAAATAGTTCTTTCATATTGTTTACAGTGTAGAAATTTTGTCTCTTTGGTTTTAGGTCGATGCAATCTATCAATAGGTGTTGTACTGAATATGGAGTGTGACGTCCCACACACCATGGTGGTTGTTCTTGTTTGAGTAGATATGAGTGGGTGATGTCTGTGTGTCCAATACATAGACGAGATAGGATAATCTCTTCCCTGCGGGATTTTCTGTATCCTTCCTTCCATTCTCCTATTTCGGCTTTTATAGTCTGGAGTTTGTTGTGTGGGGTGTTTTTCCATCTTAATTGCCATTTATTTTGGGTAAAGTTTTTTATTTCTATTTTTAAGTCAGTATATGGAATCTTAAAGCTTTTGTCTATAGGCATCTTCCAGGCTGTCTTGCCTGCTGAGTCAGCCTGGTCATTCCCTTTGATTCCAATGTGGCTTTGGATCCAGCATAGCTCTATCTCTCTGGTTTTTGATGGGATTTCTAGTCTATTCAATAATTGCATGGTTAGAGGATTATCCAGGTTTTAGTTTTTTAGGGATGTTAAGACAGATAGAGAGTCAGAAAAAATGATGAATTTGGTGGATTTTGTTTGTGTTATAAGATTGAGTGCTAGGTCAATGGCTTTAGCTTCCGCACTGTAAATAGATTGTGCTGCGAGGATGTCGTTTTGTTATCTTGGTATGATGTTGGATGGTTGCACATGATACTTTGTTTCCATTTTTGGAACCGTCTGTAGAAATACAGATATGGTTAGGGTGGTTATTTTTAAGGTGAAAGAATTCTTCATGGAAGGTAGTAGGGTGTGTGTTTTCTTTATGATATTTTGTTAGATTTAGTGATATTTTTGGTTATTTCAATAACCAGGGGATAAAATTAGAAATTTGTAGAAGACAATCATGAATAACATGGCAAACAGAAAAGGAAGTGAGTGGAAGGAAGAGCACCTCAAGAGCAAAGTTAAAAGCTCCCAACCAAGAAGAAAGATTTCACGAGTGGAAAGAACATTTCATGAATCTGCAGAAACCACTGACAAACCTATTCAAAAATTATTAATAACCAACTTGATATAAAATAGGACAGTTTACTAAGGAAGAAGTGAACATAGCATTAAAAGAAAAATTTAAAAGAATCTTTCACAAAATAACCCCTTCCCCCCCCCCGAAATTTGGAAAACAAAAAAATTTGATGACATGCTTCTCCGATTATACAACGCAGTCAATAAACAAGACATAATAAAGAAATGGACAAATGGTTGTATCCTTCCCTTCCACAGGAAAAAGGTGATCTTGGGATCACTAAGATCTACAGTCATAACTTTTACTGCCAATGTTTACAATGTACTGCTTCTCTATCGTAACCGACCTGAAATCGATAAAATTCTGAGGAAAAATCAAAACGGCTTTCGAATGAATCTCTCCACAACCTCACTGATTCTGACAGGAGGTGTACACGCAAAGAATCTCGAGTCAATAGATTTCTTCAAAGCATTCAATTCTCCACATAGTGGGGAAAATGGAGCAAATACTACTTCCATATGGTCTCCTCAAAGAAATTGTTCCCGCTATAATGATACTTTATAAAAACACGAAAACAATTATTCGCTCATCTGATGTAGACAAAGACTTCTTCGACATAGTCACTGGAGTCTTACAAGGAGATACATTAAAACTATATTTATTTAATAATCTGCCTAGATTACGTACTTCTAATATCCTTGGGTCTAATAAAAGAAAGTGGTTTCACATTGAAAAAGGCAAAAAGTTGACTCTATCCCGCGGAAACTATTACAGACGCAGACTATGCAGATGAAATTGCACTTCTCACAAATACACCAGACCAAGTAGAATCCCTACTGCACAGTCAAGAGCAAGTAACTGGAGGCATTGACCTCTATGTGAACACAAATAAAACAGAGTACATGTGTTTCAAACAAAAAGGATCCATCTCCTCTAAAACTAGTTGACCTGTTCACATACATCGGCAACAACATCTCATCTACTGAAAGTGATGTCAACATAGGCCTCGTGAAGGTGTGGAATGCTATTGACAGGCTGTCAATCATATAGAAATCTAATCTAAACGATCAAATAAAATAGGATTTCTTCCAAGCAGTAACTGTGTCCATACTGCTATATGGATGCACTACTTGGACACCAAGGAAACACATAGAGAAAAGGCTAGATTAGAACTACGCAAAAATTTTGCGTGCTGTCTTGAACAAATCCTAGAAGCAACACCCCATAAAACAGCTGCTGTACGGTGACTTACCTCCTATCTCATAAACCCTTCAAGTAAAACGTACAAGACCTGTGGGGCACTGGTAGAGAAGCTAATATGAACTCATTAGCGACGTTCTCTTCTGATTATTAGCGATGTTTTCTCCTAAACGTGAACATGCAAGTGTTTGCCGATCAGCAAAGATTAACATCAGCTTTGTACGGATGCAAACAAGAAGACTTGCCAAAAGCAATGGATAATAGGGATGTATGGTGAGAGAGAGAATTAGGGAACTCTGTGCTGTCAGTGTGACTTGATGATAAATATATATATATATATATATATATATATATCATTAATGATATTTTGCTCTGCATAGGTTTCATTATATATGTAAACATATATTAAGTAGCCGTGCATTGAGCACTCCCTTTGAATTATACAGTTTAAGTCTATTAACTGACTTAATTGATAGGATATATATATATATATATATCAGAAATGCTTCTTTAACGAATATTTCATTAACAATGACGAGCAAGGAGTGTGTCGGGTTTTTTTATTTAGCTTTTTTTTTGTGTAATCATTTTTAATGAACCATATGTGTATGTGTTTGTATGTGTGTGTGTTTGTTTGTATGTGTGTCATTACAACTGTATTTTTCAAAATTATATATATATATATATATATATATATATATATATATATATTTTTGTGCGACCAGGAATTGTCAGGATGGGATGGTATATGTTTATCATATTCATCTTCTGAAGGCGCTGCAAAGGTTTACATATATATATATATATATATATATATATATATATATATATATATATATATATATATATACTGCCAGTACTAAAAGTAAATAAAGTTGGCGATCTTAGCTGACGGTGACCCAAAGGCTCCTTTTTCAATAGCTACGACGGGTGAAGGGGAGGGCGCTACTCCACTCTCTGGATTGTTACACTTTAACTTTGATCCTTACCTTATAATGCTGAGAGTTAAACAAGGCGGCATCAAGAGCCATTTGTCTTTGGTATGACGACCTAGGATTGAACCCTGGTCTCCCGGACCAATAACGAACACTCTACTCATTAGGCCAATGGCCCAAAATTAGATAATATTTTACATATTTGCGGTGAAAATTTGCTGCTAGCTGTTCTGATAATACACAACCAGTGAATAAAACTATTTTGAATTTTACAAGGTAGATTTAAAGAAAGCTTACCTTGGCTCAAAGGAAAAACAATGGCAATTGCAGTAGACAACAATAACTGATTCATTGTAGTAGTGAAATAAATGAGAAAACAAAAAAAACTTCGAAAAAAGAATGAATTGTCTCCCTTTTATATCCTTCGGATAAGATCAGCAGCTGGAAGCCAAATACAAAGTTATAAGATAAAGTCAAAGCGATTCGGACGTCATGGGAAGAGTAGAGTGTGAGAAAAGTATTTCTGATAACATTAATGGTTTTCTTTTGAATTGGTTACGTCATTGATTAAAATTGCCAGGAGGATACTGACAAGTGCAGATATTCGTCCTTTGAATTTATACGGGTAGTTTGCTCAGGCAACTCTGCTAGTATTCAACATCACGTGGTGAGGTTTTATCTAGGAAAATAATATAGGTTATAATATATATATATATATATATATATATATATATATATATATATATATATATATATATATATTATACCGGCTTTATTGGCAACACAGCATTTGTTTTATTTTTTGTTTTCGTTTTTTCTTTTTTTTTTTTTTGTAGCATGACATTTTGATAATATCATTCAGATAGTTACTCACACACACACACACATATATATATATATAGACGTTGGTGACCTGAAGGCTCCGTTTTCATTAGCTACTACAGGGAGGTGTTAGGGAGGGCGCTACTCCTTTCCCTGAATTGCTCCATTTTACCCTTGATACGTACCTTATAATGCTGAGTGTTAAGCAAGGACTTTCAAGTCGACGCTTTAATGTTTCGGTATTAATATACCATCATGAGGACTTTAAAAAGGTGACATCAAGTGTTAAAGGAATAACAATGGATGTTTAATAAAATATAAAAAATAACAGAGGAAATACATAAAAAAAGAAAGAACGGACAACAGTTCAAATCTTAAATTTTATTAAACATCCATTGAAGATAGAGTCAATGCCATATTTGTTTTTAATATCCAAGACACATTTAGAGGGTGAGGTACTGTGCTTGTATTTGGCATGATTATAAAAACCTTTTTTTTTTTAAATTAGAGTGCAAGAATACTTTTTTTATTTTATTTTGCCCGTCCATTTTTATACAATACATTCCATTCAGTGTTTACCATCAAGAAGACATTTCAGTTCTTTATTTATAATCGAACTTTTTACAAATTAATTTACGCTCACTAATTTTGTTAGTTTTATTGGCATCATTTGGCATAGTTCAATTTAACTGTATTTTTGTTGAATATTTTAAACAGTTTGTTAGTGGATGGAAAATGCTTCTTTGATATTTTGAAAAAGTCGCGGACAGAATGTGACGTAAGTTCAATTTTTAAGAGTAGTAAAGCTTGTTTGAATTCAGGGTTTTCTTTCTCCTAGATTGGTTGCTATATCAAGATTAAAGAGGCCAGTCTGCTCAACTAATTACTCGTCGCTAGAAGAAGATCAAATGGATTTATACCTTTTCACGAATATAAACACAAGCTGCCTCGTCAAGGATTTGAACTCGGCTCGCCTTTCCTATCATGATAACAGTATATTAACCATGCTTCACTGTCACCTCTCTCCGTCATCAGGGTTGAAGGGAAGGATGGTATAGAGGTAGTATTTACTGATTTTACTGTGGATAACAAGGATAATTTTATTCAAATGAATGATGTCTTTAAAAATTATTCGAAACGTGAGAAATTGCAGGTGGATTGTTATCTTGTGATGAGAAAATAGACCGACTCATTTAATTGATCTGTTTGGCCTTATACGATGTTATATCGGTGAAAATAGCAGAAATTATTGGTAGAGTAAAGCATTTATTAGGTAAAATGGGTGAGTACCAGTTGTAAACCAAGAAAAGGTTACTGAATGAGAAATAACTAAAACAGATGAAATGGAAATCTTTATAACATTAACAAAATACAATACTCACCAGTGACGTGAAGAAGGTAAACCACTGCTCGTGGTGACTCCGTATTTATGAGGAATGGGGAATACCCGTTTACGTTCAGAGGTCGGGTATATAAACCCAGTCGGCTGAGGCTACAGAACACGCCTATTGCATGTCTGCAGAAGGGTAAGACACCCCTCGCAACGAGTGTCCTGATTATGACACTAAACTGCATCTGATGGTGAAACTCCAGTTTTGGAGTTTGGGGAAAAGTGGGGTATCCTTTCACTACCATTACCTCCAGGTCCACTCTGCCATGGTGGAATAAGTTGGCGACCGTAGTCGAGGGTGACCAGAAGGCTCCCTTTTCAATAGGTGTTGGAGAGAGTGCCACTCATTTGCCTGAATTGCTCCACTTTACCCTTGATGCGTACCTTATAATGCTGAGTGTTAAGCAAGGAGGTATCAAGTACCATTTTTAAGTCTTTGGTATGACGCAACCTGGGATTGAACCCAGGTCTCCCGGATCATTAGCAAACACTCTACCCACTGGGCCAACAATTCTATCATTTACTATACTTGAAACCGTGTGTATGCGAACAAATGACTGATATTAAATTGAATTATTAGTATTACATAGCAATATTTGGAACAATTTAACTATGTGCAAACAAATGTATAATGTTAAATAAATTATTAGTGTTTGATAGCAATACTTGAAACCATTTAACTTTGTGAAAACAAATGAGCTCTGGTTCGTATAAAATATTTCTACATTCGCTTATATGTCATATATATTTAATATATATCTATAAACAGGATTTGGTATTAAATAAGCCACAAGGGTTGATATGCTATAAAACAACCAACCAAACAGCAAATAATAATCAAAGAGAACGCTGTACTATACAGAAATGACGGCTTGTTGGCACTAAAAGGACGAAATAAAACATACTTAATTAAGAAAGAAAATAATAAGACTATTCAAGAAAGAAGAATTTAGTTGAATAATAGGTTAACAGAATCTTTTATTTGACATGTACATAGTATAGGATTCGATTAACCGTTAAACATCTGGAAAGATACCCAAAGTCAACTCAGTTTAATTGACCTTTACGGGGAGTTGAGACTTGACTGCCAATCTGAGAATTGTAAAGTCATGCAAATAAAATCCCAGAAGTTAGATTTCAACTTTAAATTAGTTAACCCCGAGCAGCTGAAGGCTCAACACTTATTTCCGACTTTCGTATAGAATCAAGTATTTAATAGAAAATGAATAAATAATGTGCACCTGGAGAATGTCTTTATTATTTAACCAGTAAAGAACATTTGACAGCGTGGAATAGTGAAGAGAAGAAGAGCGATCATCAACCATAAGTGAAGAAAAACAAGATGGCGAAACAAGAATTTAAGATAGAAATAAAGTAAGATGGCAACCAGAAGGCTCCCTTTTCAATAGCTACTACACTGAGGTGTAGGGGAAGGCGCTTCTCCTTTCCCTGAATGGCTCCACTTTACCCTTCATACGTACCTTATATTGCTGAGTGTTAAGCGAGAAGGTACCAAGTACCATTTTAAAAGTCTTTGATATGACGTGACCTGGGATTAAACCCAGCTCTCCCAGACCATAGGCGAATACTCTACCCATTAGAGCAATGAGCCGGGTTTAAAATAGAAATAAAGATGAATATAAAACAGATTAACTTCTTAAATGTAAAATTTGATCAAGACAAATAAGAGTGCAAACGATTGAGAAGAGAATGATGTATCTGTTTATATTAATACGTCATCAGATCACCCACAAATGATATTTAGATAAATCCTTAACTCAGTGAGCCATGGGTTGTCTGTTAAATCAAATGATAAAAGTATTTTTAATCAGACAAAGGGTATTGTGAAATAATGTCAAAGAATAGTGATTACAAGGAAGCTAAGATAGACTTTAAAAGTGTGAGCATCAATAAAAAAAAAAATCGAAGAAGTGGGAAAGTATTTTTTCGGCTATGTTAGAATGTTTATCTTAGTCTTCATTGTCACCAAGTTCGTCGCCAGGTATATATATATATATATATATATATATATATATATATACGTGCAAGGGTCATTCCGAAAGTTCTAAGCCTCACTCAGAAAGATGGGACGTAGGTGACCATTTTATTGCGGTCTACAATACCACTTCTTATAAAACTAGAAAAACAAATTCAGATTTCTGTCTTAATTTTTGTGTAAATGAGGCCAACATTGAAGTGGAAAGTGTACAACAAATCTGGCATATGGGTGACGCTTATAACGTATATTTAAATATATAAATATGTATATATATATGTGTGTGTGTGTGTGTGTGTGTGTGTGTGTGTGTATTTATATCAAGTAAAACTAAACACGTTAATCCATTACTTATAAATTTATTTCAACAATATGTCTACAAATGGATTCAACCATGAGTTTTTAATTTTCCTTCGACATATAACTAAAACAACTTTACGAGATATTACTTACCAAATATCAGGCAAAATGGCGAACATAAACTAGAGTTATAACAGAAAATAACATGTATCCAATACTTATGCGTGTCATGGTATATATATATATATATATATAAGTTTAATCCAATAGAGTATAATCTAGTTTTCGTCGCGTTATTTACCCGGTGCTGCACCAGAAAAATTAGAGTGATAATATATATATATATATACATCGGTAGAAAATTAGAGTGATAATATATATATATATACATCGGTAGAAAATTTAATAGGCTAAGATACTCTCATGGAATGTGACCAAATGAGGGTTATTTTTCAATATAGTCCCCTTGAGGTTTACACACTTCTTCAATCGGTGTTGTAGTGTTTGGATCCCATCAGTAAAAAAGTCATCAACAGAAAACTAGAATTGGAGATTAGGGAAAGAATCGAAACCATCAAGACGACATCACTTTTAAGATCAGTTAGAATACTGAGTAGAGTCCTTGGGACAAGAGGAGATTTGCAGTCACTCAAGTTGAAAATAACACTTCAGTCAGAACTGGCATGAAAATCTCACAAGGAAACCATCTAAACTACAGCATTGTTGAGATCGGCTAGAATACTGAGAAGAGTCCTGGAGACTTGAGGAGATTTGCTGTGACTCAGATTCCAGTGGAAAACTATCAGCTAACGCTGATCTGAAAAGCTCTTAAATTAATAAAATAATAATAATTATTATTATAAAGAGAATAGAATACACAGAAATCAGAGAACAAATAGACACCATCCAACCTAGAGATCTACCAGAATACTGATAAGAGTCCTAAAGACTTAAGGAGATCTGCTGTCTCTTAAACTCTCGTGAAAGACCATCACATAAAGCTGGTTTGAAAAACTCTCAAAGAAGTAAAATAATAATAATAATAATAATAATTTGAAACATTTAAGTGGATAAACAACCTCGTGCTTTTTGAATTCGTTATATTCGTTGATATGCTGAAATTTTTTGCTTGTTTCTAATTATTTCATCAAATCTCTGCTGTAATATCGAAGTAAAATTTTATGTTTTTCTTATATATATATATGTGTGTGTGTGTGTGTGTGTGTGTGTGTGTGTGTGTGTGTGTGTGTGTGTGTGTGTGTGCATGCGCTTGAAAAAGGCTGGAAAATTTGATAAGAATATGAAGAACAGAGAAACTTTAGTTGTAGCACTTCCCCTCTTCCTTTCCCTAAGTCACGTGATGAAAAGCCCATTAAACAAAAAAATGGTTGATAAGGATGTTTAAAGTTGTATGGAATATACGTGAAACGGTGAGCAAAGATTAGGCATTGGCGAATACCACAAAATGGCGACGGTTTAAACCACTAAACTGTCATATCAGTTATGAGCCAATCTACGCACAAAATAGCAGCTTAATTCATTAATTGAGCAGCTATTTTGTGCGTAGAAGCGTTTAAAATCATTTGTAACTATCCTCAAATACTTAGATACTCAATTGCTGGTTGAAGTTTCTGCCAGGAAGATGTATCTTTTGGATTACCAAAACTGGATTCTATAAACAAAATATTGTGTCAGTATAGCGTTTATTCTAAGGCTAACCAAATTCTGCAGCAGAAATTTTATCATAGGAATAAACACCAGGGCAGTCCCTTTTGTAAGATAAACGAGGCCATTCTTACACTTAACAAAAGAAAAACTCAGACAAATAGATCAGATGACAAGAAAGTTAATATGATACACAAAGCCTTATATCTGAGAGATAACATAGATCGAGTGTATGTGTCAAGAAAAGAAGTAGGAAGAAGACTTGTCAGTATTGAAGATAGTATGGATGCATCAATACAAGAACTTGAAGGCGACATGAAAAAGTGCAAAGAAAAACTAATTATAACAGTGAATAACAGCATTGATAATGTAAAGAGAAACAGAAAAACAAAATCTAGGAAACCGAAACATAAGAATAAATGGTATATACACAACCCGGTATCTGTCCTAGAAAATGACACGTATAAACCCCTATGGGACTTTGACATACAAACGGATCACCTAATCTCGGCCAGAAGACCAGACCTTATAATAATCAACAAAAAAAAAGAGAACTTGCAAAATTGTAGACTTTGCTGTCCTGGCTGACCACTGAATAAAACTGAAAGAATGTGAAAAGATGGATAAGTACCTCGACCTTGTTGGGGAATTGAAAAAACTATGGAACATGAAGGTAACAATTATACCAATCATGATTGGTGCTTTCGGTATTGTAACTAAAGGATTACTAAAGGGACTGGAGGACTTGGAGGTTGGAGGACGAGTAGAGACCATCCAAAGTACAGCATTATTGAGAACGGCCAGAATACTGAGAATAGTCCTGGAGACTTGAGGAGACTTGCTGTCACTCAAACTCCAGTGAAAAATCATCAGCTAAAACTGACGTGAAAAACTTTCAAGGAATAATAATAATAATAATAATAATAATAATAATAATAATAATAATAATAAGAAGAAGAAGAAGAAGAAGAAGAAGAAGAAGAAGAAGAAGAAGGAACCTTGCTATAGGACTGACAAAACAGTGGAGCATAAAGGTACCGGTGACCGGTGATACCAATCATATTCGGAGCAACAATCCCTATTATGTTCACTTTCGGGCTTATACCCTCGGGAAAGATTGAATCCCCTTATTCCTCTGGCTATGGGTTAAATAAATGTTGAAGGCTGATCAATATCTTATTTTTGTGTTTTATAAATAGCGTTACGAGGAAAATACAAATTTATTGTTTCTATAAAAATTCGGTTTCCTGGTAAACAGGTTTTTTTTTTAATTTTTTACTGTGGCAATTGGGCATTGGCTGAAATTATGAGTTCTCAACCCTTTTTTGAAAACGAGGTTGTCTTGTAATTTTCGAAGATTTAAGCGGTTCTCCGTCAGAAGAGAATTAATTTTTGTTTGAAATACTTCAAGAATTTTTTTCTCCGTCGAACGTTAAAGACGAAAATTTTTGCAAAGGGAATTGGTTCTGTTTTGTACCATTCTTGGAACTAAAGAAGTTCGCAAGTAAGATCATTCCTTTATATCTTCCTTTATTGTTGCGAAAGTTTTAAATTCTGGAATATTTAGCACTAAATAAATATTGTCACCACATGTGAGTGGTCACTTTCCCCAAAGGACAATAAGAAGTTCAAAGAAAAAAACCTGATTGATATTGAAAAAGCTACAACACTGACATTTGTACCATTCTATTTACAGACTTATTATATGTTCGGAATAACATATATCTATTCTATTTTTCGTACCTGCACCAAAACAAGGTACGTGACTTTATTTCCTAAGAAAAAACTGGGAAATATTTCAGCAATTGTTTGAAAGAAAAAAGGAAAGAAATTGTCCTAAGAAGAAAGAAATAGCAGTCCTACTCGTTTCGAGGCCAAGAAGAAGAGGAAAAAGCAAAGAAGACTAATCGACTTTTTGCAACAAAACCAAATTGTGGTCTGTCCTGTTAGAAGAAAGAAAAATACAGGAATATGGACGAGAATATTGATGAATTTCAACAGCTTTAATGGCAGCCAGAAAGATAGTCCTTGTACTGTGAGTCGTACAAAATGAAAGTTAGGAATTTAGTGATGCCAGAGCAGGAATTAAGCATTTAACCTGAAGTTTCGAGGTCCAGTTGGTCTAGGAGGAAAGAATAGATGACAAAGGACTAGTCTCCAAAAGAAACAATAGCCCATGATTGAATGCGCTCTTCTCGTGGTGAATGGTGGTCTACTGCAGGAGTGAGTGAGGATGAGAGTCGGTCTCTCCTGCTCGAAAAATGTGAGGAAGAGACTGAGATAGCGTTTGCGCAGTCTTTTATTCTACCCGGGAAAGTCATCCGAGTAGTATGGCTTAAATCATCCTCATTGGACGAAGATATAAAATCGAAACCTCAACGGCCAAAGTAATTCCCACACTAAATAATAATTTGAAATTCTTTCTTTCTGCTACAGACCAAACGAAGTGCTCATTCCGGCCTTTGTTACTTAACAGTCATAGGCTGGTTATCCAGTCGATAGGTCGCACTTTAGTCGGGGGTGGCCCGTTAACTGGAAATTTCCTCCGGCCTCAGGGGGCCATCTCCCCAGGCTTTTATCCCCTAAAGGGGGGTTAGGTTCATTGCCTGGCGCCTGAGGCGCCCGAATAAGGGGAATGCCGACGAGGCCAAAGGTATTTTTGGCAATGACGGACGCGTGTGGGCTACGACCCTGCGATCGGACCCACCTTAAAAACGGCCTTGTGCCATACTTGTCTGGTGGTGGGACGGATGACAAATAGCCCAAACGAAGCGCTCGCTGTAGTATCTGTCTATATATCTAAGAAAATACTAAAACTAGTTGTAATTTGTTAGTAATTTTTTTATCTTTCGTCCTTTTGTTTCTTGTTACAATCTCACATATTGACTTTTATGCTTTTACCACCTTCCTTTTTTATTTGCTGTTAATGCATTTTTTAAAGTTATATTTGTCTCTAACCTTTGTTCAATACTTTTCTTATAAACTTCCTTTTTTACTATAAGTGTTTCTCTTTTTCAGAATGGTAAAGGACGGACACATGTCTGTCGGGGATATTGCGAGATGTGTCGAATGTATAAAATAAAGTTTGGAGGGAGTACGTGTTCCTCGCAAATAATTTCCCAAACAAAACAAAAACAAAACCTGAATAACTTTAAAATAAAGGTTTATTATAAAGCTGGAATATTGTGCCAAGGAACTCACAATGTTGTTGTGGTTGTTGTTTTCGCCAATGTGGTTGTTGTTGTTGCTTTCGCTGATGTGGTTTTTTTGTTGTTGTTTTCGCCTTTGGTGTAAGGAGAAGTGGGAATGTCTTTGCTAGACAGCGTGGTGGAGTAAGGAAACAGCCTTGTAGCGTAGTTTCGTTGTCGTTAGTGGCGAACTGGTGAATTGGTCCATCACTTTCTTTTTATAACTTCTAAGAGGAACAAAACGGGTATGAATGTTTGGGTGGGGGGCAAGTACTTGATTGGCTAAAAAATCAATGGGCGCGAATTTTGTGTATGTGGTTTGGATCCTTTTTTTCTAGAATGTTCTAATGTTTTTTGATTGGTTTCAAAAATCTATGGGCGCGAATTTTGTGTATGTGGTTCGGATCCTTTTATTTCTAGAATGTTCTAATGTTTGTTGATTGGTTTAAAAATGTGAGTGAGAATTTTGTGTGTGTATATGAAATTTACGCTACATGTCTTTTAGAACTTTTAGAATTTTTAAATTTTAAAAACTGTTCAGTTCTTCGATAAATAACCCATGGAGGTTGATATGCCATTAAACATATGGTGTACTAAATCCTAGCTTTCGTACACGGATCAGATAAGTGTGAAAAAAAAAAGCAGATATGTTATTGGTTGATACATATGTATTTGTGAAACGTAAAGACATTGAAAATGATAAACAAAGAAAAGAATTCTCTTCTAAATTAAATTCTTTCATCCCCCTTCATTTTTTGCTTTGTTTAACTAATTATTCAATTTAGAGAATATATTTAGAATTTATTTTTTTATTTCTCTAGTCACAAGACGACAGCTGAAAGATAAGCCAACCTTGAAAATGTCACTCGCCAAATACTTCACTATCAAAGCCTGCGTTTCATTGTTTGATTATTTTTTTTTCTTATCTAGATTATTTCAAATAACAGGTATTTGACTTATTTAGTAAAGACGTCGATTCTTTGTTGAATTTTGATAGCATTAAAAATGTTTACGGTCTCTAAGTCAGGGTGTTTGGTTTAGTTTAGTTTCTTGGTTTAATGGCATATCAACCTTTGTGGGTTATTTAATGCCAAAGCCATCCTTGTAGAACAGCAGGGGGTGTCCTCGTGGTGTAATGGTTAAAGCGATGGACTGCGGAATCGGAGTACACGAGTTCGTACTCTAGTCGCGCTATTACGTTCACTTTCGGGCAAATACCCTTGGGAAAGGTATGAACCCCCTTATCCTCCCAGCTATGGGTTAAATAGTACCACTACTGTTCTTCTAGGAGAATGGCTTTGGCATTAAATAACCTGCAAAGGTTGATGTGCCATTAAACAAAGAACCAAAGAACCAACCAACCTTGTAGAACAGCAGTGATTCTGAACGAATAAGGTGGCTCATGCTTTTAACAAGGGTATTAATCCAAAAGTAAACGTAATGGCAATGTTTCAGTTTAACACGTTTTTTTTACAACGCCTTGAGAACGCTCCACAGGGTGTTTCGTCATATCAACTGTATTGGACAAAAACACAGCAAAATGCCGAAGAAAATTGCTGACAATTGATGAGATTTATGACAAGTTCGGACTATTCATAACTCTTTAATATTTGACAGGTTAATTGATGCTAATGGATCAATTACCTCCTGAATAGATTCTGCCTTTTCAAGCCATATCAATTTGCTGCCGGGAAATAGTTGAGGAAACATCACCTGATAAATGATTGTGATTTTATTTCTTTGCAAAATCGCAAAGTAACAGACCACAATTATTGTATGTGACGATTTGATCTTTTTTAAATTCACACAACTGCTCACTAACCATTAGCAAAGGACTCATAACAAATTCGGATATCAAATCAACGAAAAGAAAGTTCTAAGAAAGTTCCAGTTTTTTGGTATTTTTGAGAATTTTCTTACTAGAAAATTATGACTTTTTACTCCAATGAAGGGAACTTTGATTGCTATAATCAAGAAAAATAAACTCTCCCTATGTGTGTCGAAGACATTGAAGTTTCATTAAAGTTTGTGGTAATAAAGAATAATAGTTCAGTTTTTACTGTTTTTTTCCGGTGGGGGGCGTGTTCCATTACTGTAAAAATAAAATTACCCTTTTCAGAAAAAAAACAACAAAAAACAAAAACAGGCGTGTCATAATTTCCTTAAATAACTTTTATCTGTTTCCCTGTGATTAATAAATATTGATCAACCAATTTTCAAACAGAAAAATACATGAAAAATAAAATTATAAAAATCCATCCCATTCATTTTTTAAACATAGTCTCTACCTGGTTTTCTAAGACTCACTTGGAGTTCACGCTGTGTCGGAGATTTAAAGTTAATCGTATGGGTTCAGTGGGCCTCCCCTCCCCCAGTCATCACCTAACTCCTTGTTTAAAAAGGACATGGCTGAATTTATTTCTCGGAACCTGAGGCGCCTCTGTTGAAGAATGTCGAGAGAACCAACCCACGGCTACACATTGATTCGTGCGTTCCCCCTTCCCCATTATAAAACGACTTCATGTCAATTGTGACTTTGTGTGAAGTCGGAAAAAATACATAAATCTCTGGGAAGACCAAAAAGAATATTTCAGTGGTACCATAGCCTCTTCATCTCCCTGATCTGATGACTTCTACTTGGTTGCAAAATCAAAACACAACTCGTTTTCGAATTGATGAGGACATGACTGTGACAAAGTAACTGAAGGGAGTGTTAGTTAAAGACTTCCAGCACTGTCTCCAGGAATGGGAACAACGTCTTCATTGGTGTGTGACATTCCAAGGGAACTATTTTACTGTTGATTAGCAAATAAGCTGAAAAAGATTGGATGCAGTGAGTCCTTTGTAGGTTTGATTTACGCTTTTACAAAACCAGTGGCTCTTAAAGCTTGTAGTTTAGGTTGTAAAGCTACGGATATGGATATCCAAGTTTCCCCGAAACCAAATGAGGCGTGGGTTCAATTTTAACTAATACAGTTTATTGTTAGTGAAATGCATTGTTATTTGCAGTCGAAGAAATAATGACAAGTGGGCAGCAATCAAAAAAAAAAAATAAAGTATCAAAGTATGTTACGATGGTAGAGCGTGTAGAAAATGACTGTAAGTAGTTACTATAACAAAATCTCGTATCAGAGGGAGTCTTCTGGTTGGTTGGTTGGTTGGTTGGTTGGTTTTTACTGCAAGTCATCTCTTGGGCGATTTATGCCGAAGACTTTTTAAAAAATTTATTCCGTTGCTAATTGGGTATTGTTATAGTTTTTGTTAGTAAGAAAATAAAAAAAGGCGATAGACAACGACGAGGCATGTTTAGCTTGTAAGCGCAACGCTGTTTACACTGTGTGTGTATATTGACGAGGCCCTCAATTTATTTAAACAAGGGAAGTAACTGCTTCTTCCAAGGGAAGGTAACTCATGGTATAGTTGGAAGGGTTCGGTTGTTATCTGTTGAAGTCAACAAATCTGTTGATGATTTGGATATATTTTTGCAGAGGAGATTTATGGAGATTTATCCTTGATTGGAGGCCCTTTTTTTCAGAAAGTTGATTATGTTATTAGGATTTGTCGTTTCGACTTGATCTTTCATGTCTTTGACGTTGTAGAAAGTTCGACTACGGGCGAGATTTTTACGTTTGGTCATTATGTGTATAAAATGAGGCCAGATAATGTTATCATTTTTACTAAAATGGCAATTAAGGTTGATGAGTCCTGTTGCCTTTGGTATATATTAGAGAAAGAAGAAAACAAATGAGACGACGAGAATATTGATAAATTTCAAAAGGGAAGCTTAAATGGCAGCTTGAGACGAAATTTTCCTTGTGCTGTGAGAAATGAAAGAAGAAGGACAGTTGTAAATAGTTGAGCCAGAATTTAGCATTCAGCCAGAAGTTCGAGATCCGGCTGATTTTGGAGAAAGAAATAATTGATAAGGAATGGTTTCCTAAAAGGAAACAGTGACCCAATGTTGAATGCGCTCCCTCGTATTGAAATGTCCATCTGCCTGCGGCTGGAATCGGACCGGGTAAGGGAGGACGAAAGAATGTTACATCGCCTTTTATATAGACACCCATGTAGAATGGCATAAACCATTCTCATTGGACGAAATATACAAATCGAACTTCAACGTCCAAATAATTCCCGTACCAGACAATAAATTTGAAAATATAAATCACCACGTGATTTAATGGTGGTCTGATGCGCAATTAAAAGTTAGTTCTTTCTGCTTCACGGGTTTCACCATGTTGGAGTCTTTTGGGTAGCCGTGATATAAGGTTAATGCTGAAATGAATTAATAATAGAACATGTAAACAAATAACAGGAGGTTGAGTTAAACAATCGTTGTATTTTTATTTATTTATATATTTTCTGGAAAAAATCAATAATTACCAAATGATTTTTTTGTGTGTATATTAATTTTGTGTGCGTACAGTGTGGATAAACGTTCTTAGTTATTCTTTTTTTTTAATTTCTTACTTGTATGTCAGTCCTGAATGCCTTTGTGGATTAAAATTTGTTATGGCTCGTGAAAATCAGAACTGATATTTTGATTCAGCCGTTGGTGTAACTATAAGATTTATTAGATCTGTTCTCGTTGAATACCGGACTTCTACTCTCTAGGTGAGGAATAGTTGGTTCAAGATTCACTTGATTTTAGTGATAAAAATTTGTTAAAACTCGTGAAAATCAGAACTGATATTAAAGGGACTGACAATAAAAAAATATATGGGTAAACTGCTAAATTTTCAGTACATTGAGAAAATACTTTTAGTGGGGTTTTATTGAGTAATTTCAAACAGTATGTTCCAAGTTTTCTTGTTCGGGTTCTGATTCAAAAAGATAATAGAGACGATAAAGTTTAAGAAAACAAAAAAAAAAAAAAAAAAATAGTAGCAGGGCGATACTTAAAGTGCAGGCAGCAATCGGGGTTGCAAAAAAGAATTGCTCTTTAAGCGACCCGCCCAACAAGGTCTGGTAACAGGACTATCCCAATTTCTGGAATATAAAAATAACGGTCTGGTCTCCTTGGTAACACAATTTAGAATGAAGGGGAAGAGGTGACTGAGCCTGAATATATAGGTTGTAATCACTTCTCACTCTCACCCTTCCTACTCTCAATTCTGACCATAAATATCAGAAGCTGATAGACATTCATGTTGGCCACAAGAGCTCGCAAGACGTAAGTAACACTTTAACTCATTTCTTTTTCCACATCATAGAAAGAAAGAAAAGATAGAAAGGGTAAAGTGATACAGATTTGCTGTGATTTGCGGACTTATCTGAGTGCGAGAGAGAAAGATAGAGAGTGAGTGAGTGAGTGAGTGAGAGAGAGGTTGTGTGCGTGTGCGTCCAGTAAACTAAGTTTTTTGACTTTTAATAATGTTTGTGGTATCGTTGAATTTTTGGTTGATTTTTCAGCTTTCATTTAATTTTAGTTGAGTTTTCTGTTAAGTTGACATTTAGTTGAATTCTTGGGTTTTGATGCTTAGTAGAATTTAAGAGAATTTTTTACACTCAAGTTAGAAGATAGCCGGCCCCAGACCCACTAGATTTTGACTGCAAAACAGAAGATTTATTCTAGGAAATGAAATATCCTAACTTAGGAACAATGTTACAAAACGGTTAATTCCACTGTGATCTTCCCGACTGTTGTGTCTGACTTCGATAATTTTCATTCCATTCCTTCTTTGTTCAGACCATTTATAAAACTTGAAAGGTCAACAGGATCACCAAGGCTAAGCTGCAATTAACCTACTTTGATAGATAACCACTTAGAGGCAATATGTTTTGAGACAGAGCTCTTTTTAATATTTCAGCCCGATCGACTGGGACTGTAGAATACACCGATTGCATCTGTGCAGAGGGGTTGTCGCAACCTGCTCACAAACATAAACAGATCGGATTCTGCGGCAAAAAAACAGAAGTCGTTTACGACGCTCTCAGGAGCCGCTCTCAGAGCGAGGCTCCACAAGAATGAATCCTACATCTCGTGGTCACATTCGCCTTTCCATCACATAGATATGCAAAAAGGTCCTTTTAAGGACCATTAAAGGTCACCTGTGGTGTAATGGTTATCGTCGTAGGAAATGAACACGGCGACTCGAGTTCAAATCCTGGACGAGAATAATTGCATTTCACATAGCACTAATACCCTTGGGAAAGGTATGAATCCAATTATTCTCCCTCCAGCTATGGGTAAATAGTAGGACAGACTGGGTTCTTCAGCCTTGGAGAGGCAACTAGTCTAGGAGAAGGAAAACTCTGAATTCCAACCTGTTAAACTCCGCTTAAAAAATTGACCTTGAGTCATATCCTGCCCGAGCGGAGGGGCTGGTAAATAGGATTAAAGGTCACCTTCTACGGCTATCTTAGCCGCGGCCTCCAAGCCTGTTCGCTCGATAGTGCAGAGCTTTGGTACGGTAAAGCCTTAGCTACCGTCTCCGACACGTCTGCACAGCTTTGGCACGGAAAAGCCTTAGCTACCGTCTCCGATACGTCAGCATAGCTTTGTCACAGAAGCCATAGCCACCGTCTCCGATATGTCCGCACAGCTAGAGACACGACAAAGCCCTAGCTTCACCGATTCGCTCGCTCGACTTCGTATGTGCTAAGACTTGGCAAACCTTAGCCACGGTTTCCCTGTCTGTTCACTTGGTCCGTAGAACTAAGACACGGTTAAGTCTTAGTCACCACGCTCGCTCGACTCTACGCGACCAAGCTGCCAACATCAACTTCGACCACGACGCTCCAGCAATGCAGCATCCAGTCCACGTACGACTCACTGTACGGACTGCCCTAGCATTGTAGCATCTATCCCACGTAACGGCTAGCAACCAGATCGACCCCCCCCGTTTAACCCAACCCACTGTCAAAACCGGAACATTGATTTACCAACCTCGACCGACATCAGCTACTCGCAACAATCGTCTAGCCGCACCTATCTACGACTCGACCGACCTCAGCTACCCACAACAATCGTCCAGATGCACTTCTACGACTCGGCCGACCTCAGCTACCTGCAACAATCGTCCAGGTGCACTTCTACGACTCAACCTACATCACCTACTCGCAACGATCGTCTAGCTGCTTCTCTTCGACCTCAACCTTACCAGCTACCGACATCACCCATCTCGCTGAAGACACAAATACAACTACCACGAACTTTACACACGCACTTGTAAATACGCCAATAAATTGTCATCTTTGTTATATTTGTTACTTCGCCTTTGTTTCCTTGATTGTCTTTTGGCTGTCATTACTCGCACGCTTAACTTAAATCGTCTGCGGGGTCGACGTGCTTATCGGCTCCCCAACAGGGTAAGACCCCCTCCCAACTAGTATCCTGGATATGACACTAAACAATCTGATGGTGGGGCTCTAGTAATGCTGGAGCTTTGGGGAATGCGGAGTACCCCTTCATTTCCATCGTTCCCAGGTTTATTCTGGCCAGGAGTGGTAGCACCTGAAAGGGTCTTATCTATGGGTTAAATAGAACTGTTTGGCATTTAAAATGTGTGCAAATAACTTAAGCTAAATGGAATTGTTTGAAATGGAACTGTTTGATCATTTAACAGTATGTAAACAAGTGACTGATGTTTAATTGAATTGTTAGTGATACATAGCAATACTTGGAACCATTTAACTGTGTGCAAAAGAATTTGCTTAAGTTCTTTTAAAAACGTTATCAACAAAATGTGTTTACAAATATTTAATATATATTTATAAAGAAGATTTGGCATGAAATAACCTACAATGATTGATATGCCATAAAACCCAACCAAACCAAATGATATATATTTAATACATATGTATAAAGAGAATTTGGTATCAAATAACCTAAAATGGTTGATATGCCATAAAACCAAACCAAATCTTTTAGATTTACTGCTCTGATAATGAGGAGCTTATAATTGCTCCTCTATTCTTGCTGTTCAAGACCATTCATATAACAGGTCTAGAAATCAGGCTAATACGATCGTTGACTGGAAGTGTACATGTGGTAACCTAAACTAATTACTACTAATTTACAATTATGATTTTGCTAAGGGGTATCTAATAATTACCTCGTCAAGTCCAATGTGGAGGGGGGGGGCTGTAGAATACGCAGACCGCACCTCTTCAGAGGAGCTAGACCACCCCTTAACAAGTGTCCTGGCAATAACACTAAATAATTTAAGTATGAGGTTCCAGTCCAGGAGCTTTGGAGAATGTAGTGTGCCATTTTATTGTCATTACTCCCAGGTCCACTCTGACACAGAGTGGTTGTACCTGTTCAGGGCCCATCTATTGAATCATTTACTATACCATTTAACTGTGTGCAAACATTTCATTAACATTGAATAAAATGTGTTGAATATCAATACTTGAAACCATGTAGCGCCACGACACTACTAAGACATTTATACCGATACGGTTCTAAAGGGTCTGTGAGTGTAGCACCACTCCTAAAATTTCAGTCGGACCCCCGCTGTAACCTTGTCGTGAGAATAAGTGATGAACAAAAAAAAACTGTCTGTTCGTTCGTTTGATACGAAGTTTATTAGCAACTACTCTTCTTAGTAGTCACTGAAGAGAGAGAAACAGAGTATGAAATAAGTCAACTTCTTTAGATAGACAGAGAGAAATAAACTGTCGAAGGACGAGAGAGGCAGACATAGAACTTGATATTATCTTTTTTGATTTCTGTTGTAGTTCTCGCATGTGCCTGCTCGGGATTCCCTCTTCACAGCTCTGCAGCCGGTGAGGAACCCCTTCGTGGAGTTCATCCAAAATGGGTGCCGTAATTATCAGCCCGTCTTCATATCTCTGCGGCTGGTCTCCAATTAACTTTATTTTCCTGTTTTCTATCCCACATCCACTTTAATGGCTTTTCCGTTTGAATTTCTTCCAGCCAACCACAGTCCGCCGGCCGATATTTTGCTGATACGTTTTAATTTTCAACTTGGGCATCTGCTGTTATCCTGACCTAGACTTGAGGAACCTCCATTTACTTTCCAATTTGTTTCTCCCTTATCATCGTGCCCCCCACCTCTCTCTCTCCCTCTCTCTCTCTCTCTCTCTCTCTCTCTCTCTCTCTCTCTCTCTCTCTCTCTCTCTCTTACTGCATCGAATCTCTTTCTCGTATATGTCGCTCCTTGTTCACCGTCCTCTATTTGACCTCTAAATATAGCTAGGAAACAACTTACTGCTAAAACAATCAACCAGAGTCCCTAATTATATTACAACCATTTAACTACATGCAAATGAATGATTAATATTAAAAGAATTATTTGTGTTGGATGGCAATGCTTGAAATCATTATACAGTGTGTAAACAAATGGCTTGTTTATAATGTTACCTACAAATTGCTCATTTACGAATAATATATATATAATATCTACCTCTGTGTGTGTGTGTGTGTGTGTGTGTGTGTGTGTGTGTGTGTGTGTGTGTGTGTGTGTGTGTGTGTGTGTGTGTGCATAAATAAACCTCAAGGTTTGAGGCTCATTGGTCTTGAGGGTAGAGTATTCACCAATGGTCCGGGAGACCCGGGTTCATTCCCAGGTCGTGTCATGCCAAAGACTTTAAAAATGGTATTGATACCTCCTTGCTTAACACTCAACGTTATTAGGTACGTATCAAGGGCAAAGTGTAGCAGTCCAGGGAAAGGAGCAGCGCCCTCCTCTTCACCTCGATGTAGTAGCTTTGAAAAGGGAGCCTTCTGGTCACCCTCGACTACTTTACTTATTATTATTATTATTGATCAGAAAGCATAAAAAAGTATTTTGGCATTAAATAACGCAGAATGAGTTGATATGTCATTAAACAAATAAATCTAACCAAATATAGTTATGATTGTAATCAAACATTTAGAAATGAATCAAATTTTGGCATTAGATAACCGAGAAGGGGTTGATATGCCATAAAACAAAACCAAATATAAATAGTTATGATTACAATCAAACATTTAGAAATGAATCAAATTTTGGCATTAAATAACCCAAAAGGGGTTGATATGCCATAAAACAAAACCCAAATATAAATAGTTATGATTGTAATCAAACATTTAGAAATGAATCGAATTTTGGCATTAAATAACCCAGGGGGGGGTGATAAAAAATGAGCCAAAAGTGTTCGTAGTGTAATGGACACCATCACAGGAAATGGACACAACGGCACGGGTTCAAAACCTGGGCGAGATTGTTTGCATTTCACATTGCGCTAATAGCTTTTCCCCAAGGCTATTAGCGCAACTATTCCCTCTCCAGTTGAATAATAGTGTAGACTGGACTCGTCAACCATAGGGTGGCGACAAGTCTAGGACAAGGAAAACTCAGAAGTCAAACCTGTTAAATTCCGCTTTAAAATGACCTTGTATTGCATCCTGATCGTGCAAAACGATTGGTTGAATATAAAGAAATAAGCCAAACTCGACGAACTACGGAATAGAATACAAAGCGAACTTTTTGGGAATTGTCTTTACAAAAAACTTTTATGTGAATTCAATTTCAGTTGGTTATATATTCCAATCGTAATTATTATTTTTTTTTTTTTTTGTGCACAATTGTATAACATCAAGTATTTTTAAATCAATGACTGAATAAAAAAGCAGGTCTAATACACTATTATTCACAATTTTCAATCCCCATATTCTTCATTATTGTTTTCTTGTGTCACATAATGTAAACACTGATGTTTTGTTATACAATGTCAGGAAAGCAGGTCTTATACACTACTACTCACAAGTGTTAATCCCCATTTTCTTCATTATTGTTTTCTTGTGTCACATAATGTAAGCACTGATTTTTTGTCATGCAATGACAAGAAAGCCAGTTTTATACACTATTACTCACAAGTTTCAATCCCCACATTCTTCATTACTGTTTTCTTGTGTCACATAATGTAAGCATTGATGTTTTGTTTTACAATGACAACAAAGCAGGTCTTATACACTTTTACTCACAAGTTTAAATCCCCATATTCTTCATTATTGTTTTCTTGTGTCACATAAGGTAACTAAATTCAATAGATTATATAAATCTTAATGGATCCAAAGATTATGAATCCTTGCAAGTAACATTATATGAAGGCATAATGAATTTTTATAATTGGAAAAAATATCAAGTAATTACTAAAATTATCATTTTTATATATATGCTTATCCCCAATCTCTCAACACGAGTAGATGTGACAGAAGGTCAATTTTTAAGCGGAGTTTAACAGATTTTTAATCAGATTTTTCCTTTCCGTAGACTGGTTACCATTCCAAGATTAAACTGTCTATTCTCTCCTACTTTTTATTTAGCTGAAGAAAGAATACTTGGAAGCATACCTTTTTCAAAACTTTCAGTGGTAGAAATGCAAACACACTCGTACAAGATTTGAACTCGTGTCGCTGGGTCCATTTCCTACGACAATAACCATTACACACACACACACTCACACACAAGGATCATTCAAAAAGTTCTAAGCTTCACCAAGAAAGAACATTTTTGTCATGGCAACTTATTACCACTTCTTGTAAAACTAGAAAAGCTAATTCAAATTTCTATCTTAATTCCTGTGCTGTTGAGGCTCATACAAAAATGAGAGGTTTGAAATAAGTCTAAAATCAAGGTGAGGTCTTTTTTAACTTTTCAAACAACACTTATATATATATATATATATATATCAAACAGATTAAAATAAACTATTATTTTTAAAAGTGTTTGATAAATCAAAAGTGCTCAAATGCTGGTCGGTAGAGCACTACAAAAGCTAAAATGAATTAGGATATCGAATATAAAATAAGACATAATCATCAGAAAGAATCATATACTGCAACAATTCTTGTCTCAACGTCAGTAAATTCCTATTTCGTCTTTATATCGTAAGTAAATTTGATCTTTTACTGAATTTTAAGATTCCATCAATTCCGCAATCCTTACTTAGTATAGAACTTTACCGGGCCATTGGCCTAATTTAATAGAGTTTTTGCCAATGGTCCGAGAGACTGGGGTTCAATCGCAGGTCGAGTCATGCCAAAACTCAAAAAATGGTACTTGATGCCACTTTGCTTAACACTCAGTATTATAAGGTAAGGATCAAGGGTAAAGTGGAGCAATCCAGGGAATGGAGTAGCGCCCTCTCCTACACCTTGGTGTGGTAGCTATCGAAAAAGGAACCTTCGGATCACTCTCGACTAAGATCGCCAACTCTTTTTTACATTGACTTCACTACTAATAAGAATATTAAAGAGAAATGGATGTTTTTCCTTTTCTCTCTCTCTCTCTCTCTCTCTCTCTCTCTCTCTCTCTCTCTCTCTCTCTCTCTCTCTCTCTCTCTCTCTCTCCTTCTGCTCTTAATTCATCTATTTATTTGATATATCCGATGAAATAAAACGGGAATTTATCCAATCAGTCAATAACTATGGATGCGCCAAATGGACACTAACAAAACGCATAGAGCAAAAAGCTAGAAGAGATCTACTCAAAATGCTACCTGTTGTTTTGAACAAATTCGGAAGATATAACCCCTTAAAATAGCTGTATGGCCACTTACCTCTCATCTTAAAAACCATCTAAGTCAGATGAACAAGACATGCTGGACACTGCTCGAGAAGCAAGGATGAGCTCAGAAGTGAGGTTCTTCAATGGACTCCAACACATAGACGTGTCAGTGTTGGCCGACTAGCAAGAATTTATTTAAATCAGCTCTGAGCAGACACTGAATGTAGTTTGGAGGACCTGCCGGGAGCAGTGAATTATAGGGACGAATGGAAAGAGAGAAAGAGTCAAGGAAATCCGTGCTGTCTTGACGATTAAGATATTGATTTCTCTCACGACGTCCAATGGAGACGTATGACTCAAGGACAGCATGCTTATCGTTTGTTTTATCTACTTGACCTGTTCCTTCAAGACTCAATCTTATCTTAGAAAGTGATATCAGTTCCGATTTTTTCAGCGGGTACAGAACATAGAGTTACTTCCTGTCTTCCAGGCAACTGTCGACCAAAAAAAGGCCTTTTCCGTTGGTTTTCAAATGTCGTTCATATGCAGAAGAAAACCCTTACGTCTTCTAAATTTCTGTTGCAACTCTCTCTAAAAAGTATCCCAAACTGGATCCCTAATGGCCACTGGAATCTCTCAAATCTCCGGTGACAGCCTCTAGCCAATGAACAAATACCCACACGAATTCACTTTCTCAGACTTTGGCTTGACCATCATGACGTTTGACTCGTAACCTGTCAACTATACTATATACTATAGATGTACTCCATATCTGCTATTCAGTGTACCGAAATTGTGACACAGTATCGGTTTAATGCAAGGAACCTCCTAGAAAAAGACTTTATCAAGTACATAGTGGTAAATATCATCCAGCTCCATCGGCTTTTCATTTTAAGAGATGACCCAGGTATCAAGCAATAAATCTGTCACCGCCACTTTAAGACAAGGGAACGGGTGCTGCTTAGGGAGGAGAACGGGCTTTCAGATGTGTGAAACCAGATGTGTTTTGAAGTGAATTTTCATTTTTATCAACTGATGTAACATTTTATCGCTTTTCAAAGCAAAAAAAGAAACGAAATAAGAAATGATTAAAAAGCTACTTCATCTGAACAGAATAAATAAAAACAATTTCAAAGTAAATGATTCAAGACAATACGGCGATTGTTGGCGGCCATATTAACTTGTGGCTGCATTCACAGAAAAGTAAAACAATATCGTTTCATAAAAATGATTTATTATCATTTTTACTTTTCCGTTTTGGTTGGTTTGATGTTTGCAACATTGTTGAGTCATTATCCGTCGTTTACAGTGACTTTTAGGAATGTCAGCGTTCTTTGTTTGGGCACTTTTATATTACTAAGTAAAATTTTAACGACACAATTGAAATGAGGATGAATACACAATAGTCATCAAGACAGAATGAGGGGAATCTACGTGTTAGAATTATTGCGTTGTCCACTACAAAACAGAAATTCTGGGAGCGGTTATCTTCTGGTAGTCGGTGTTTCTCTCGAAGTAGAAAAGAAAAAAAGTGACATCAATTTTTTTTAATAATCGTAGAACTTTTATTCCTTTCATAAGCCGGTCGGGTGTGTGGATTCGCATTTTTTCCCTTTTTTAAATACCAATTGTTAAGACGAGAGGAAGTTCATTACCTAAGCGATGACCAAGTGCCTTCAATGTTTGGTCTCCGTAAATGTTCAGCAAGTATCACTGAATGTCAGCAGTGACTGTTTAACTAATCTGTTTTGAATGCATTAGGATTTTCATCGTTAAACGTAAAAACTCTTAAACGATATAAAAACATGTTTAAGGTAACAAAGTTTGAGTTGCATCAAAATTGTCTTATATATATATATATATATATATATATAAGTAAAGTTGGCGACCATAGTCGAGGGCGACCAGAAGCGCCTTCACTGAGGTGTAAGGGAAGGGCGCTACTCCTTTTCCTGTATTGCTCCACTTTACCCTCGATACGTACCTTATATTGCTGAGTGTTAAGCAAGATGGTATCAAGTAACATTTTTAAAATCTTTGGTATGACTCGACCTGGGATTGAACCCTGGTCTCCCGGAATATAATGAGCAACAGGTTATAAAAGATGTATGGTTAGGAATTTTTGAATGTAAAATCTTCATAGTATTCTGAAAATTTACTTGTCTATCAGTCCTAAGGTTCTTTGATTGTAAGCATCTCAGATTGATACCTTGACTGCATGTGCCCCTAATGCTGTCGTCTCTGCTACAGACTACTTCTCTTATCCGCGGGATCTTTTTTCTAAAATTTCCCTTCCCTATTCTCTTTAACTCGTTTTCCTTTTCCTTCTCAAATTCTCTCAAATAGCATTCCTGGAAGAAATGGCAAATTAACAATGGATACCATGATTACTTTGCACCATATAACGTATGCATTTCTAGAACTGACCAAGTGTTGCAGAGAAGAACTGAAAATGCTAAACATTTTACCTGGCAAATTTCAAACTGATCACCTTGAGGCAAGTTTTGGTCAGTACCAGCGATTTCATGGGAATCGGTGTATCTCAATCTGGCAATTGTTTGAATGTGAAAAAAAAATCAGAATGTTATCAATTTTAAAATTGAGCTTACCCATATTTACCAACCCCTCCGCTCGGGCAGGATATGACACAAGGTCAATTTTTAAGCAGAGTTTAACGGGTTTGAATTCAGAGTTTTCCTTCTCCTAGACTAGTTGCCTCACCAAGGCTGAAGAACCCAGTCTGTCCTACTATTTACCCATAGCTGGAGGGAGAATAATTGGATTCATACCTTTCCCAAGGGTATTAGTGCTATGTGAAATGCAATCAGTCTCGTCCAGGATTTGAACTCGTGTCACCGTGTCCATTTCCTACGACGATAACCATTACACCACGGCCACTTGAGCTTACCGCTTAATCACCAAGACGTTAAAATTGATTTGAAGAATTTATAAGAGTCAAACTGGGATGAAGCGACATAGGAGTAAAAGTTAGGATATAAATTTAGAATTGATCTTAAGTCCAAAGATGTTCTTCCTGTAATAATATACATAGTACGTAATTGCTGTTAAGCAGTTTTTAAGAAAATTAAATGCGATAGTTACAAAAATTGAATATCTGGATTATATAAAATGGAAGAAAGACTTAAAATAAGCAATTACGCGGTGCATTCAATAATTTTTCCAGACGTTTTTGTACAGGCATTTAAAATTGACGTATGTTCAGTATGTTATTGCTATACATCTTATGAGATGACTAACCAATTTTTATGATTTCAGGTTCAAATGAACAGTTACAGCAGCAATTGGAATACACCCTACTAAAGCCTGATTGTCACAGCTGGTGAATTTCAAAAATGCATCTGGACACTTTAGAAGAACGATAAGCAATAAAATTGTGTTTTAAACTTGGAAAAAATGCCACAGAAACGTCTGGAATGCTTCAGACTGCTTTTTGACCATCTTACATGAATCGAGCATCCGTTTTTGAGTGGCATAAGAGATTCAAGGAAGCCAGGGAGTCTGTGAGGGATGATGACAGGTGTGGGAGGAGGGAGGAAGTCAATAGACCAGAGTTGATGGGCCAAAGGGTTTGGGTTAGGGTTACTATGTTGAGGTTTTAAGGGAGTTCAGGAAGAAATTCCTAGGGAAGAGGCCAGCACTCTTCAAATCGAGTCAGTGGCATTTCCACCAGGACAATGCACCAGTCTACAACTCCATTTTTGTCACAAACTATTTGACCAAGATGGGCATCAAGACAGTTCGTCACCCTCCCTATAGTCCAGACCTTGCTCCCTGTGACTTTTGCTTATTCCCTAAGCTCAGAGGTTGTCGTTATGAGACAATTGAAGAGATGAAAGAGGCTGTGACGAAGGTCATTGACACGCTCACACAAGAGGACTTCCATGGGGTCTTTCAGAAGTTGTTGGAACGGTATAACAAGTGCATTGCAGCCGGAGGAGATTACTTCGAAGGGGACTAGAGTTTCATGTGTGTACTATCAATAAAAGTGTCCATACGAAAAAAGTCTGGAAACTTATTTAATGATCCTCGTATTTTCAGGGGATTAATAGAGGTTCTCTCTTATATCCTAATGATACAACAACAAATTTTGTTCTATATAATTATATCATCATTATGAACTGATAAAAAGATTATTCTTTTCTTCATTCAATAAATCAAAAGAAATTAGCTATTGATAAAACATTGTTTTGGCATGTGATGAGATTCTTTTTATTGTTGACGCTGGTGATGAGGGTCACGGTATTGAAAAAATAGAAAGACTGTTTGTCTGGAGCTCTACAAATGTATCATAGCCGTGTGCATGGTTATGGTAAATATACGGATACGTTAAAAACGTTCACATGCATAAAATGTTCATATGATGTTCAAAGGCATAGGAATCCCGAAATACACTCGAAACACTGACGACTCTCTGAGTTCAGGTACGAAACTTTTATTACCTTCTTTAAGTTTAGGTTTTTCGACACGAGGAGAGAGAGAGACACAATTGTTCTATGTTGACTGTTCATCCATCGTCAGCTCTCAACTCACTGACCCAACCAACGCGCGTGCGCACCCCGCTGTCCACAAACTGGAGTGGCCTCACCCAGGTCCGAAAAATCAACTCGCTTCGTCTAAGTCCAAATCTCAACTCACTCTTTTTATTCAAAATCACTAAGAATCCCAGCCCATCACTTCCAGGCATGACTTCATTCTCATCCCCAGTTCACTTCCTATCTGGGGTTTTATTGTGACATCTGTGATAGTCACATCCTCTCTGCACGCGCGTGAACACCTATGTTAATGCCTGCACCTACCCATGCACTAAGCCGAAAGGTTCTAAGCCTAACTAAACTGAAAGATAAGATATATAAAACGAAAAATGATAATATAAAAAAATCCTTCCGCAATTATATAACACAAATGCTCACTGAAATAATTTTTGTTCAAGGGGAAAAATGATAATATAACTAATAACAAGTTAAGCAAAAAAAACAAAAAAAACAAATTTCAAACATTTGTTATATTCTGAGTTGTTGATATCTGTGATATGAATGTTGTGGGCGAGAAATGCGTATGGTTGCAAAACAAAGAACGTATAGATACTCACAATAACACAGTAATGATGTTATAGAAAATTTTTATAGATAGATTAAGCACGGAGAATAGAATGGAGAAATATGTTCATAGTTAAAGAATGAATTCAGTGGTAGTAGTTACAAAGTTCATATACTGCCCTTGTCTCGTGGTGAAAGGATGGTTTTCTCGGAATAAGGGCAGCGTTCCTAGCGGCGGTGATCGTTTGAAGTATCGGATGACAGTCGCCGGTCAGTGGCGTAGAATCTTTAGCACAAGCAGTGTGAAGGAGCAAGTCTAACTAATAACTATTTGGTCCGTCTATTTATATATTTTTTGTAGGCTCAGAAACGGCAATTTTTGTGCCCCGCGGGAAGCGTTCCGATTGGATATCTATTAATGTATTTTTTTTTGTTAATTTATCGCAAACGGAAGTTCTGCGCGGAGCCAATGCGTGAACGACTAACTTTTCATTTTGAATTGAGAACTCGAAGTGGTAACTTCTGTTTTTTCTTTTCTTCTTTCTTTTTGTTTTTCAAATCAAGGCAAGATCTCGTCTTGTAACACATTCATGTAAATGTTCTATCTGTAACATTTTTCTCTGAATATTATTTGATATTTAAATCTATTTATGGTTTATATCTAATTTATTTGCTTATTTGTATTTAATCTATTTGTTTCTTATTTATATCCGTTTTTATATATTAGGCATTGGCATAATGGTTAGAGTATTCGTCACTGGCCCCGGGAGACCTGGGTTCAATCCCAGGTCGAGTCATACCAAAGACTCAAAACATGGTACTTGATGCCTCCTTGCTTAACAGTCAGCATTAAAATGTATGAATCAAGGGTAAAGTGGGGCAATCTAGGGAAAGGAGTAGTGCCCTCCCTTACATCTCGGTGTAGTAGCTATTAAAAAGGGAGCCTTCGAGTCACCCTTGACTAAGGTTGCCAACTTTATTTAATTTGTTTATTTAATCATTTTTTGTCGTTCCCTATTTCATAATTCAGTTGTTGGTGTATTTGAGTTATAACTTAATAAAAGTAACATTGGCAACCATAGTCGAGGGTGACCAGAAGGCTCCCATTTCAATAGCTACTACACCGGGGCGTAGGGGAAGGCGCTACTCCTTCCCCTGGATTGGTCCATTTTACTCTTGATACGTACCTTATATTGCTGAGTGTTAAGCAAGGAAGTATCAAGTACCATTTTTTAAATCTTTGGTATGCCTCGACCTGGGATTGAACACAGGTCTCCTGGACCATTGGCGAACTAATGGTTAGAGTGTTTGCCAATGGCCTGGGAGACCTGGGTTCAATCCCAGATCGAGTCATACCAAAACTCAAAAAATGGTACTTGATGCCTCCTAGCTTAACACTCAGTATTATACTGTAAGGATCAAGAGTAGAGTGTAGCAATCCACGGTATAGAGTAGTGCCCTCCCCTATACCTCGGTGTAGTAGCTATCGAAAAGGGAGCTTTAGGGTCACCCTTGACTATAAATCGCCAAGTTTACGTTACTTTTACTTACTTTAATTTGGTTATATATTTTATAGAACAATTTAAATAAATTCCAGTTCTTTTCAAATTAAATCTAATTACTTAATAATATCATAATTTTGCAGAATAATCAGTAAGATTAAAATAAAAACGTGGAAAATTCATACAATGCTGATTTTAATATTTGAAAATTCAAATAATGAATGAATATCAGTCTTTAAAATTAAATAAGATATTATGTGATGTTTAGTGCATTTACTTGAATGCAGCATTAAGCAAGAGTTTTTTTTTTCCTCATCAATTATTTTTTTACAAAATGAATATTAAATAAAGTTCTTGTTTCTTTCTTTTTAAAAGTTACAAATTTTTCTAAAACATTTTAAAGAAGTTTACAACCATTCATTATTGATATTACATTATGATTATTGACTGTCTCTCAAACCTCGTGGACTATTTTTGTGATGTCACAATTGAGTAGGCCTTTTCTTTTCGTAGTCTTGGTTCAGGCCTTTTACAAGGGCATAAGCATGAACAGAAACACAAACAGCTTCATCCAGGTTTTGAACTCTCCTATGTTACCCTATTTACCAACCCCTCCGCCCGGGCAGGATATGACACAAGGTCAATTTTTAAGCGGAGTTTAACAGGTTTGAATTCAGAGTTTTCCTTCTCCTAGACTAGTTGCCTCACCAAGGCTGAAGAACCCAGTCTGTTCTACTATTTATCCATAGCTGGAAGGAGAATAACTGGATTCTTACCTTTCCCAAGGGTATTAGTGCTATGTGAAATGTAATCAGTCTCGTCCAGGATTTGAACTCGTGTCACTATGTCCATTTCCTACGACAGTAACCATTACACCACTGGCTTCTCATTACTAAAAATAATTCGTAAAAAGGCGTCTGTTTCAACTCAAATTCCCGTTGCTTGTTTTGCTATTTGTTTGTTGTATTTATTTTAAAATCATAGCACACTAAAAACTCCTCGGCAACATTCCATTACACAATTCAATAAAGCATTCACGTTACCCTCGTAGCAGATGGGTGAGTCTAGTAAAGTTGTCTCCCTTAGTCAAGGGTGACCCGTAGGCTCCCTTTTCAATAGCTACTACACCGAGGTGTAGAGGAGGGCACTACTCCTTTCCCTGGATTGCTCCACTTTACCCTTACCTTATAATGCTGAGTGTTAAGCAAGGTGGCATCAAGTACCATTTTTTAAGTCTTTGGGATGACTCGACCAGGGATTGAACCCCGGACTCCCAGACCATTGGCGAACCCTCTACTAATTAGGCCAATGGCCCGGTATGATTAGGTGGGCAAAATTGTTTAGGTTAATAGTATTTGTGCACCTATTATAACAAATACACCATTTGAACTAAGGTCCTCATTCCCCTATCTTGAAAAAATTGAGACCAACACAATGACACGAGTTTCACTTTTGTGCTAATGCCCTGGAGAAAGGCATAAATCCATCTACTTCCTTAAGCTACAGGTAAATAGTAGAGCAGACAAAGCTCTTTAACGTTAGTATGGCAACTGGTAAAGAAAGAAAACTTGAATTCAAAGATGAATATGACAGCAGGTGGGGAGATACCACATTCAGATTCCAATCCCCTAGAGACGCCACACATAAATACAAATCTAGAACCCAATTAACTAGAGAGAGTGCAAGGCAGTACATAAGCTGTAATGAAAATGATGGTTTTTTGGGGTGAAAAAAAGCCAATAACCTGGATCATATTATGTAGTGCCCACTGTCACATTAGCTGCTATGCCATATCTTCTAACATATTATGACGAGGTGCATACGATAAGTTTCCAGACTTTTTTCGTATGGGCACTTTTATTGATAGTACACACATGAAACTCTAGTCCCCTTCCAAGTAATCTCCTCTGGCTGCAATGCACTTGTACCGTTCCCGTAACTTCTGGAAGACCCCATGGAAGTCTTCTTGCGTGAGTGTGTCAATGACCTTTGACACAGCCTCTTTCATCTCCTCAATTGTCTCATAACGACAGCCTCTGAGCTTAGGCAATAACCAAGTCACAGGGAGCAAGGTCTGGACTATAGGGAGGCTTAGGAACTGTCTTGATACCCATCTTGGTCAAATAGTCTGTGACAAGGATGGAGTTGGAGACTGGTGCATTGTCCTGGTGGAAATGCCACTGACCCGATTTGAAGAGTGCTGGCATCTTCCAACGGAATCTCTTCCTGAACTCCCTTAAAACTTCAAGATAGTAACCCTAACCCTTTGGCCCATCAACTCTGGTGTATTGATTTCCTTACTCCTCCCACACCTGTCATCATCCCTCACAGACTCCATGCCTTCCTTGAATCTCTTATGCCACTCAAAAACTGATGCTCGATTCATGCAAGATGCTCCAAAACCAGTCTGAAGCATTACATACGTTTCTGTGGCATTTTTTCCAATTTTAAAAACACAATTTTATTGCATATTGTTCTTCTAAAGTGTCAGATTGCATTTTTGAAATTCACCAGCTGTGACAATCAGGCTTTAGTAGGGTGTATTCCAATTCCTGCTGTAGCTGTTCATTTGAAGCTGAAATCCTAAAAATTGGTCAGTCATCTCATAAGATGTATAGCAATAACATACTGAATTTTCAAGAGTCAACGACTATTTTAAATGCCCACACGAAAAAAGTCTGGAAACTTATAAGCACCTTGATGAATTGTGTTCCTGGGAAGGCTGTAGAAATAATTAGCTGAAATTTTGCGACAATCTCCAGTACATATTCACTCCTCCCTCTGGCATGAATGAGATGTGACTCAAGGTAAATTTATTAGTTAATTAAAGCCAGTTTGAATTCAGTTTTTCTTCTAAACTAGTTACTGTACCAAGATTAAAAGCCTAGTCTGCCCTACTATTAACCCATAGCTGGTGAAAGAAGTGATCATATTTATGTCTTTACCAATGATATTAGCATGAAGTGAAAGGCACCTCCAAGTAAATTACAGAGAGTATTATTTATACTCCTTGCCATTTAGTATCATCAATTTGATTCCATTCAGGCCTGTTTTTTTTTGTCTTGTCCCGGTTCACCTTGATTCATTCTGAATGTCAAGGTCCAGCCATTTCAGCTGATGAAAATCAGACTAGTTCAGTGACCCTTTAACGGGGCCAAAGGTATCCTATGTTCTCCTGGTCTACTCTTACCACATTCCGAGTCAGGTTAGGGGGCTTTTATAAGCTGATATTGGTCTTTGGCAGGCGTGAATTGAGTTTTCCTTCTCCAAGGTTGTTTACCATACCAAGATTTCCAGATGAGACAGCCTAGAGAGTAGGAAACCATTGGCTGTCCAGACTGAAGCTTCGGAAAATGACATGAGTGTATAGGACAACGTTAAACTATGCAAATAAAATTTTTAGGACTAAAACTAAAGAAGACCAAAAAATAAAATAAAATAAATAAAATTTAAAAACACAAATTAATGAATGAACTCATTTCTCAATATAAATCCTGTCATGAAATAGAGGAAAATATCCGTGCAATTAGGTGGAACTAGAGTTACTTCCCTTCAACCAAGATATTTGCACCGAAAGCTCTCATTTCTATAGAACAATCCACTTAAACTTTTTGTAGCTTGGAATCACAAAAAAAAATAAAATATAAAAATTCAGTCACTTCATGTAAACTAGACGACTCATGGGCCCCATTTTAATAGTGATCCATGATGATTTTCTATTGGATATTTAGATTAAAGTGACATTAAACACAAATGAACCCCTATTCAGTTACGGATTAGACTGGAAATTACTTAATCTCAAAGCATTTTTAACAGTTGCTGTTTTTCTAGGTTGTTAGCATACAATGAATTTTTTAAATATATAATTGTAAAGCTTTTGCTTAAAAACAAAAAAACAAACAAACAATTTATTTGTTAAACTACCCAAATAATCTAATTTGGACATATAAAAAATAAGAAGTGGGTGCTGAAAAAAGGCCTTGGTCAAACCAAGAGAATGACTTCCTACTAGGATTAAAGAAACAAGTTGTCAAGTTAAACACATGGGAATGAAATCTGTCTCCTGGGATGGGCTGAAGAATTTTCAACACCTGTCCCTAATGTAAGAAACTTTCCAAAAACAAAAATACAACCACAAAATCTATGAAAACAAGAAATTAAATTACCAATTTTGACAGGGCATAGAATACACAATTGATACATGCTCTCTCCAGTATTGAGTTTCATTTTATCTCCCTCATTTATTGAATGCATAGGTACCAAATGTATTGGCTGAAGATAGTACAAAAGGTGATTTCATTCAAGATGGATATGGTAGACTTCTTTACAACAGCTTTTTCTTCTTTAACATGTGAAAGTTAATATTACCAGATTAAGTTTAGTCAAGATAGTACTGGGTTTTAAAGATTTCCCTAAGTAGAAGATGCAGCTATAAAACCTAACAAAATATACCAAGAATTAAACCTATTTTTCAGTTTTAAAAGTTCATGGGAGACCAACTTTTAGAGTTAGCCAAAGATGTTCATCTTTTAACTAAAATTTAGTTGCCAACGTTCCAATTTAAAGGTTTATATCTGTAAGTACCCTCATCTAAGATAAGTGATAATGCTAAGAGCTAATTTGAATATAAACGGTCTATTATCAACATGAAACAGAATTTGAACACTTTTGCTTAACAAAGCCATTTACATTGTGGTTATTTGGATAAAATATTACAAAATGCTCTGGGCTACAAAAATCTGTACAAAGTTGAAAGTGACAATTTATTTTCTATCCTTACATCAATTAATAAGTTCCCAATATAGAGCTCAGTCAATCTCAAGGGACTAGTTTAAGAGTTAAACCATCAAACCTGCTTTGTACATAACTCACCAGCCAAAGACTTCTACATAGCTATTGCCTTTATAATTATTTAATATTTCTTACATGAGTCATTGGTCTAATGAGTAGAGTGTTTGTTAATGGTCCAGGAGATCCTAGGTCAAGTAAAGTCAAAAAAAAAAAAAAAAAAAAAAAAAAAGAAAAAAAAAAGAAAAGAAGTTAAGCATCAAGGGTCAACTTGAACAATCCAGAGATGGAGTAGCAATTGAAAGGGTCATCCTCAACTAAAGTCACCAACTTTACTTACATGGGTCAGCTAAGAGTACAAGGTAGAAGAGCTTGTTAGGGTTGACAAGATTACGCACAAATCAGAACCAAACCTACTTATAAACCAGGCTTTTTGATTAGAGGAATTTTTGCTAAATCAGAGCCTAAATTTTATACATATTTTACATACAAATATTAAGTTTCCAGTAAAATTATAGATCGCTGTTTAGTTAAAAGTATCAACCATATTTGGTAGACAAGAGGGGGAAAAAAAAAAAAATTCAGTGTTTCTAGGAGCTAAAATTTGTTTTAGAAACAAACAGCAATATTACATTTTATTCAACAGCATGTTTTCCAGGTTATTTAGTAAATAGAAGGTAAAATAGTCCCACGGTACCTTATGTGGTGAAAGGGTTAGCTAGGCTAGCAGATCCTTGTTAGGATGATTCTCACTGGGTAAGTCATACTTCTGGCCTGGTACCAGACAAAAGCTAATTAAATATTTTGATAGTCACAAATTTCCTCCACACATCACTAAATATAACTCAAATTTACCATTTTAAAAATGCATTGTTGAGATTATATATATATATACACACACACACACACACACACATACATACTTGTGACTTCAGACTAACATTACAATGTTTTGGAATCCGTATTCAATATACAAGAAAATTTATAAAATGCTCATTTAAAAAAGAACATTGCTGGCAGACAATTATGGTATAGATTCACGTCTCATGCATACGATTTTCTAATTGAAAAATCGGGGGAGTATTGATTAGCATTAAGTTATTTCCCCTGAGAAATTGTGAACCTAAATGCAGACCCTTTGTATTCATCATGTGACACAAGGCCGTTTTTAATGTGGGTCCGGTCACAGGGACGAAGCTCATGCATCCGGCAAGGCCAAAAATACCTTTGGCCCCGTCGGCATTCCCCTTAGGGGCACCAAGCAATAACCCCACCCCCCACCAAGTCAGAGGAACTCTCCAGTGCCAAGGCACACCCAGCAGAACTGCCCAGAGGTTTACAATCTACCAAATGCAACCCAACAACTGGAGAGGAACAATCTTGCTTTTAGAATATATAAGGTTTTAAAGGCATGCACAGTAATATTTTTAAATTCCTGATCCACACCCTACTAAAACAGGGTCATGTTTAGGTTTAGACCCCTCACAGGATACACTAATTGCTCATCTTTATAGTTCAAGATAAAATTTGTAGTCTACTTAACACTGCATGTAAAAAGATATCAGATATGCAATAAAAACACAAAGAAAAGAAAAATCAATAACAAGCTCTATTTTTTTTTTTCAAATTTTATTTAGCTGTTTTAAATCTGAGAGGAAGAACTTGATTGGCTCCTTTCCTCCCCTCATTCTTTATTTTCCAATTTGCTAAATTTATAGAAAGAAACTTTCCACGTCACTGATTCACTATGTATGAACAGGCGGCGTCAGGAGCTGGACAAAGAATCCCTTTAACCAGGAAAATAATTTTTAAAATCATTTTTGATAAGGGAAGTGGTGGTGGTGGGGCAAAGGTGGATAAAAAAAAAAATAAATAAAAAAATAAAAAAAATAAAAGCATTTGCCATGATTCAGGGAGTGGGAGGAGACAAAAAAAAAAAAAAAAAAAATGTTCCGATTTTAACCAAACTTGAAAAATGATGGAGAGAAAGTCAGAGGAAATTGTCGTGGAAAAGATGAAGTGAAATAAACTTCAGAAATGTGACTGTATGTTCATATACACACACACATTCACATGTACAGTGTATCCATCAAAATGAGCCTGCAATAGAAATTATTGGGAAGCCATTTTGGGACTTATGAGAGAATAGAAAAAGTCTAATATATAAGTTGTCAGCTTATATTAGTTTGCTTTGTTAAAAATCATTAGTGATTAATTAATGATGTTTTGTGTCATAAGCAATCTTGATTAGCATTTTAAACTGAATATTAGCACAGCAACCAAATTGCTTGAAGTGTTGCTTATCAAAATAAGGTGAGCAAGAGTGAACACCTTTGGTAAGACACAAATACGTCTATACCTACAAACATGCACAAGAATACAGCGTTCTTAAATTTAGTAAAACCACCAGTTTTGTTTTTTTAAATTAAAATATTATAGATATATCATACCACCTTTATTTACAGGCCATCATGTGAGTATGAAATGTAAGCTGGGGTGCATGTAAGCAGGTATTTATATACAAAGATATAGTTTCAAGAAATTTAAATCCTGCAGAGACCAAACTCAAATGTAGACCATTTATGATAAATCATCATATGTATTTATATAGGTGGACTAAACATGAATACAGAAAATAATGGAGAGAGAGAAAAAGAAAAAGCAGCAAGTTATAAAAAGATAAGCTAATCAGATCCAGGGTTTGGGGGAAAGGAAAAAAAAAAAATGTTATGATAGGAAGTAAATCCTTTTTGTGGCGTTTTTGTTAACAATGGCAAGAGAGAGAGAGAGAGAGAGATTAGAGAGAGAGAGAGAGAGAGAGAAATCAGAAAAGTTCAGTTACAACACGACACATCTCCCTTTCTTCTTCTTCTTCACTTGAAGTGCTGCCCTAGTTGCAGTCTCGAACACCTCACGGACCCCATCTTTGGTCTTTGCAGAGCATTCTAAATAGCTGTAGGCATTTATTTTCTCAGCCATTGCCCGGCCCTCCTCTGGTCGTACAGGCTCTTGCTTCATCTTCATTAGTTCCCTCTTTGTGTTCTCATCATTGCGAAGATCCTTTTTGTTGCCAACCAGAATGATGGGTACATTAGGGCAGAAATGTTTCACCTCTGGTGTCCACTTTTCAGGGATGTTCTCTAAACTGTCAGGACTGTCAATGGAGAAGCACATGAGAATAACGTCTGTATCTGGATACGACAAGGGCCTCAGCCGATCATAATCCTCCTGGCCGGCAGTATCCCATAGAGCCAATTCAACCTGAAAGACAAAACAGCATTAAAAGAAATTTTTAAAAATTAAAACTTCACTGGAAGTACACTACAAAGAGGAGTATTTCCTCCAACAGAAAAAACATTTTCAAGCTTGGTATCCACTAATTTCTTGCAACTTTAGTTTTCAATAGGATTAGAGTTTGGCAGCATGCTATCTCTACTTATATAGAAGTTAAGTTTTGAAGATCTAATTAAAAGAGAAATTTGATTATTTGGTGTCAACCAGTAATGAATATTTTTTTGAGGCTGAAATACAAATACGTTAACTAGTTATAGCTCTCGGCTTCAAAACTTAATGCCTATCATCCAACATTACGACTTTCTACAAGAGAAAATATACCTCATCATGTATGATATAGGAGGCACAAGTGGTGTAACAATCATCATTGGAAAAGACTTAAAAAACTAACTTCAAGAGGCTTTATATTTCACTAATTCCCTTGGGAAAGGCAGCAATCTCATTATCCCCACCTCAAACTATTAGTTTAATAAGTATGGTAGACTGGGCTCTCAAGCCTCACAGGTAAGCAGAGTTGAAAACCAACCCGTGTAAGGCTAGCAACCACCCCCTCTCCTATAAGTAGGGCTTCAACCATATGTGCTACAAGTCTACCAGAACAAATATAAAAGCATCATGAAATTTTTCAATGAATGCAACTTTCAAATTTTGGAATATCATGTAGTAAGAAAGGTTTAATTGAGTTTAGTTAAATTCCTTTGGATAAACAAATTCCATCATTAATGCTAGGGAATAAAGCAAGCTAGTTATTCTTTACATCAGACATGGGCAACCTTTTCAAAAAGGTGGGTTCTACTACTTTATATAAAGTTAATCTTAAAGCTACTATTTGTATTTTTAATACAGAAGAAAACCATATGCATAAGCATCTGCCTTAAAGAGGGAAAAGCTCATTTTCCCTTGCTTTTGCTTGTGTGTGCGTATATATATATATATATATATATAAGAGAGAAAGCCTTCAAGTCTTAGGTCATTTAGAATGGCATTACATGCTTATAATTGGTTTAGACATTGATAAATTAGATTTTCAATGCCTTTTAATTGTTGAAAGAAAGAAAAAACATTAAAATATTCATAAGACATTGATACTCACCATTAAGATTTCTAGAAATAAATTAAGGGTTAAAATTAAGTCCTGAGATTTGGAAGAGGAAAAGGTTTACAAGAATCAGCTTAAAACATCTAGTTTCCAAGTTTCTTTAGTTAAATGATTTTCTCCCAAGTCTTGGTGATAGAATCTTGACAATATAAAATTAATGCCACTATTAGGGAGAAAAAGTACAACTAGATAAAAGAGACAAGGTTTATATTTTGTCCAATTATAACAAAAATTGATAGTTTTCCAAGTGCTTTCCAGTAATTTTTAAGACAAAAATTAGGTTTTCCCTTTTAATGAGTAACATCTTAATTAAAAATCCACTGTAACGAGAGAGGAAAAAAAAGACTATGCCCTTGAAAATGATTAATGACAGCAGAAAGCACACAAAATGGGAGATTTCAATTTTTGTATAGAATCAAACCAAATTTAAACTAAATTGTTTTAAAGAACCAAAACTGTTAAAGAGAAAGATGCTTTCTTTCATAGTGGCACATTTTTATACAAGTAAAATAATTTTTTACTAATATTTAAATATTTTGTTAAAAAGTCAGTTTTGGTTCAAGTGTTAAAATAACATTGTGCAGTCATGTATTTTTCTGATTGTCCTGCTTTTAATAAAAATCTTTGAACTTTTAAAGGCAATTTTACAGTTAACTGAAAGTGATTTTTTGTAATCTAATTAAAAATTGATCCAAGAACAAGTAGGACCTAAAACATTAATACTTTATATCTAGCATTTTTCAGAACAAATCAATTTGACACTGACAAATTAAAGAAACTTTTCTTCCTGCATTAGGCTTAATGCTTTAGCTATTTTAAAATCTTAAGTGTTTTAGATCTTGATAATCCAAAAATTAAGTTTGATATTAAAATTCATTCCAGCAATGTTGGATTTAGCAAACACAAAATAAAGAAACTGGGATTTATGAAAAAATTTTTTGTTGATAGCATATTACAGATTGTTTATATATTTTAATACATACATGTATGTATATAAGTATCTGAAAACAGCAAAGTTATACTTTCATTCATTTAACTTATTCTTAATTTTAACACAATATAAAAAAATAAAAATAAAAAAAAATCAATTTAACCTAAACTACTAGTTAAAATTTTTTTGTGAGAGGAAAGAAAAAACCCACAATGACAATCATCCAACTAAATTATACAAAAACCAAAAGCTGGAAATTAAATGTTTACAGTCTGAAAGCACAAATAACCCAATAGCCTGTAAAAAAGAAAGTCGTTTTCAGTGTGCTGGCCAACAAGACAATATCAAGAATGAAATTATATATATATATATATATATATATATATATATATATATATAAAAGAAAGAAAAAAAAAAGAAAAACACATTGAAGAATACCAGCCAAAATTTATTTCGAGCACATGATACAAAGTAGAAGAGACTTTAACTACAATCTGGGGGGATTGAAAGTGGTCGAGGGGAAAGGACAGGTAAGGGTAGGGGCAGGGTTAGTCACCAACCAACAATGAAGAGTGAAACTATCTCATACTGTCCACATTGCTGAGGAAGAAGAGGTGTGGGTCATCCAATCAAACTGACAGAGGCAAGAGAAAGAATGAAGGAAGAGCAACTCATAACTACAACCAGCTGTAGTTTGGAAAGAGATGGCAGGGTCAAACTGTCTGCTTCACACACACACGCACATATATATATAAAGATAAACTTTTTAGATTAAATAAAACTTTAATGAAAATTGGGAGGCAACCCCCAAGTAGATGTCTCAGTCAGTTGGTGTTGAAATTTATGGATGAAAATTGAAAGAGAGGGTGGTGGTGAGGGGGTTTAAAGAAAAGCTGTCACACACACACAAAAAAAAGAAAAAAAAAAGAAAAAAAAAAGAAGCCATTTAGTGGATGGTGTGAAATAAATACAAAACTAGAAAGGTAGGAAAAATAATTTTAAATTTAAGTAGTGCAAAAAAAAAAAAAAAAAAAAATTTTTTTTTAGCAGCTTCCTTTTGTTTCCTTTGGTACAAGAATCCCCAAAAAGGAATGGCAAAAGTACAATCAAGTGAAATCGAAAGTTGAAGCTAAATTTTATAAGATTATTTGTTTCCAATTACATATGTTGGGTGGTGTGGTGTGGCTACCAATGACCAAACAAATGATAAAATGATACAGTTTAGTTGGAAGGCTCCTTTCCAACTTTAGATGATTTATTTTTCAATTTTATTTTTAAAATCCTCACAAACTTCAGTTGCTAAAGCAAAGAAAGCCAATTCTAAATTGGGAGAAGATGGCTAAGTAGAGGTTTATGTAGGAGGGTGGGGGTTCATCACCATGTAGACAAATGTACAATTACAGCTATTGGGGAAAGGGTGGTGGTGGTGGTAGTAGTGGAAGAAGAGCAACTTTCTTGAATCATAATTGGAGCAGCTGAGTGCAAATAAACAAAGCAGGCAGATTATCCCCCCCTCTTTTCCTCTCCAGTCAAGAAAAATTCGGCCTCACCAATTTTATTATGACTGGTTCTTTTCTCTCTCCAGAATTAAAGCTGTTGAATTCAAAGTTTCAAAAGTCACTTTCCATACAAAATACATAAGTTTCTCAAGAATGAAGTCAGACTGAAGATTTAAATCAGCTGTTTTTAAAGGAGTTCAGATTCCTTTTTAAATGTTTGGGTACATGTAGAAGTCGGGGGTGCACAAGTAGCATTTACCTCTCTTCCAAAAACCTCAGCTACAACGTTGACCTTGTTTTTATATTAGATCTCCATGTTTGAAGATGGACCTTATATGTAGTGCAGGAAAAGATGGAAACAAGTGGGGGTAGAGGATAGATCTTTAAAAAAAAAAAAAAAAAAAAAAAAAAAATTCCGAGATAAAAGCTACTTAAAAGATTGGTAATTACTAATAGACTGAGAAAAGAAGTTTAAGGAGAATGGACAAACTTTGTTTATATCTACTTTTAGTATTTACTTGTACAGAGTAACATTTATCTGTTGAAATATTAAGACAGGGGAGGGGGGGGAGATGGCAAATTTTAGCTCTAAAAACAAAGAAAATGTTGGAAGGAGGAAGGGATACCAATTTTAGATAAATATTTAACTACAAATAGAGCTAATATTGGTAAGGTCAGTTTGAGAAACAAGCCACAAAAGAAGCTTTGAGAAAAAAGATACCAACAGTTATCACCCTCTACAGCAGCTTTCATTGCAAGCCAGAAGACATTTTTGGTATAAGGCATTAAATGTGAATATTGGGATGTTATGGATAGCTGCTGAAGTATTAAGCAAAAAACAATGCTCTTTGTTATGGGGGAGGGCAGCAGCAAAGTATTTTGAATTTTCAACAACAATTGCTTGATCAAGGTATCAATTTTGCAACACAATGTGCCAAAGATGAAGAAAGAAAACCCATCACAGAAACATAACTGGAGGTCTATAAAAAATCCCAGATAGAAAGGAATGGTGTGAGAAAGAGAAAACAAGCAAACAAAAACACCCCTACTAGGAAATCTTGTGGAATGTGAAACTGGTTCATAAGTGTTGAGGAGGCAGCTAAAATTAAAAAGACAAAGCTAAATCTTAGCAGCAGCAAGAGTAACTTGTGTATACATGGTTGAAAGTCTCAACCAACTGAGTGTATTTCAATTAGCAATTAATACCAAGTGAGCGAGTCAAGTAGCATTAGTGGCGAGAGAGAGAATCTGATCTCCAACTATGACACAAACACAAGAGAAAACCAGTTAGGAGTAAATGGCTGTCATCAGTTTTAATATTCTTATCCAGCAGAATTTGCTGCTTAGCATCCAAGATTTCCTTCTCACAAAAATCTGGAGAGAATAATGCAAGATTCTACTATCACTGCCAGGTACATAAAAACGTAAACAATGCCACTGCCAACACAAAGAGTCAAACTCCATTCCCAAACAACCATCCAATTGCTACCCCCTCTTCTAAATTGACATGCATCACTGTTCCTTTTAAATATGGGCCACATCTACACAGGGGGGAAAAGGTGAAATTGTACAGAGCCAAGGTCACAGCTGACCATGCTTATCTGAACATATCCAGAATGTCAATCTGAAGATATATCACTTGTCACTGCTGCTTGCTGGGGAAGAGTCATTGAGAGAACCAGAGAGGAAGAGAAAGTAGAGGACAGGATAGTGGTCTGTTGGTCATATGGTCAGTTATGTCATGCTGGTGAGGTCAGTAACAAGTACTGCATTTTCTTTTGATTAAAAAAATAAAAAAATAAAAAAAAAATGCCTTGTCACATGACAATCTGGTTAGGAAAAATGCAAATGAGAACAGCAGACAAGAGTAGCAGGATTTCATGTTGAAAACTGGTTAGCACTTCCTTTATAAAGAACCACTGTTGATGCTGACGATATATTCACCAATATTGAAGTTATTCCAGTAGAATTATAAAAAATTCATTCCTTTTTAAATGTTTAAAGTTTTGGAAATGATTGCGCATACCATTACAATCAGCAACTGTCAAGAATATTTATCAGTAAAGACAAACACGGATAC